>MCJB01007691.1:225088-272228 GCA_002018475.1 Nicotiana obtusifolia | reverse complement strand
GGGGGTGGGGGGCGGGGAACCACAGAAGTTCACTGAGTATAACTGCACTTAACCGGAACAGAAAAAACAGTGTCTCCACCAAATCCACATCCTCAAGGGAAGTTGATCCATTTACAAAAAAAAAATGCCAATTCGACTAACCATGCATCCTTAAACCTTAATGCACGTGATTTGGAACTCCAAAACAAATATTAGCAATCAATTAACAATCCCTTGGTACCAAACTAGTTGATGCCGGCTCTATGAAACTTGTATATCCATTCCGCTATTATTTGGGATCTTCTTTTTTTAACAATGGTGGTGCCCGGACCAGCTAGCATTCACCTCGACGACTCCACCAATACCCACTACCTCCCACCATCACAAGTACCGTCGTACCCGGAAACTCTGCTCACCAAGAATCGGGAAGATGGGAAAAAATCACCTGGCATTTTTAGACCCAGCATAATAAGTCTGAATCCCGATCTCCCACGACTTTTACCCACTCCATTGACCACTATATTCAAGATAAGTTCATCTAAATACTCAATAATTTGTCTTGAACTCTCTAAATCTAATCCTTCTCCAACCAAACATTAGCAAAACAAAAACTACCAAGCCTCAATCTTAAACTAGTTGGGTCTACTATGAATCCTCTATAAACATTCCAATTCCGTTCTGGCCTCATTCCACAATTCAAGCAATAACAAAGGTAAAACACCGTCAATCTTCATTATAATAAGCTAAAAATATACATATGAAAATTCAACCATATTAAAATTAGTTAATACCATCTTCTTCTTCGTCTTCATCCTCCTCGTCCCGTTCATCTACTGCGTTTCCATCAATAGGCTCTTCATCCCTCTCTTCTTCCTCAATTCCAACTTCATCTGCTCACCAAAAATTTGATTTTTATCAATAAGATAGCATAAAAAATACATGCACATAACTACTAACATTTTCAGCTAATATAAGAAACATATTTCTCGAAAATTTTCGAAAAATTAAGTTTAAGAAAAACAACCTTCGTCATCGGAGATCACGTTTTTTCCAGCCATTTTCTCGAAATGCGAAGACGAAATTTAGGGCACGAAGAAAACCCTAGTATTTCACAAAGTTTGCACACAGAACGATGCGAAAATTGAAACCAAACCCTAGCTTTTCGCTTCGATTCCTCTCCCTTCTACTCAACAGCAAAAGGTGCTGAAATTATATTCTAGATGAACAAATGTGTGTATATATATCGCGTGAGAAGAGAGTACTATGGCGGTACGTGGCACTGACACAGTAGCAATTGGCAATGCAACGGGTCAGACTTAGTTACGGAACTTATTTATTTTGATGAGGCGAATTGGCAATGAATTTATAATGCTCTAAATAGTTGATTAAAAATAAAATTTTAGAATATTGATGAATATTTATAAAAAATAGTTACATTGAGCTCTTTCAAAAAATACTAGTAGTATTAATGTTTTAGTCCTTCAATAAAATTTTACCAGATACTTATAAGAGTTTATACATATCCCCTAAAATACTTGAGTTTACAGAGAAGTAATATATTCTTTCCAGGGATTGGATTAATGTATTTGAATTTTCAATTCCTTAGATAACGAGATGGTATGTGTAAGTTCATGATGGTACATATGTCTAAGTATCTATTTTGTTTTATTGATTTTTGTCGGCCACGTTTAAATAATGTTATAGGCCGTTTTTACTTTGGATTTTGTTGAGTTTTGCAGAAGATCCATTATATACGGATCTCATGTTCTAGCTTCGGAGGTTTTTCTTTAGAAAAGTTTTTAGGAACTCTCTCTCTCTTACTCTACAAAAATATTGTATTCAGTTTTTATTGAAAATAAAACCACCAAAGGTCGATTGGCCACAACGTCGGCACTCTCATGTATTTATTTTAATTATTTTATTCAATATGAATATTCATTCAGCCTAACTGATAGGCTGAGTTATGTTATATTGAGCTTAGGTACACTAAGCTACTCTTAACATGTCGGGTTACTAGTTTTATACTACATCAACCAACGGTTTTAAGGTTGAGACTGTAGAACCCAGGCGATTTAATAGTCCATGCAATAAACCCTGGTTATGGCAATATAACCGATGGTCCTTATAAGACTCGTGTTAGCCATGTGGGCATTGAAAGAGCCATGAGAGGGACCGTGGTTTAGGGTATACTTGACAGGACAATGGCTTGATAGGGCTGGTGTCTTTGTAAAACCTTTCTTGTAGTATAATTGAAGCGATTCAATGGCAATTTGGTATCAGAGCCATGGCTAGGAGCATAAATAGGTGCGAAGTTCAACACATTTTCTCCAATGAGTATCATCAGGAAACAAACTATTGTTAAAAACAGTAAGAAAGAAGAGTATGATATGCCCCAACAATTAGATTTACCTAATAAATGGACGATTCCTAAAATTCAACCTAAGGTTATATACCAATTAAGTACCTTTGAGAAATTATGATTAAAACTAGTAGTTAAAACTACTGAAAAACTATCACAGTAGATAGTAATCATGTCACTTTTAGATTATTATCTGAAAATGATTTAGCCCCTTACAGGAAAACTCATAGATTTTTGCATATCGGATTAATACAAGTTGCCTTCAAGCCACTTACGTTAAGAGCCTTACCTGAAAGTTTCATAGCAGCTATCAGAGATAGCAAAAACAAAAACTGAAAAAAATTCCTTATAGGGACAGTACGAACCAATTTAGCCTATGGCCCTATATATTTTAATGCTTGTCCTAACTTGCAGATTTCTTTGAATGATGAAAACTCTTTAAATACTTTAATATTAAGTATTAAGCTTCATGGTTATGACTATATGTCAGGAACATAAGTTATATGTATATCTTACGGGATTTATTGTAAGTCTTTATACACTTTAAATCCTATGCGCAAAATTATGGATTTAAAAAATGAGACTATTCTTATAGAAACTAATTTTGGTAGACAGAAAAGTTACTACCAGAAGACCTATTAAGTGTGATGAAATAGATTTTCCCAAAGAATGGGTCATTGAGGAAGCAATAGCTCCTCGAAATAACATTAACAGTGAAATTACAGAAGTTGAACAAACTTCTGATAGAACTGTTAAGATCAGGTTTAATGAACTCAATCAAACTGATAATATTAGTTATTCATCTAGATTAACTATATCAATTCTTCTTATATTTTACATGTTGATTATACTATAGATTTTTCATCTAAGAGCATCTACTTAACAAATTAGAGATAATAACAGAATAGAGGTCATAAAAATTAGCACAAATAATATTGCTAGTGCTATTCCTAAACTGATTGAATTTGAAGTGGATTTTTCCAATGGTTTAAATAGATAAAAACCAAATAGATTTAGTCAAGGTTCACCTGCAAGAAAATTGATTTCAGAAGAATTTAAAAAATCCAAATGGGAATTTTTCAGAAATTGATTTTTTGACAATTTCGATGAGAAGTTAATAATTTTCTTCCAAAATAATATAATGATATTAGTGGTCACAATAAAATGACTGTTTTTGTATCATTATTTATGTCTAAATATGTTGATGGTTATATTTATATGTTAGAAAGAGATTATAAACTAACTAATGGTGAAATCACTAAATCAGTTTTCCCCCTACAAAGCTCTTTTTAAATGGGAGAAAAAGATAAAGTAATTTATTTTAATTTTTTCAAAATTATTTGAAGATGATACTGGCAAAATTACTGCTAATAATTTGAATACTATGCTACTCCGAATAATTACACGAATATTTATATTAGTATTTTGGGTGAACATATTGTTTCTATTAATGAAAGACTGGACAAATTAATAACAGAAGTCCAGAAAATATCTAAGAAGGATACTACAAAAGGTAAAGAGCAAATTGCTACCAGAACTATCCAACCTCCTCCTGAGGTCAAAGACTTAAAGTTAAAAGGTTTAGAGGACCTGGAGAAATTATTAGATGAAAATTTGAAGGATTTAAACTAAGTCCTTTAAATTTAGAGCACCTGTCTGATGAAGATAAGAGAGTAAAACTCTCTGATGAGATTAATAAAATCTCATAAAAGTTTGCCCGAAAACTGGTCCAAATGATGGTATATTATCCCAGGCCAACTCCTCAAGATGTACTCTTAGAGGAACTTGCTTTTAGTCATTACTCACAAAGTTATAATAGTACAGAAATCTATGAATGGTACATAGATGGCTTTATTGACCGCCATATTTATACACAGGTACATAGAATGCTTATGTACAACACTATCTGCAAGGTTAATAAGAATTCCGAGAAAACCATTGTTGACATGATAGTAGCAGGTTTTACTGGCTAGTTGAAAGATTGACGGGACAATTATTTAAATAATGAACAACGCACAGAAATAATGAGTGCCATAAAAGTAGAAAATGGGCAGGACGTTCAAAATGCTGTCTATTCTTTAGTTCTTAATATTATAGAACACTTTTCACGAAGACGGTCAGACAATAGTGAGACCTCAGACTATGTTCTAAAACCTTAGATGTAAGACTCTAACATCTTTAGGTGGTATAAAGATGTTTTTCTATCTAGAGTCATGGGATTTTACCAAAGTGTAATAGTACTCACTAGAAGTCTAAATTTATTGATGGACTCCCAAGACTCTTGCTGAAAGGGTTAGAAAAGCTCTTCGTGGAACATCAACGAGTATAGATTATAATAACTATTCCTATGGAAAACTTATTAGTGTATGTACACAGGAAAGTTTAGCTTTCTGTAACGAGATTAAGCTAAATCGGGAAACTACGCAGCATCGTCTTAATGAAATACAACAACTAGGGGAATTTTGTGAACAATTTGCCATAAATATCCCTAAGAATAAAAATGAGTCTAGTAAACATAAGCACGCGTCTTATAAACATAGGAAGAATAGAGGATCTTTTTCATAAAAGATTAGAGCGTAAGAACAAGAGGAGATACTTATAGGCATAGAAAGGATTTCATAAAATCTAATAGGCCTAGTACTTGCTACAAATATGGCAGAATGGGACATTATGCTAAGGATTGTAGGGTCAATAATAAGATTAAAAACCTTGACATAGATGATAATATTAAGGACTCTTTATATAAGATTATGTTAAATTATTCTCCGAAAATTTCTCCAGAATAAAGTGATAGAAAAGATTCATCCACCGATGAAGATCTAAGGGTTTTAAATATTATACTTCCTCAGATGATCAGTGTGGACCTTGCAAGCAGAATCAGCAATGCAATAACAACGCAAATGATGAGTTTTATAATATATATTCACAATTTAAGGACTTAGATATTAATGTACTGACTAATGATAATTTATTAAAATTTCTCAGGGTTATTAAAGACCTAGAGTTAAGGTTGGACAAAATACCTGCAAGTCCAGAGATCGAAAAAAATCTTTCTAAAAAAGGACCATATGCAATATGAGAAAAATATCAGGCCATTGATAGGCCAGCTACTGTTCAAGACCTGAAGTATGATATTGAGAATCTCAAAAAAAAAGATTTCAAAACTTAAGGTTTCAAATATAGCCTTAGATAAAATAATCTCTAAATTAGAAGATTCTAATGATAATGTAAGTCATGAATTCAGGACTAATATTACTGAAGAGAGTTTTGATAATACTAATACTGGTACCTCTAAGGATGCAGCAAAAAGTAATTTCTTAAGAGCAGTTAATATGGCAGATAATGAGTTTTTACAAAAGCTCCAGCTATTTACTACTCAAAAGTTTTTAATAAAAGTCACTCTTTTAATAGATTATAACTTCAAAAAAGAGTTTACTGCTTTATTTGACAATGGTGCATATTTAAATTGTATAAAAGAAGGAAAAATACCTTCAAGATATTTTCATAAAACTACTCATAGATTAAGAAACGCTAGTGGACATCAAATCAAATACAGGCAGAGATAATATTAAGACCATATATATTTGCAATATTTGAAGCTATTAGCTTATGGTTTCCCGTGTGGACAAGAATATTATCTCTGCCTGTATTTGTTCTTCCTCTTTCCCTTCTATTAGGATAGAGATTAAAATTGGGTCTCATCCTGTCAAAGATGAACAAATGGTTATTAGCTCATAAATTTTCTAGTAAGAAAATCAGGGAGGCTATTATCAGATGCTTTTTTATAAATTATTTCAAAATCAAATGGTGCTAATAAAGCTTACCATCTTGCAAACATTTGTTTAAAAACATCATGCTTGCAATCTTTATTAAAGATAAATGTTGCTGCTTAATCAGTTTTTATTAAAAACCTTGATTATATAAATGATTTTGGAATTTCAAAATACATTTCACAATAGCAAGAATTTCCTTTGCTACACTAGCATAATTTTTTTGGGAATCATTCCATTTTCCTAAATAAAATTGGACAAGATATTTTTGTTTATCCATTTGGGAACATAGTTTTAATATTCCACCATATCCAATATGACTCTACTCTTCCCGCCGCAACTCAGTGTCTTAAAGAAGTTTCTTTACCGGCAAGGGTCGGGATCAACTACTCTGCCATTCCTTTATTGACTAATGAAAGAATTTTTTTTTAGCATATTTTAAATCGTAAATAAAATGAACCGAAACTTTTTAGCATTTGGAATGCTCTTATGTGTAGGATTTAATTCCAGTATAAAGAGCTTCTTCAATAATTCCAATTCCTGGAAAGCCTAGAAGTACTCTTCCTCTGGTGGACCCAGACTCTTCCTTATTAGGCTTGAGGATCAGTTTCAACTACTTTTTATCAACTTGGATTAGCAAGTGTAAGACAAGGAAGGTTATTAACCTTCTGTTTAATGCGTTTGACTGAATTACTATGATCATTAGTCCATGCTTTAGGATTCTTCTTTAATTTATCATAAAGAATTGAAGTATCCTTAGCTAAATCCTTTATAAAAGGAAAAATATAGTTTAGGCTTCTTAAAAGTCTTTGGAGTTGAGTCTTATCTGTAATAACTTCACGAAATTTACAAGCAAACTCAATACTCCTCTAAATAGGGATAATTTTTCCCTTTTTAATAAAATGACCAAGAAATCTTACCCTAGTCTGACAAAGAAGCATCTTGGGTTTAAAAGATATTACTAAACTATTTTGTATGACAATCTTTTTAAATAATTCTAAATGTTTAAAATGCATTTCCAATTTTTTTGATAATACTAAGATATCATCAATTTAAACTATTACAAAATTAGTAAATGGTGTGAAGATATCATTCATGATTTTTTAAAATTCAGAAGGAACATTTTTCAAACCAAAAGGCATAACATTCCATTCATATTGTCCCATTGGAACATTAAAAGCAGTTTTGTAATTATATGTTTCAGAAATTTGTATTTGCGAATAATCAGATTTCAAATCAAAATTTGAATATATATATATATATATATATATATATATATCTATATCTATATATTATATGCTGACTATTTATAGTTTAAATGATTCGGTGGACGGTTTGGGTTAATTCTCTTAGAAATAGAAAAAAATAACATATACTTATTAACAAGGGGTATTATCACTTCTAGCCCGCGCCATAAATTATTTAAATTTCATAACCGAAAAAGCATATAAAAGATTTATAATTTTTGTATATAACATATAGTATATATATATACACACACAAAAAACATATATTTTTTTGACTATTATTTTGAAAACGGCTATACACTTCTTATTTTTCCTTTTTAACAATCTGTAACAAAAGCCCAAGCCCAAGAGTTTTTCACGTAGGGTAGGCAATGGCACTTGGCAGCCGCTTGTAGTGGGATCATTTAAAACATAGCTAGTTTACAATACCTATTTAAGGTTTAGCCACCATATATAAGTAGTAATTATAAGTTTTTTCCCCACAGTTATATCTAACTTTCAGAGTTTTAAATATTTGAGTTAAAATAAAAAATGCTGATTTCTAAGGAACTTAAACAATCAAACTGTTCATTGAAAAAACAATTGAAACTATGAGTCTAGTAAATACTTATTTCAAAACATAAGTGACCATTTTTGTAATTTTCTCGAGATTTGAGCATATAGAGTGACAAGGTGTTCAGATCTAAAGGTAAAAAGGCTTTTCTTCGCCGTTTTAGGGTTTTAGGACTCTTCCTTATCTCTCTCAAAGAAACCTAATTTCTCAAATTCCTCGCTCATTCTCAGCCATGACTGCTGCTCAATCGCAAGAAGAGCTCCTAGCCGCTCATCTCGAACAACAGAAGATTGAAGTAATTCTCCTTTAATTTTTGTTTAAATTGATTTAATAGTTCGATTTATTGTTTTGTAAGATTCGTTTATTGCTAGAGATTTATCTCATACTCTTTTAATTTTTTATTTTGTTGTACTTACGTGCTTGTGTTGTGACTGTCTGGGTTAAGTGACATAGAAAAATTGGTATTTGTAGAGAAATTGGGAGATAAATTAAATTTTTGAGAAAAGACCTGTTAATACTTAATATACATGTTCATATGGTAAAAATTTGATTTCTGAGGCTATTAAATTCCTGGGTATTTCTCAGTTTGGAAATTGAAAAAAGCAAAGATATGTAAAAAGACTGGTGATTCACTGTTTTCCTCCAGAAATTTTGAATGGTCTTTCCAATTGAAAGATTGAACATTTTTTTTTTGGTTATGTATGTATCGAGATATTGAATTAGCTTTCTGAGCCCCTTTAAATGGGCCCTGCACAATCTGGATTAGTTGGGCTAGTAGGTTCCAGATATTAGATGGCTAAGCAAAAAAATAGCTTTCTGGGTGTTACAATTGCATTGGTAGGCTAATTAATTGTTCAGAAATGAAAAATAATAAAGATTTGGAGAACGACTATTAATTTACTTGTCCACCATGGAGACTCTAAATGATATTTTAAGTGAAAGTTTGAATTTTGTTATAAAGAGGTAAGAGTTTGAAACTTTCGAGACTACTAACAGAATTAGTAGGATTAATTTATGAACAGAAGTGTAAAGTAGGAAAATGGAGTAAAAGCTTCTTTGGTCCATATGTGGATGCTAAAAGTGATAAACTTTAAGTGTATTCTCATTGTTTGGCATTAAAATATCTTTTCTCAAGAGAGAACAGGTCATTTTGCTCCTTGTGTAAGCTTTTATGTTTTTAAATCGTTCTCTTGTAGTCTGAGGAACCTATTATCGAGGATGAAGAAGATGATGACGATGATGACGATGATGATGACAAAGATGATGATGATGCTGAAGGTAAATGTATAACCTAACTGTTAATTCTGAGTCCTGCTTAGGTTGTATAATATTCTGTCAGTTCACATAAAGATGGTATCATTCAACATATCAGTGCCAGTACTGGTGGAGATGCCCTTTAGATAGGGATGTCATCTGTCACCCCTTCGGAAAAAAAAAAAGTTTCTTACACGGGTGTGAAAGTACTTTTCTAAGAAACAATTATATGCATTTAATAGGATTAAAAATCTTTAAAATAATATAAAGTAATAACAATATGAGACAGGAAGTAAAACCTCAAAACCAACATAGTCTTCGACCCTAAACCACCTGCGGAATTATGATAATAGACCAACACCCCTTGCATAAAATCTTGTGTACCTGACTTTATTGTAATTTTCTTGTTCTATATATTTTTTGTATTCCCTTCTTGATTTTTTAAGATGCAGTTTGACAGGTACCAGGATTAAGGAGTTAATTGTGTATATAATCTATTTTGTGACAAGGAAAGTCTTATTTTAAGTGTTTGTATTTAAGTTTGTCTGATTGGAAAGGTCATTATAGGCTTTAAATTGTTTAATAAGCTGGACTTCTTGAAGTTGTGAAAGCTGATTAACTTTTTTATTTGTTTTTTTTGTAAGTTTGTGCGTTTTAGTTTATTCCCAATGCGGGAAATATCTCACATAAAATGCAATAGAGATAGTGTTGATGTTTGCAATTTGTTTGGGACATTAATAGTTACTCCTGTCCTTTTTCACCCCTTTGTTATTCTTAGTTATTTTTAATAATAAAGACTAGAGCTTGCTTTTATTCTAATCTCTTGTAAGTTAAGCATGTACATCTATTTATCAAATAAAAGTTTTGTGAATTGATTCATGTTCTTTTAGTTTAATTTTCCTGATTAGTTCCCATTAGGCATAGATTTAGATCGTGTCCGATGGATATGGCCTCCTGTCTGAGACAGCAAATCTCCTGAACATTTCCATTCCAACCAACGAAGGCATGAATATTATTTTCTATCCCCTAACCATATCTGAACTTTAAATTGAGGTACAGCCTGATATTTCATTTGAGCTGGTAATAAAGGTTTATCTTACCTGCAATTCATCTTTTCAAGGTGGTGTGAACTTATCTGCCTTTTAACCCTACATATTTGGATGTGGTGATTTGAAATTTATACATTTTGATACTCTTAAGTGTTATTTATCCACAAATAAAGTCATATGAGAATCTTATTTTAAAAGCCACGCAATTTGTAAAAAATTTCAATAAAATCCTTTTTAGGTTTTAATTGTGGTCCTATATGTTATTTACAATACTGACAATAGATAAGTTTGAAATATTATTGAATAAACACTTATGTTGGATGATAAGTTCCAATTTCAGGGTATTTCAAATAACCAACCTAAATGGGTGAATATGTATTAGAAGATTGGCTCCAAAGGGATGCCTGCCCTATACCAAAAGTTCCCCCAAAATATGGACAAGCTAAACCCCTAGAAATGAGATTATATCAGAAACTAACAAAATTCATTAATTTAAAAAAAAAAAGTCATCGTGTTCGCCTAAAAGCATTCCCGTGGCTCATAAAAAGGATCCTTAAGAACCAAGATCTGAATGTTGGAAGTTGCATTTGGTTTAAATAGGAGTGCTACATATTTATCTCTGCCAGGTGAGTTTCTTCATCTCTGATTATTGTGGTAATACTTAAATGTATTATTGTGGGCAGAACTCGGAGATGGTAGTGGTAGGTCAAAGCAGAGCAGGAGTGAGAAGAAGAGTCGCAAAGCTATGCTGAAGCTAGGAATGAAGCCAATCCCAGGGGTCAGCCGTGTAACTGTCAAGAAGAGCAAAAATGTTAGTTGACGTTATTATTTTCTCACTTCTCATTTTCCCTCCTTTTCTTTTAATTCTATTTTAGTTGCTTATGTTGTAGCGATAACTTTCTTCTGATTCTTTGTTGATTTCTACTTCAGATTCTATTTGTCATCTCAAAACCAGATGTTTTCAAGAGCCCAAATTCAGACACATATGTCATATTTGGTGAAGCAAAGATTGAGGACTTGAGCTCGCAATTGCAGACTCAAGCTGCAGAGCAGTTTAAGGCCCCTAATCTGAGCAATGTTATATCGAAGCCAGAGCCATCAACTGTGGCTCAAGATGATGAGGATGTCGATGAGTCTGGCGTAGAACCAAAGGATGTCGAGTTGGTGATGACTCAAGCAGGAGTCTCCCGAGCTAAAGCTGTCAAGGCTCTCAAGGCTGCTGATGGTGATATTGTCTCTGCTATCATGGAGCTTACAAATTAGGATGTCCCAACCGTTTGGGCAGTGCTATAGTTGAAAACATTCAGGTTGTGAGTTTTAAAGGTTTTGAGTTGCTGCGTTTTTTTAATCTGTGTGTCCTGTTCATCTTACCGTCTTCGATGTATACCAGATTGGATTGTTATGTAAGAGAGAAGGTTTAACTTGTGCTGCAACTTTCTGTTTAACTAAATCTTGTCTCGATAAGCCCTCCTGCTCCATTACCGGGGTGTAAACGAGCCAGGTTAAGGAGCTGCTAAGTCTCTCGACCCTTTTTAGCTCAAAGTATAATGAGCTGAGGCCTGCTTAGCCTTTCTGTTTTAGTCTCTCCATATTTCGAAACACTTGAAACCTGTCCGACCTTCAGAATTGCGTAACCAACGACAACAAGACATTTATGTGTAATGAGGACTGAAATGCAAAGGCGAGTGTAATGCGACTGCGATCAGAAGAATTTTAGCTGCAATCAGGCTAAAACAGCCTCGAATAAGAATGATTAGTTAGTTTGACATGGTACAGCAACATAGCCTCCATTTTATATTCCCTTACATAGCTTCACATCAAGCTTTTATCAAACAATTCACAAGTTTTTGCTCCCCATTATGTCAGGGTTAGGGAAATTAGAATTGGAATTACACCTAGTGTGTGGGACACTTCCATTAGACCATTCACTTATCCAAACAACCTATCTTGATCCCAAATTACCCAACTTTGTTCCATGCGTTTGAACCGAAATTTTATGAACATCGCGAAAGCTTTTACATATATTCTGTGATATCGACGTGAAATGAACTATTGCTACTCTTTTGCTAAAGATATTATAAATCAACTGAAGTTCATGTTAAAGGGATAGGTAGTGGCCCTAAATTTTCTGGATCAACACTTGAAAATGTCTTAATTGCCGAAGAGGCTATAGCAGAAGAAACGGGTTGATCGCAAACTTTTTTCTCTGTCTTGAAAGTGTTTTTCTCAGTGGAAATTTCACATTAAAGTTGAATCATCCTAATAAAATTAATAAATGAAAGCAAATCCTTCCAAGGTCATGTACTGTTTGACTGAGATAGTAAAATATTCACTAAATCGACTTATTTTATGTTAATATTTTGCTAAATCTCTTATGACAAAATTGGTGGTCCATCAATCCAATATTGTGACTTATATGCTCTAATTTGTAATATAAGTCGGTTCAGTATCACTCTATGTACATATATCCTCGATACATGGTCCTTTTCTTTGAAAAAAGTGGAGGGCCAGAGAATTCGAATTCCTCTTTCTTCCATTGTTGTTATAACCCAAATAAAGAATCCAAACTATTAGTTTCCCTTCTATTCTGTTCTATTACACTTCCATTTTCCAGTCAAAACAACGAGTCTTTATGTGGACGAGGAAATGATAAAAGAGAAAAACATACTGTTATTCAACAGCTAAGCAACCACAACACACACCAGCAGCAGGAGTTCCCACCTTCTCCACAGAACCAAGAGGAGATTGCATCCCATAGGCCAACTGGTTGATATGGGATAAACCTTCTCCACAAAACCTATGAATAAACCCGCTCACATATTCCGCTTTGAAACAATGTGGCTAAATCATCCTGATTTTAACAATATAGTTAACTATCATTGGTCAATCAACATATGCTTTAGGAATGTTATATCATCCTTTACGAAACATGTGGAGACATGGAACAAGAGCACTTTTGGAAATATCTTCAAAAAGAAACAAACATTACAAAATAAATATTAGGTATCCAAAGTATGCATCTTACCCACAAAAAGGGACTTCCACATAGACCTTGAGGAACAACTCATTCGCGAATATAATGGAATCCTAAAAAATGAAGAGGACTTCTAGAAATTAAAATCTAGAGTCCAATGGCTAAATGATGGAGATACCAATACTAAATTCTTCCACATCTCGGCTATCCAAAGAAGCAGGAAAAATAGAATCTTAGGACTCAATGACTATGTAGGCAACTAGATTTTTGACCTACAGAATATACGGAACATAATCTTAAACCACTTTATAGATATTTACACTACTGGATTACCCTTTTGTTCTAGACATGTTACCCATAATCCAAGCACTCTCAATATCCTCAGTGATAGAGATAAAGAATTTAGTAGAAACTTAAATACCTTAGAAATTCACAAAACAATAAAGTCTTTTAAGCCGCTCAAAGCACCCGGACCAGATGGTATTCACCCAATATTTTTTCAGAAATATTGGGCGGACACAAGTCCCTCAATTATCAACACATGCTCACAAGCTTTCCTAACCCTTAGAATTGGCCCTGAGATAAATAAGACATACGTATCTCTCATCCCTAATATAAAAAACCCATAGTACATCTCCCATTATAGACCTATTAGCCTTTGCAACACGATCTACAAGACAATTATCAAAATTATTGTTAATAAGATACGACCAATCCTTAATAAGATAATTAGTCCTAATCAGTGCAAGTTCATTCCGGAAAGACATGATGTTAATAATGCAATAATAGAAGGAAGCTATTCACTCTTTTAAAAAAAATTCAGGAGGCAAAGAGAAAATGATGCTTAAAGTTGATTTAAAAAAAACATTTGATAGTCTGGAATGGTCGCTTAATCGAAACTCCCTACATGCCCTCAACTTTCGTGTCAAATTAATCACACTAATTATGAATTGCATCTCAACGTCATCTATCTCTATCATAGCTAATGGTCAATCGACCGATTTCTTGAACCCTCTCATGGCATACACCAAGGGGACCCATTGTCACATTACCTCTTCATCATCTGTATACAATCAGTTACTAGGTACATTGACCATGCTGTGGACACTTGTCAATCGAAATCCGTAAAGTTAGATGATCACGACCCCTCATATCCCACATCTTATTCGCATATGACCTTATCCTCTTCTCTGAGGCAAATGTAACTAGTGCTGTCTCAATCATAAACATCTTCAACTCCATTACCCAACAATTTGGTAGCGGATGAACTTCACAAAATCAAAAATCCTCTTCTCAAAGAATGTGGATAGAAACACCCAGAGCACGCTCTCCTCAATGCTAAACATCAAGGCAACAAACCATGTAGGGATGCATCTTGGCTTCCCAATTACCGATCTATAACCAAAAAACTCTGACTATCAATTTATCCTTGATAGAATGAATACAAGACTAAAAGGCTGGAAAGAAAAGGTCCTAACCCAAGTAGGAAGAATCACCCTTATTCAGTAGGTTCTAGCAGCTATACCAGCACACTCAATGCAACTCAATTACCAGCCTATGTCTACTAGAAAATATATAGACCGCATTCAACGGGACTTCCTATGGGGATCAACTGCAAAAAAAAGAAGGGTTCACCTAATTAATTGGGATATGGTAACATTCCCAAAACAAGAAGGAGGCCTTGGCCTTGTCAGTTCCAAGAGAAAAAACCTGGCACTCCTTTGTAATATCATTTGGCGCCTCTACTACAGCTCAAATATTCTATGGGCACAGGTGGTAGGTCAAAAATATCTGGCAAGGCAGGAGCATAAAGATTTCATCTCAAAAGGATTAGCTTGGAATGTGGCGAATGGCAACCATATTAATCTTTGGAAGGACAACTGGGTCATTGTCCAGCTACCTCTAAGGGCTCTCATCCAAGGTCCACTAACAAATACAGATTTGGGAAAACTCTCTTACACATATTACAATTAAACTCTTGGGACATAAGCCAGTTATCCTTTGAACTTCTTACAGACATTCAGTCACTAATCCACAACACATATCTACCATTCTTTGAAGCCGGCACAGATAACTTTTTCTGAAAATCAATCACTGACGGCTCCTTCACTATCAAGCCAGCCTACTCTTTTTGATCAGCCAATGCCTATCTACACAAATACCAAGAGATCTCGAACACACTTGGATATGAAAAGCCAATTTTCACAATAAACTCAAACACTTCCTGTAGCTAATGATTATAAAGCGCCTACCTACAATATTCATGCTATACTACAGGAAAATAATTTCATCCCCGCTTTGTCCTCACTGTAATGTTGTGGAAGATACCGTACACATCTTCCTCCGTTGCCCACGAAACAACACCATCTGGAATACTTTGCATATAGACTTTGAACCACCAGATTTCAGTATGTGGGTTAAAGAACTATATACTTCCAATGGCTCAACAACTCTACTAAACCAAATTCAAGTCACATTATTCATTATCATCCGTATTATCCTATGGCATATCTGGTTAGATCGCAATAATAGCTTGTTAAAAAGAATTCCGCAACCATTACTAGAAACACACTAATTGCCAAGCAATTGAATACCTTTGCCTCACAAGCCAAAAAGCAGCTCAACAGCAAATCACAAGAATTCAAGTACGGTGGGAGCCACCACCACCAAACATCTATAAACTCAATATAGATAGTGCACACAGAAAATACTCCAACTTTGGAGAAGCAGGAGGAATTATTAGGGATTCCTATGAAAGCTAGATAACAGAGTTTTCCAGCCGCTTGTGGCAACTACGCCACTCCAAGCTGAAATTACAGCCCTACTCAAGGGATTGGAGCTGGCCTTTACTAAGAACTTAATGCCACTAATAGTGGAAACTGACTGTCAGGTATTGTTCATAATTATAAAACCTCACATGATTAATGATGCTTACACAAATTTACTATATGATTGCATGTTCCTCATCGCGTCCATGGACCAGCCACCAGTCAAGCACATATATGGTGAAGCTAGCTCAATTGCCCACGTTTTAGCAAACTATGCAAGTACATAGATACTGGAAGAAAATGCTGAACGTGAAGACATATTTTGGAGCACAATGCTTTTCTTTTCTTTTTTTATTTTCGCAAAGAGTTATTAAAAACTGCATCGTTAAGATCTGTTTCATGTTGTAATAACACTCTTTAATTTCTTACTTTAATAAATCCTGCGGTTCACGGCAAAAAAGAAAAAGCATAGTACTATCCTTCCCTCTTGCTTTCATGCTTTGTACCTATGACCAACCAAGCAAAATGGGAAATAAGAAAGAAAACAGAAGGAAAAATATATCATCTATTTATGTGAGTTTATTTGATTAGGTACAGAGGTAAAAAAATAATAAATTTTTTAATATAAAACTTTTTAAATATATTATCATAAACGTATAATAATACTTGTCTGGCTATAAAAGACCATCATTAAATGTAAAATGAGAAATTCAATTTATGTTGTTCTTTTTAAAATAGACTGAAAGGAATTGGAGGGAGTATTGCTTTTCCTCTTCTCGTTTTACTTTTTTTCCCGAGGATTATACACAGAATTGGTCACCATACTAAACAAAAATTATAGCATCATGCTGTAATAAGCATGACTTCATACTTGACAACTTATAAACTGCCAAAAATTTCATTTAATAATTAGATGGTGATTGATATTGACCAGAGGACACGTCATTGCTCTTCTAACAAAACAATACCCAAAATTTATTTCTCTGTTTCTTTCCCAACCGTACTACTACCACGTAAGCCCTACCTATGGTTCCCAAAGATTTCTGGTGTGTTCTTTTTACCTCAAAGGTTAAACTGAAGAAAAGATGAAGCAAAAGAAAGTAAAAAAAATAATACAACTCTAAGGTAGAACAGAAAAAAAGAGAAAATTATAATGCAAATGGGATGAATCTTGTTCTTGTCGTCTATTCTTTTTCACAAATAAAATGTTCAAAACTAATTACGGTTTAAATGTCTCTTTGCAGTAATAGTTATGCATAAATAATTATTCAAACTGAATGGATTAACTAATAAAGCAACGCTGTTAATGGGGATTAAAAAATCTCTATTTTAGATGGAAAACATTTTTGGATGAAGTATTCCAAAAATGCAAACTTGAAGAACATTTTATGAAAAGAAATACGGGTCAACAACATTAAAAAGTACGTTTAAAAAATTGTCTTCGGGCTAAAAAATATTCCCATGAGTTTGTTGAGGTATTTACACGAGACATGAATTTGTAATCCTCTTTTAATTTGTGAAATTGTGAACGAAAAGGAGTTCTAGAGTGATATTTTAATTATGAAATTAAATCCAACTCTAAGCTTAAGGTACCGATCGAGTGAATAAAAATTCAATATTTTCTAATTGTGCCATTAAATAGTTTAACTAAAGAAAGTTGAGTCAATTCAAACTAGGAAGGACAGTAGTACGATCAAGTACAGCAACCTTTGTTTGACTCTTTGATTTATTGAAACTTTCAAATAGATATTCGACATTTAGTGCATCAGTCAAGATGGCCGGTTAGGCGCTCATCAATTTCTTTACAACTCTTGCGCTATTTGTTTCAAATACATACTATTAATTTCATATAAATGTTGATTATTTATTTATTTATTTGTACCATATGTATATTATATATATTTTTGAATATATTCTCTCATGTCCAACATTAAATCTTAAATAATACTATCTCCGGTTCACGTTATTTGTATTTGAAGGACTCGTTTGGTTTATGAATAAGTTATATTTGAATTATAATACGAGTATCAGAATAACGATTTATGCTCAATTATTTAAAATATATCCACTATGGACCAATATTTGGTGTCTCGCAGTTTTGTTCACCGTGGGCTTCAAACAAATAGGATTCTTAGGGGTCGTTTGGTCTGCTGGATAAGTAAAAATAATTATGCGATAAAAATTTGTTATTAATTCTGGAATAAATTATTTAAAATTAAAAATAGTATCAGGATAATTTATATCTGCTAGAGGGTGGAATAATAATCTCAGAGTAAGTTATTTCAGGATAAACCAATAAAATTAATAATCCCTGAAAAATGAATATTGGGCTTAACTTAATCCCAAAAATTAACTTATGAGGTGAGAATTACCCAGGACCATACAAGGAGACCAAAAACTTCAAATCCTACCGATGTAAAACAACTCAACAATCCCAATAATCAAATAAACAATAATATCAGTATAACTAATCCAAACACAACGTATCTTCAAACGAAATAACCCCTCAATATTTAATTTTTTTGTCTCGCCTTATAGGATCACTTACTTTCTCCTCTCATTTCGACAGTAAATTTGCTTGTGACATAAGTTTTACAGTGAATTTCTTTGGAGTTCAACCACCGACAATTCTTGGACAGTTATTAGAATAGTACCTCAGCTTGAAGATGTCAACAGTACTTCATGCCTATGTCACTTCCATTTATATTTATTATCATTATTTTCTTATACGTCTTGGAGGTCAGCTCCATGACTAAGTCCAACGGTAAAGACAATATACTCAAACTTTCAATTGCGAGAAATTCATAAAAAATTAAATTATTCTAGTTAAATTAAAGATGCCAAAAGATTTCATGAGATCTAGACCCCAAGTCAACCTTGGTTTGCAAGAAACCTAACATGTCAGAGTAATTCTTGTTTACTAATCTTTTTATAATCCTCCACTAACATATAATAAAATATTAAAAGTAACTACTTCCCAAATCAAGAACAAAAATATTAGAAATGAAGCTCAATTAGGTGTCGCCTAGTAGTCAATGACGTGCCGAGACTAAAATGCTAGGTATGTTCAAGCTTTGGTGAACAAAGTTACTCTGTAGCTGTGCTGTTGGAAATAATAAGTACATCGTGTAATTAGTTGAGATGCGCGCAAATTAATCAGAACACCATGCCATCGTAGAAAAAAAGAATATCTCAAACTAGAGAATATGGAAATTCTAATTTTGTGTGACTTGGTTTTTAAGCTCCTTGACCAAGTCTAACAGTAAAGACAATATACTCGAATTTCAATTGCAAGTACTTCATAAACAACTAATTATTCTAATTAAAGATGAGTAGATGACACAAACAAAGACCCCACGAGATATATCATGCATAATATATAAAGATATCTTCAATATTATCTCAAGAGACCTAAAGTCAACCTAATCTATGCAGAAACCTAACATGCCATAGTGTTATTTTTTATTTCTCCACATGCAGTTGCTTTACGACTTAGGTAAACATTTACAACTATAATTCTTGTTTTAATTCTCCAAGAATATATAAAAAAAGAAGAAGATATAATTAAATATAGAGGCCTCCCAAATTAAGAACAATAGCTTATTAGAATTGAAATTTTTAGATCAAATTTAAGAAATCCCGAAAAAAGGAATAAGGAAATTCTGTATTTAGGTAGTCTTTCATGTATATATATATATAGAGAGAGTTCGCAGTTAGGTATTATTCTTTAAAAATAAATACAAGCTTCTAGGACATAGTAGCAATATTATAATTCTCTATAGGAAAAATAAAGAAATGATTTTATAGATCAGATCATCAGATGGGCTTAACACCTTTTCCCGTTAGTATATTGATATAATTAGTACAAGTGGGACAACTTTAGTTTGCCTTTTCGTATTTAACTTATTACTACTTGTTTTCAAGAATTTAAATTTCAAAAATTCAATTATATTGAGTTTTTGTTAGCCAATTCGTATTATTATAATGAATAATGAAACTGTAAACTTTATGAAACAGAAAACAGAAGCAGAAAGTTAGTAGCAACAGAATGTCAAAATAATATCTAAAAATAATTTCGGAATAAACTGAGCCCACTGAATGCACAGTGTGTCCTTAAGGAAATTATCCCCCTCAAGTACCCGAGGTGCCGGAATATTATCCTCCCAGGATAGAACGATTTAACTCACTAATGTATTGGTACCAAAAATTCTGATGAACTGCGAATCACTCAATGGTTGTAAAACAGAAAATTTTGTGCAGAAGAAGAAAAAGAAGATCAGAAAATTTTGTAAGGAAAAATTATCGGACTAAGGCATATTTATAGCCATTTTCTAGCATTGTTTCTGAAAAGGTTTGCAACCTTTCAGAGACACCCATGGCTGTTGGAACAAGTGGGAACATTTTCCGTTTGAATAATTTCGGAAAAAAGGATTTAAAATAATCCGGGGAAGAAAGGACTAGGTCGCGTCGCGAGTCCTGGGTTATTCCGGATTGAATTTTCATTAATTAATTAAATAATTGAAAGAAATTTATCCAAAAAGATTAATCAATCAATCGATCTTTGACCGAAGCCGAAGCGGAGCCGAGCGACGATGACAGCGGCAACGCGAGGCTTACTTTCTTTCCACCCATTTAACACCGAGAGAAGTGCTTTGTTAATATAACCATATTCACTTTTCTTTCCAACACCAACGAGGGACACTTGCTCTTTCCAAAGTAAAAGCGAGGTCATTTTTCCTCCAATTTCTTCCCTGCAGTCTCATTTACCAATCTTTTAATCCCAACAATCCCCCACATGAATAGGGAATGGCTAAGACAAAGGAATGCACGGACGAGTGTGTGATTTACATGCAAAGATTAATTGCATCTGGATAAGTAGGTTTCTCTTTGAACTGTCCGTGAACTTATATCGGATATAGTCGGTCAATCGGTAGATTTGATATCTTTGAAACGCCGAGCTTTGTTATGTACCTAGGCAACATAAGTCACACAATCAACCCTTAACCATCTATAGTTCTCACGGTTGTGTTCCTTTTAACCATGATACTGCCTGGTTTCATGAATGCTTAGAGAATGTGCCTTTACTTTCATTTTCCTTAAAGCGGCTTACACTTCACACTCACATAAAGTGATTTCTAAACGTGTAATCCTATAGACACACTATCACGGGTCCTGGGTTATTCCGTGTTGAATTTTTGTTAATTAATTAAATAATTAAAAGAAATTTTGTCCAAAAGATTAGTCAATCATTGACCGAAGCCAAAGCCGCTGAAACCAAACGACAACGACATCGTGAGACTTACTTTCTTTCCAATTCATTTAACACCAAGAAAAGTGTTTTTTCAATATAAATACATTCATTTTTTTTCCACCACCAATTAAAAACACTTCTCTTTTCATAAATAAAAAAAAACTCATTTTTACTTCACTTTCTTCCCTCTATTTTTCATTTACCAAACTGCAGTCACCTTCAAACAAGCTGTATGTGAGCCATTAATTTGGAGTTGAAGAGTAAATTTGTGTCAACAAACACACACAAAGAATCTTCTTTTTCTTTCTCGGAAGAACAACAAAGACAAAAAAGGGCCCCATTTGGTTTCAGAAACTTATGCAAATTTTTCGTTCTAATATAAAAAATAAATCTTATTTATTTCGAATCAAAATATCGATTTTAAAGAGAACACAAAATATATGAGAAAAAAGAACTTCATTTACTTTCAAGAAAACTAGGAGTACAAATGTTGCTAAAACTAAAAATATGTTGTGTGCTCTCTCCTTTCGCTTTTCCTTGTCTAATGTACTAAAAATATATTTTTATTTTTATTTGTTCATTTTAATATATCAAGACAAAACTATATTTTTTTTGTATTTTATCTTTATTATAATTATGCATTTTACAAATTATTTTTTAAGACTTTTCAAAATACTATTAATATTATGGATACTATGATAAATATGCACTTCATCTATTATTTTTTAAGGGTATGTATGCAAAGCTGAATAAGTAAAAGTGAAGGGAGAGAGTATTAGGCCCCATTTGTCCAAAACAAATTTCCTTTTTCCAAAAATGTGTTTGTCCAAGAAATTTTGTAAATTTTTGTAAATTTTTTGAAAATTAGTTTTTCAAAAAACAATTCACTCTCACAAAACTGCAACATTTTTTCAAGTGAAATATATATCCATACCTATATCAAATTCCAAATACTATTTTTCAACTTTGCTCCAAATACTATTTTATTCAAAAATTACGATTTTTATCTTCAAAGGCCTACTTAGTTTTTCTAAACGACTATTCCTTGTTACAAAAACTTTGTTTTCCGAATAATCGCTTTCGAGAATCTTTTTACAAAATAAATTAATTCAGTAACATACCAACGCTAAATTTCAAATGGAATGAAGTTACTTATATCCGATGTTTGCACAAAATTAAATGTATAATATAGACTCCATAACATTTGCATTTTGTTATTATTTATGGTTAATTAATGTATATTCTCATTTTAATTCATCACACAATTATGTACATGAATTCGTGTAAACTCGTATCTCATAATCTAGATCCACCACTATAACCAATACACGTTAAATAGTTAACCTTACTTGATATTTAACCAATTAAATTAACTTTATCAGTTAAAAAAATAAAGTTAAGATGTGCTTACTTAACTAAATGATAAATATGATAAAAGTGACAGATTAGTAAACACCGATAAATTCATTAAACATCAGTAACAGTGTATCCCAAATTAACACTTAACAACCCAGCTAAAACTATGAACAGATGTGATTTTCCGGTTTTACCCCTCGCCTAACTACAAAGGTGAAATTACAAGAAAGGGCCTAGCAATCTAGTACAATACTACTGCATTACATTCCTGATTCAAGGGTAGGAAAGCCACAAAAAGAGTCAAAACCAAAGACTCCCGAGCTACCGTCAACAATCACCGCAGACGGCGAATGTGCGGCGGAGAGAGTCCCCGCCGGTGGTTGAGCCATAAACGATGAAGTGGGGTCCAGTAAAAAAGCTGAGGTATCAAGAGTAGGCAAGCAGCTAACCGGCTGAGCCCGGTCAACCGGTCGTCTCGGCTCCGGCTTCAAAACAGAAGCAATCGTCACGTGTCCGTTCCCGCCCATTCTCACTCCCGTCACCTGCTGTACCAACTGCCGGAAACTATCCACGTCAGCCGATATGTACGTCGTCGACGCGCGCTTTGACGCGCGTGTCTTCCGTTTAACAATCTTCTTGCTCACGCCACCGGCGTTGTTGCTCCGCCGCTTAGACACGGCGGTTTCGTTCTCCGTCGATCCGCCGGAAATCGTCGGCCCTGAGGCAGCACTCGGGGTCGGAAACGAGGTCGTTAACGTTGGCATAATCATCTCAGGTTCTGGGTTTGAAAAGGATTTTTGGAGCACTTTCGTTAAAGTTTCAGTTTCTTTAACGAACATGTCCTGAAACCATGCATCGTTAAATGTAGAACGAAAACCCCACGGCTCCATTGTCATCAAATTATCAGAAGACGCCATTTTTCTTCCAAATTTTTGCTAAAGAAGTGTTGAAATTAACGAAATGGATTTTTTTAAAAGCTCAACGTGGTCTATAACATTAGTTTTTTTTTATCAGAGAAGGTGTGAAAAGAGTTAAAAGATATTTTGGGATGAAGGGAAGGGAGAGAGATGATAGAGAGGAGAGGAGATTGGTGATGAGAAAGGGGAATATATAGAAAGGAAGGAACCGCGTTTTCTGGGGACACGCGTCAGCAGATATGTACGGAACAGTAATGACTCAATCAAGACTATATAAATTGTTAAAAACAATGGCATAGAATTTTGTTTTGACTGTAGAGTGAAGGAAAAGAAGCAAAGGTTATTCAGTATTTAAAAGTAAGAAAATTTTGAACAGTGTCTATTCGTAAAATTATCTTTTAATAATTTTCTATTTTCACTACTAAAAAATATATATTAAGTTAAACTACAGTAAAGAACCAATCTTCTGCTCACCAAAGTAGCATTTTTATGCCCTTTCTTTTCTTGCGTTTTTTCATACAAAATAAACATGAGGAAGTATCACTAGCACAGTTGGTGTTTTAATAAATTGATAAATACACAAAAAAATGTTCTTAACATATACTTATGTTATTTAAGAGTTTAGAAAAAAGAAGAAGATAAATTTTAAAATATGTGAAAGTATTTATGTGATTATAAAAACGTTAAAATTTATAATTTTGAATATGTTATAATATTTAATTGTTTGTAAAAGCTTCTTATTTGCACAATATAAAAAGTTAATAAGTTAAATCGTTTTCATATAAAATTCATCAAATTTCAAAAACTAAAATCCACATAAACTGAAATTGAAGAGTAATTAATCGATAGGAGTGGGTTGTTCAAGTGGTGAGCATCCTTCACTTCCAATCAATAAGTTGTGAGTTTAAGTTGTAAGTTCGGATCACCTCAAGAATAAGTTGGGAAGTTTTTGGAGGGAGAAAATAAACAAAAAGAAAAGAGTAATTAATCTAATATTTGTTGTAAACCGCATGTATAAATAAATTCCTTCAGTAGAGCGAAAATAATGGGTATGATTTATTGGGAGGCAGCAGCTTGCGGTTAATAGTTTTGACGGTGATAGCCGCGTCCGACGCGTTGACACGAGTCCCAACCCGGCCTTGTTTCAAATCCTTGTAAGCTGTAGTTCGCACATTTTGGCACAAGGCTTATGTAGATGTTTGCCGCTTTTGCCGTTTAAGTTTGCCCTTTTTTTTCTTTAAATGGAAAACAATAATTCATAGCTTAATAATTTTAGTCGCAGGCTAATAGTATATTTGGCTAAGCTTAATCAAGACCAAAAGCTCTTATTTTTTAAATATGATTTTTTTTTAAAGTTAAAATATTTGATCAAATTATAAAAAAATAAATTTTTGAGTAAAAACAAAAGCAATTTTGAAAAAGCAGAAAAAAATACTGCTTCTTTCGATAAATACTTTTGAGAAAAATACACTAAAAAATATTTTTTCACAGCTTGACAAACACTTATTGTTGTTCATAAGTAGTTTTAAATTAAAAAGTTAAACACAAACTATTTCTCATTTAAGTAGTTTTGAGAAAAGGACTTTTAAAAAAAGGTACTTCTAAAAATATGTTGATTTTAGAAACTGGCCAAACAGGCTATAAGTTACGAAGGAAGTTTGCTAAGGGTCGTCTTGATTTAGAAGTGAATTATATGCTAGAATCGTAACGTAGAATTAATAATACAAATAATGAAATGCAAATTTATACTCATGCAAGAAGACGTAGATTAAAGATTTGAATTTTATTAGTTTAAATTCACAATTCTATCTATTTAATTTAATGGATTTAAAATCTGCATGAAAGAATTATAATATATATGATTATTGTGTAGAGATAGTTTATTATTGCAGGTTTAGTTTGTTATATAAAAGTTACTCCTGCATTATGTATAATTCAAAATAATATTTTCGTTTTTTATGTAAAAATAGAAAAGGAAAAAAACAAAAATATTATTAATAATATTGAATATATATGAAAATTAGTCTTTTTTACTCATATCAAACGTCACCCAAGGGTTTACCCCTTTCTTTGTTCTTTAGTCTCTCTCTATACAACAGAATGACACAATTCTATGTTTAACATATATCTTATATTCTACTTTGACTTGCAGCACTAATGACTTCTATAAATAGCTAAATCACAGTCTACTTGGTCTGAATATGTCAATTATATAACAATTGATTAATGCACGCAAACATGTGAAGAAAAGGTAAAATTTTAAGGAGACGTTTGTTTCAAAGTTCCCAAAAACATTATTTGTATCCAAAACGTAGTGTTAATTCACCAATTTAGATGCAAAAAGAAAAAATTAACCAATTTTTTATTTTAAAAAGGGATAAAATATACTTCTGAGGGGTCGTTTGGTACGAACAAAAGTAATGCAGGAGTTGTAGTGCTGGGATTATTTTTCATCAAGTGTTTGGTTTATTGTATTAAAAATTAGTTTGTGTTTGGTTTAAAACTGTACAAAATTTTCTTTACGATTATACCCTTGAATATTTTTCTTTCTGTATATAAAGAAATTTAGGAAAAGGATTTGACGGGCGGTTTAGTAATTTTAGGATCTTATCCAGATATAGTTAATGTAGGGATTAATAATCTCTTGGTTTTCTTGATATTAGCTAAGTCCTCCTATGAGGTATAAGTAATTCATATATTAAGTATGCATAAATTAAATTGAACAACCAAATATTATATTGAACAAATTAAATTTTTATATAAAGATTATTTTATTTAATATATCTTGTCATACGACCCTAAGTCTTAAAATAATTAATTTAGAGAAGTATGAGGCGATTGGATCATGAAAATAGCTAGTAAGGAGACGCAACGTGTTAGATGCTGCCTAATCTTGCTTTCATCTTTTGCTCCCACGTGGACCTGGCGGGCCCTGAGGCCCACTTGTCTATTCTCTGTGGGCCCAATCATTTCTGTGGTGACATTTCTCCTTTTGAGGTAAATCCGATCTATCCAGTTTTCGGTTTTCCGTGTGGGTCCACTTTTCTTTTCTGTAGCCCAATGGCCCCTACCAAAAAACCTTTTTTACATATAGGTCCACTGATATCCTTTTCTCTCTCTCTCTTTATTTTTTTAATATTTTCTTATTTACGAACAATATTTTCGACAAATTTCTTAATTACAATCTGTCTCTCTGTCAAAAAGAGTCTTAAATGTTTCTTTTGAAATATTATAAACTATTTTTTATTCACTGGTTTTTGCTAGATAATAAGTAACTTTTTCTGAAGATTTTCAAAATTCAAAAAGAGATATGAAACCATCAAATGTATGTTTAATTATCTGTATATATTTTAACACTACAAGTTCTCTTTTAAGTTATCTTAAAATATTTGATAAAAGGTTTGCAAATAATGATATCCTAGACCGTTATATATGTAATTTTTAAACCTTTCGTAACTGTTGTTTTGCAACTTTCTATAGTTTCTTTGATTAATACTCCATTATTCGTAATAAATGATGTTTACCCGTAAAATGGTATAATTATATTTGTACATAGTTTCTAGATAAGTGAATTAATTTGATCCTGAAATAATGAAATGATTAAAGAAATGTGCAATACTTAGCTTTGAAATGAAGATAAAATTACGCAAAACATAATTTGGGGACAGAGCTTTCGAGCACAATAGTAACAAAATCAAGGAATAAGAAAGTAAAATTATATAAAGCTTTTAATCGATGATAATGTAAGTTTGCCAGAAAAGTCGTGTCATTTATAATGATAACATAGCTCACTATTTATAGCTGCATCATGCTCTTCTTTAATATTAATTATGAGGGCCATTGAAGAAGGTGTAACGGCGAGCATAAATTTTCTATAACGGGTAGCGCACTAAATGTTGTGGAATAGTCTCCATTAAATACTACAGGACAGAGGATATTTATTACATCTTTATGAGCATTATTCTTTCCGGTGACAGACGGGACAATTGCATTCGATTTTAGCTATCCCCGTCTTAGGATCTACGTGTCCCTTTTCTCTTTTTGGACTGCCACGTAATATAACATATTTTACCCTATACAAATAATTTACCCTTTTATGATCTTTATTGTGTATTTAAATTAATCAAAGCTGCCATACAGGTAACAAACACCACATAAGAGATAAAAGAAGTTTCTTTTCTATTATTGCCGATATTGAGATACAAGTCAAACTAATTTCCTGCACATTAAATTTTATTTACATGAAATGGAAACAAATGAGTATTTGAATAATAATTCCCACTGAGATGTTACTTTAATAGCCGAAGTTAAGACTTCAAAAGTAGAATATTTTTGCATTCAAGTCTCTGTCTTGCATACATATGTATAGCAATACAATCACACTTCTCATCAATTAAGCAATTTAAATATTAGAGGTGTTTTTACACATTTTTTTGCCTGTATTTATATTATACATTAATTAAATATAATTATATACACATTATACATATATTATATATTCACTGTTTAATTGATTGGATGAATAATATTACTAAATTGCTTTATTTTATATACTCTATGTACCCATCAAACTTTTCAAAATGACAAGTAACCCAAAAGGCTCAAGTAAAATAAAGAAAGAAGTAAGATAAAGAAGAGATCCAAAGTTAAGATTATGATCAAGAGAATAAAGACAAAGCCAAATTAATTAAGATTATATCAAAAGTGTGAACACTCAAATTTGAGAGGGCGCAAGCAATGACGCAAGGTAAGTGGCGAATCTCTGCGCTAATATGATGTAAGATAACATATGACCGGACATTATTAGTCCCGTTAATCCGAATTTCGCGCGAATAAATTTACGTCAAATCAAATAATTTAATTTAAAAGAATACACATTAAAATGATTCTATATGTTATATGTAGTTATTTAAATCGTTTTATTTTATGTGATACTAGTTTTTTTTCTTTTCAAACAAGAGTATCATATTTTTTTATAGTTGAAACAATTCATATTTAAACTTTTTTATCATTAATGTCATATTTTTATATTCACAAAAATATTCTAATGTGCTTAAAATGTCATAAATTATAGAAGTTCTTTGTTTTTTAAATTATGTGTCCAGTAAAACTAGTCACGTAAATGAAACGAAAGATAATGATTAAGTAAGTAAGTAAATCTTGCAGTTGAAAGTTTTATAAAACAGCAAATTAATTTGTAGAAAGCTCTAATATATGATTGATTTTGATGGCTTTGATGCGTATAGCGAAAGCTCCTTATTTTGTATTCCCATTGCTCGGACAGTCTTGCTCCCCAAGGTTCAGACCTCGGCTAGTTTTGGTCCCACTTTTGGCTCGATTTTATCAGCCTGCTTTTATTTATGGGCCGTTCATTACGAACATAAATAATGCAGAGATTAGTAATGTCGAAATTATAGTATTGAGATTATTTTTCATCAAGTGTTTGGTTTGTTGTATTAATAATTAGCTTGTGTTTGGTAAAAAGTGTACAAAATTATCTTTATAATTATACCCTTGAATATTCTTCTTTTTGTATATAAAGAAATTTAGGAGAAGGGTTTGGGGGCGGTTTAGTAATTGTAGGATCTTATCCAGGTATAGTTAATGCAGGGATTAGTAATCCCTTGGTTTCCTTAGTATTAGCTAAGTCTTCCTATGAGGTATAAGTAATCCATGTATTAGGTATGCATAAATTGAATTGAGCAACCAAACATTGTATTGGACGAATTAAATTTTTATACAGAAATTATTTTACTTAGCACAGCCTACCAAACGATCCCTTAATTTCTTTTTAGATAAACAAGGAATATAATTTAAAAGAATTAGAAATAGAATATTTAATTTCATTTTAGAACCTAAAATTACTTAGTTATATGTCATTATCATTCCAAAATTTTGACAAATCAATTAAAAGCATAAAAAAGGTCTAATTTCTATATGATACAAGCAAAAAATTAATAGACATCTAATATGCAGTGTACTGAGATTATTTAAATTCAGGAACAGCCATTCAATTAACGTATGATATTAATTAGACTTTCAGGGGCCCATTTATTGACTTGACCATTATTAAAAAAAGAAGAAGAAAAGAAGTAAATATAAGAGGACCGCCAAATATTTTAAATTTATCCAAAAATTCCAAATTGTATCGAGCTGTCTCCTCTATTCTCTACCGCAAAAATAAATCTTTTAACGCAACATTTCCTCGACAGTGACATATGACAACGTTGAGACGTGTTTAATTTGTTTTCTCACGAGTAATTTTCGGGGATATGCTCTAATAATTTACTGATAAATTAAGGTACCAATATATGCTTCTTTGGATGGTTATAGTTGTTCTATGGTATCGTATTATTACTTTAAATATAATATTTATTTTAAAATTTGTTATATCGTATTATTAAATTTATTATTATATAACGATGAAATGTATCACTTTATGTAACAATTGATTTGCTGTGGTTGTGTATTTTTCCTCTCATCTTGCTTTTTTTAATTATTAAATAATTATATTATACAATCTTATCTAATTATTATTGTTTACCCCGAAAATCGGAAGTAAAACAATTGAATTTATGCGTGGGAACTAATAGATAAGTGACAAAATTGATATTAAGTATGTGAACGTAAAAATGGAAAGAATATGGCACTTGGAAGATGAAACACAATCAGAAAACTTGAAAATCAATATATTCCTTTTTCTCTCAAAATGTTTTGATGCCCTTTTACATTGATAAGCCTAGTATATATATAGGAAAAATCAAAGCCCTCTTGCCCATAAAGTGTCCTTGATAATCATCACAGTGTCCTTGCATATTTGGTGAAGTCCATGCACGTTTGGTGAAAGTTCTGCAGGTTTTGTAAAAGTACTGCAGTTTTGGTAAAAGTACTGCATGTTTGGTGAGGGTACTGCACGTTTGGTACAGCTTGAACAGTGTTCTTGACTTTTGAGGATGAGCCGGCAGTTGAAACAACGGGCATATCGGCCATCACAAAAGTGAGGCTCGACGTGACCCCTCGACTGCAATGTCGAGCCCGGTATCAATCATGGTTCCGACCTCGGCGTCATATATCTATCCTGGTATCAATCATATGGTTCCGACCTTGGCGTCGGATACGTGATCTCGATTGCTGGCCGGATGGCGGTGCGGAGGTTCGACCTCGATTTGTCCTTTCATGAGGAAATCCGATTTTGCCATACACAGATAGCCCCCTCATTTTTTGAAGTGTAACGACAAAGAACGAAATGAGCCGCCGCCGCTTCCCTAAAAACTAGGTGAGGGTTTTGACCGTCCCTTTTGTCTGGTGACATCAGCACATTGACGCACCCTAGTTAAGAAAAAGGTCTTTTCAGATGTCGATTCGCGACAAACTCCTGCCATTCATTAAATGCCTCCTTTCCTCAGTTTTCGAGCCGCCGTTATATGAAATACTGCCCTTCGAACTTCTCCTTCTTCACTTTCTTATTTGCGTTGCCTCCTTTCATCGTCTGATCTCTTTCTTACCTGCTTCCCCTGCATTGCCTTCTCTTTCACCAATCCCTACTTTGTCATCCCCCTCTTCACCAACTCCTTTTCTACTGGTTCTAATGGCGAAGACATCTAAAGGTGTCCCTCAACATCAACAATCTTCCCCTTCCCAATCCGTTGAGGGGGGAGAAAACGCTGCTCATGCCGCCGTGGAAAAGACTACAACTGAACCCCCCTTAAAGGCGTTTATGCCAGTTGGGTGCTCTATTGGGTTTGACTTTAAGGTAGAGAAGGCCTTCTCTGCGCCGGGTCGGGGCGAGCCGGTGAACAGGTACATAAGCTCCATTACTGAAGAAGTAGTTGATAGAGTAAAAGCGGAGTGTAATTGGAGAGATAAGGAAGTGATAATCCCTTCCCCCGAAGATTCGATTACAACCCATGTAGAGGGTTATTTAAATGTATATACCTACCCTTTCACCTTTGGGCCCTTAGACCCCATCGTTGTAGCCTTCTGCAGGAGGTACAACGTTACATTAGGACAAATTCATCCCTCCGTTTGGCGGATAATTCGTCTTTTTCGCTTTTTTGCGGAAAAGGCCGGGGGGCAACCTTTTACCCTAGATCACTTGATGTGTTTGTATAGTCCCCGAATTTTCCGAGGGGGGCTAATAAAACTCACTCGCAGGGCGAGCAAGCCCCCCTTCTCGAGCATCGATGAGGATAGACACCGGGGCTAGATGAGCCGGTTTGTAAGAGTGAAGACATCGGACCTGGTTTCTGCCGATGACATGCCGTTCCCCGAGAAGTGGAACGTGAAACTTAAGTGTCAATTGGGCACTGTTATAGTTATCTTTTTAACCATCTTCTATTGCCTTCCCTAACTGGATTTCTTTCAATGTATAGCCGTTGCTCAAGCGCCGGCCGTGATCAAGGACTTGGAAGAGTGGGTTCGGAAGTTGTGGCTCAGAGGAGCTACTCCGAACGTTCATGGCACGAAATATTGAAGGGCCTGTGGGAGGCAAAGAACCACGGTAAAATTCGCGATTCCGACACTTCGCGTGTCATGTCGTTACTGATCGATTTCTCTTTTCCTTTGCAGGCTTGTCGAGAGATGCCGAATTGAGGTCGGAGGTGCCCGACAGAGGTATTCCGAGCCGTCCCCCTGTCCCAGAGCAGGAGAAGGAGAAAAGGAAAGAAGCCCCCAGCCTGGCCGAAACCGAGCAAAATAAGAAGCGAAAGAAAGCCATAGCTCGGAAACCAAAAATTGTTCGGTTGGACTCTAGTTCCGATGAGTGCGACGACATCGAACCATTGAGACGTGAACAAGCAGTCTCCAAACCAGCAGCCGATAGGTCCCCTCCTCATGGATCGGAGATAGAGGGCCTCGTTGTGGCTGGAGTGACGGCGCAAGGGATTCCCGATCCCCAGGAAATGGCGTATTCTCCCCCCTTTTCGGAGTCGTCTTCCAATGAAGCTTGGAATGTTAGGCTTCTGTCCCCAGGAAAAGGTCACACATTGGGAGGTCTTTTTGACCATTATTTCGATGATGTACCATCGGCGGATACCTTCTGGCTCGACGTGCCAAAGAAGAGCCCTTCCGCCGAAACGAGCAAGGTATCTGTCGACCTCAAGTTGACCGACACGTTTCCCGCTCCGAGCCTCGATCCAGATCGGAAGAAGGTGATAAAATTGGCCATACCCGAAGACACGAGGGTCCTCTCCCCGCCCTTGGGGGTGGCCAGTTATCTTCGATGCTTGGTAACAGATGAGGACCAAGCGGCAATGGATGCGGTGGAAGACGCATGCTTGTTTAACGAAGCACAACAAGCCTTGAATAAGGTAATCGTTTTCCTCAAATCCCTTCGAACTTTTGCCATTTCTCTGACTAACTATTTTTTTTCTTTTTGGCTTATGCAGTCTTCAGTGCTTCATCACGAATTTTTTCTACGGAAAAGAAAAGCGGAGACGTTATATCGTAAGCCACTAGAAGGGGAGATTTCATCCCTCCGAGCTGAGTTGGATTCGGTGCGTAAAGGAAAGGATGATATGGCTGTAAAGATGGAGCAGCAGCTGGATCAAATCGACCGTCTTCAAGCAGAGCTAGACGAGGCCGGAGTATATAAAGCCTAGGTTGAGCAGTTGGCTTCGGAAAAAGAGGCTTTGACCAGGAATGTTGATGATCTTCGGTCCCGAGTTGACCCGCTCATCATGGATCGAGATGTCCTGGTGAATGATCTTCAGTTGGTAAAATCAGAGGCTGCCACCTCTAAAGCTGAGGTGGCTCAATATAAAGCCGAAGCCGCTCTTGAGGAATCGAAGATATTGGCTGATTATACTCGGTGTCAAATCCGCGTCTCCATTCTCTAAGAACTGCAAGCTCGAGGCTTTGACCTTACCGATGATATCAAAGAGGCGAAGAGACTCGAAGCTGAGGCTGAAAAACGGGCATCCCCAGATGGGGAGGAGGAAGACGATCCCGAATAGGAAATTCCCTTCAATTTTTGTGATTTTTTGCTCTTGTACGTATATGTATGTATGAAAAATACTTTTCCTCTTTTTCTCCTGTTTGAACTATTTTATCTTCTGATGATTATCTCTGGGAGATCGAATTTCCGACTCCTATTCTTCGAAATCGAACTGTGCCAGCATAAGCTTATAATACGATCGATCTTGTATGCCTTTGAATATGACCGAGCTGGGCCTTGGGCCCTAGCTCGTAAATCAAAACCAGCCAAACAAATCATATGCCTTTGAATGCAATTGAACTTGGTGTGGGACCTAGCCTGAAAATCGGACTTAGTTGTTTAGATTATGCAAAACGAACCTTTCGTCTTTGGAAATAATCAAACTCGAAATGGGCCTTAGCCTAGAAGTCGGACTTGGTTATTTTGATCATGCAAAATGAACCTTTCGTCCTTAGAAATAATCAAACTCGAAGTGGGCCTTAGCCTGGAAATCGGACTTTAGCCAAATAAGCTTTATGTCCTCGTGTGTAATTGAACTCGAAGTGGGCCTTGGCCTAAAAATCGGACTTAGTTATTTTGATTATGCAAAATGAACCTTTCGTCCTTAGAAATAATCGAACTCGAAGTGGGCCTTAGCCTGGAAATCGGACTTTAGCCAAATAAGCTGTACGTCCTTGAGTGTAATTGAACTCGAAGTGGGCCTTAGCCTAAAAATCGAACTTAGTTATTTTGATTATGCAAAATGAACCTTTCGTCCTTAGAAATAATCGAACTCGAAGTGGGCCTTAGCCTGGAAATCGGACTTTAGCCAAATAAGTTGTACGTCCTCGAGTGTAATTGAACTCGAAGTGGGCCTTAGCCTAAAACATCAAAGTGTTGGTGTGAAAGAAACCCTTTTATTCCAAACGAATATATACAGTTGTCTTGGGTACAAAATAGAAGCAATTACATGGGCGTGATCTTAATCGATCATCCGACCCTTACATTAATATCAATACTTTGATGTTCCTTTCCATCGAGATCGATTTGAACAAGACATACTCCTGGTGTGAACACGATTTTCTTGTTGCCTCATTAAAAACCTTGCCGAAAAACCCTTTGGGAAAAAAGCGGTCATAGGAAAAGAGTGCAACTCGTGTTTTCAGAGATGGAAACCGTCTTCTTTATACCGCCTGCAGATGTTAGTTTCGAGGCATGGGGTATAAATACATATGTAAGTAAGGAAGAAAGAGCCATACCTTAGCAGTAATATCGTTTTAAATGAGCGATGTTCCAATTGTTGGGTAGGTGACTGCCATCCATGGTTCCGAGCTTGTAGGAACCCTTCCCTGTGATCTCGACGATATAATAGGGTCCTTCCCAATTCGACCCCAGCTTTCCTTCGCTAGGATTTCTCGTGCTTTGAGTGACCTTCCTGAGCACCAGATCTCCGATTTTGAAAAATCGGAGGTTAGTTCTTCGATTGTAATATCTCTCGATCCGCTGATTTTGGGCAGCCAGTCGGATTAAACCGACTTCTCTCTTCGAGGTTTGTGAACATGGCTTCTCAATTTGATTGCTCAGTGGCGTATCGAAAAAGGAGGCTGGGTTCCCCGATTTTGACCGTTATCAAAGATTCCGCACCGTAAACAAGGGAAAACGACGTGGCACCGGTACTGGTCTTGGCGGTGGTTCGATGGGCCCATAGGATTTCGGGTAACATTTCTTTCCATTCGCCTTTTGCATCCGTCAACCTCTTCTTAAGGTTTTGCATTATGGTCTTGTTGGTGGATTCCGCTTGTCCGTTTCCACAGGGTTGGTAGGGGGTCGATAAGATCCTTTTGACTTTGAGACCTTCTAAAAACTTGGTGATTTTGCTGCCGATGAATTGCTTCCCATTATCGCACACAATTTCGGAGGGTATCCCAAACCGACAGGCGATATTGTCCCATATGAAATTGATGACCTCCTTTTCCCTGATTTTTTCGTATGCCTGTGCTTCCACCCATTTAGAAAAATAGTCAGTCGTTAATAAAATGAATTGAACCTTACTTGTGCCTCGAGGGAGGGGGCCTACGATGTCCATCCCTCGTTTCATGAACGGCCATGGTGACAAAACTGAGTGGAGAGGCTCCCCGGCCTGATGTATCATGGGCGCATGCCTTTGACATCCGTCGCATTTCCGAACAAATTCTTTAGCATCCTTCTCGATACTATTCCAGTAATAGCCTGCTCGGATTATCTTTTTAATGAGGGATTTAGCACCAGAATGGTTCCCACATGTACCCTCATGGATTTCCCTTATGATATAGTCGTTGTCTCCCGGTCCGAGGCATATCGCGAGCGGATCATCGAGCGTTCTTCTAAATAGGACACCGTCTTCTGAGAGAACGAACCGGGCTGCCTTTGTACGTAAAGCCCTCGATTCCTTCTTATCCGAAGGCAACTTCCCCGAGCTAAGATATTCTATATATTGATTTCTCCAGTCCCATGTCAAGCTCGTTGAGTTGATCTCGGCGTGGCCCTCTTCAACCGCCGATCTCAGAAGTTGTACAATCTCCTCGGATCCATCTTTGCCAAGCTTGGCTGATGATCCCAAATTAGCAAGGGCATCGGCCTCACTGTTCTGGTCCCGTGGCACGTGTATTAGAGTCCATTTTTTGAACCGGTGTAGCACTGTCTGCATCTTATCTAGATATCGCCGCATTCGTTCCTCCCTGACTTCGAACGTCTCGTTGACGTGATTCACGATAAGGAGGGAATCGCATTTGGCGTCGACAATTTCGGCACCCAGATCCTTAGCTAGTTCCAGACCTGCAATCATGGCCTCATATTCGGCCTCATTATTAGTTAATTTAACAGTTCTAATAGATTGTCTAATGACGTTGCCCACTAGTGGTCTTAGCACGATGTTGAGTTTGGACCCTTTCGCATTTGAAGCCCCATCCGTAAAGAGGGTCCAACTCTTTGGCTGAGCCCCCGATTTGGCTAATAGCTCTTTTTCGACCTCCGATGCCTGGGTCGGGGCGAAGTCGGCCACAAAATCGGCTAGAGCTTGAGACTTAATTGCATCTCGAGGGCTAAATTAGAGGTCATAACCACTCATCTCTACGGCCCATTTAGCAAGCCTTCCGGAGCACTCAGGTTTGTGCATGATATTTCTCAGAGGATATGTGGTTAAGACGCATATGGGATGGCTTTAGAAATACGGTTTTAACTTCCTAGATGCGCTAAGCAAAGCCAATGCCAATTTTTCTAACTGAGGGTACCTAGTCTCTGCATCGCACAAAGTTTTGCTGACATAATAAATAGGAAATTGCGTACCTGCTTCTTCCCTGACCAGTACCCCGCTCACCGCTACTTCCGATACAGCTATATACAAATACAGTGTCTCACCATGTTTTGGGGTGTGAAGTAAAGGTGGATTCGATAAATACCTTTTGAGCTGCTCGAGGGCTTGTTGGCACCCCGGTGTCCATGAAAAGTTGTTCTTCTTTTTCAATAATGCAAAGAATCAATGACTCTTATCTGAGGATCTCGAAATGAACCGGCCGAGGGCGGCTATCCGTCCAGTTAGCCGCTGGACAGCCTTCACATTATCGATCACCGTTATATCCTCGATTGCTTTGATTTTATCGGGGTTAATTTCAATTCCTCGGTTAGAAATCATGAATCCGAGGAATTTGCCCGATCCTACGCCAAATGCGCATTTCTCCGGATTGAGCTTCATGTTGTACTGCCTCAATTTGTTGAACGTTTCCTGCAAATGTGTTAGATGGTCCTCTATTCGAAGAGATTTGACCAACATGTCATCGATATATACTTCCATTGATTTCCCTATCTGTTGTTCAAACATTTTATTTACTAAGCGCTGATATGTGGCACCGACATTTTTTTACCCGAAAGGCATTACATTATAACAATACGTCCCGCTTTTGGTGATGAAAGATGTCTTTTCTTGATCGTACGGGTGCATCCTTATTTGGTTATACCCGGAATAGGCGTCGAGAAAGCTAAGAATCTCGTGCCCGGCCGTGGCGTCGATCATACGATCGATGCTAGGGAGAGGAAAAGAATCTTTGGGGCATGCTTTATTCAAATATTTATAATCTACGCACATTCTCAATTTATTGGCTTTTTTAGGAGCTACCACTATGTTCGCTAGCCAATCGGGATATCTGACTTCTCGAATGGACCCTATTTTAAGCAATTTAGATACCTCGTCTTTGATGAAAGCATGCTTGACATCGGATTGGGGTCTTTATTTTTGTTTGTTCGGAGTGAACTTCAGATTCAAACTTAGCCGGTGTATGATGACTTCGGAAGGGATACCTTTAACATCAAGATGGGACCAAGCAAAACAATCTTCGTTAGTCGAAAGGAAATTAATAAATTTCATCCTAAGCTCGGGGCTTAGCCCCGTGCGCAGGTATACCTTCCGGTCGGGTAACTCTCTTCTCAGCACAATTTGTTCCAGTTCTTCGACTGTCAATCTTGAGGCGTCAGATTCGTCAGGAACTGCAAAGGATCGGGGGTCTGCAAAATCCTCTTCTCCGATTCCTTCATGTATGCTCGATCTGGTCGATAAAGGTTGCTGTGATTGCTATTTTACCTGGTTTTGTTTCCTCCCTTCACGATCCTTGTCGATGGAAGTTTTTGACATCAAGGACCCGCCTTCGATGGCAAACATTTCTCTCGCTGCTGGTTGTTCTCCATATATTACCTTAACCCCATTATTAGTTGGGAATTTTAATACTTGGTGCAAAGTTGAGGGCACCGCCCCTATGTCGTGGATCCATGGCCTCCCGAGCAGTGCGTTGTATTTCATATCTCCCTCGATCACAAAGAATACTGTTTCTCTCACAGTTCCCGCCGTGTTGACTAATAGAGTGATTTATCCTTTGGTGGTTTCACACGCCATGTTGAATTTGAGAACTCGAACTGTCGGAATGACCTTGTTAGTCATGCCCAGTTGGTTTGCCACGTTCGACCGTATGATGTTGGCGGAGCTACCTGGATCAATTAACACACGTTTAATTTTAAAATTATGGACTAGGATGGAGATTACCAGTGCGTCATTGTGGGGTTGCATAATTCCTGTTGCATCTTCATCGTCGAATTGCAATGTTCTTGATGTCGAGAATCCTGCGCTCCACTTTTCCCTTGTGAGGGATATCTTGGTGCGCTTCTTCGTTGGTCTTTGATGGGTGCCGGTCCCTCCGATTATCATATTTATGACGTGTCGAGGCTTTTCCTGCTCCGTTCGCTTATTTTCACTTCTGTTGGCGAAGTGATTTTTAGCTCGATCACTTAGGAATTCACAAAGATGCCCGTTGTTGAATAAACGAGCTACTTCCTCCCTCAGCTGCCGACAATCTTCTGTCTTATGCCCATGGGTGCCATGGTACTCGCATATTTGATTGGGGTCTCTCTGCGCAGGGTCCAATCGTAGCGGTCGAGGCCATCTGGTATCTTTGATGCATTTGATTGCCGATACGACGGATGATGTGTCGATGTGTCGATGTTGAAATTGTATTCGGATATCTTGGGGGCCTCTTTATGTCCGGAGAGGGCATCAAATGTGTTTTGGCCCGTGGGTCTCCAGTTCAGCTCCCGATTAAGCCCCCGATTGAGCTCTCGATTATTCTGGCTTCGACTGTCTCTGTATCGATCCTTAACGAGATTTCACCCGAACCGGGCGTTTCTCGGGTTTTCGACATATGGTTGGTGTCGGTTATTAATCGGTCGCGGTTCATCATCGGTGCTTCTTCTCCGGGATGGTCTAGAAGGATAGATCGAACCGGAGGAGGATCCGAGCTGATCATCTTCGATTCTAATCTTGGATTGGTACCGGTTGTGGATATCTGCCCATGTGGTGGCCGGATATTCTACCAAGTTTTGTTTCAGCTATCGAGAAGACGCCGAACTCCTCGCATTAAGGCCTTGTGTGAAGTCTTGTACGGCCCAATCATCAGTGATCGGCGGTAGATCCATTCGTTCCATTTGAAACCGGGACACGAACTCTCTCAACATCTCGTTATCCCTCTGCCTTACTTTGAAGAGGTCGGATTTCCTGGTTTCGACTTTAATGGCTCCTGCATGTGCTTTCACAAAAGAATCTGCAAGCATAGAAAACGAGTCAATCGAATTAGCAGGTAAATTATGATACCATACCATGGCCCCTTTCGATAGGGTTTCTCCGAACTTCTTTAGTAGAACAGATTTTATTTCATCGTCTTCCAAATCGTTTCCTTGGATAGCACATGTGTATGATGTAATGTGCTCGTTGGGATCGGTCGTGCCATTGTACTTGGGTGTGTTGGGCATGCGAAACCTTTTAAGGATCGACCTTGGAGCTGCACTTGGCGGGAAGGGCTTTTGCACGAACTTTTTGGAATCGACCCCCTTCAAAATCGGTGGTGCTCTTGGGATCTGATCTACTCTGGAATTGTACATTTCCTCCTTTCTATCGTTAACCTCAATTCTTTTTTTGCCTGATTCCAGTCGTCTAGTGAGCTCTTCGAGCCGCCTCGTTATTTCGGAACTAGCCCCCGATTCGTGGTTGTTCGATCTTTCTACGATTGACTCGCCCTGCATGTTACTTCTTGAGACAGATCGTGTTCCGCCGCTTTCGGTGTGAGGTTTTGGATTTGCAACTGGGCAATCGCCATCTGTTGGGCTTGTAACATTTCAAAGATTACACGTAGGCTAATTCCATCTCCATCAATATTTGGGACGTTTTGGGCTGGCAAATAAGCTTGGTTAGGGGCACAGTCCTTCGATCCCACCGATTGTTCAATGTTAATCGGAATTTGTGAGCCGATATCTAATTGTTCTGGGATCGGACAATGGTTTCCTTGAATCGTGTCATTATTTTTGTTGGAAAATGCATTCTTATTTATGTAACCTTAACAAATGACTTTGTGTCTTGTTATAGGTTTTGATAATCGACAAACCATCATGGACAAACTACTGAGATTGCTATGGACTTTGTTAGAGTACAAGTCGAGCTTTCAAGATACTAGGAGTCGATGCATGGAACAAGTCGATGAAGCAAAAAGATTGAAGACAAATGAAGTTGTCATTTAGTCTTAATGTTATTTTGAGTTTTAATGTGTTTGATTTATTTATCGTCTTTAATAACTTGGCTTAAAGTTTTAAAACGATTTCAAACACAAATTAAAATTTTTTTTAAAACAATTGGTTTTCACAAAATACCAAAATAATTGATTAAAATTTGCGCTGGAAATTTTCAGGAAAGAGCCATACATTGATGTTACTGTAGCAATGTCACTGTAGCAAATTCTAGTGAGCTTCAACAATCGATTATCTGTGGTAAATAATCGATTATTAAGTTGAAATAATCGATTGTTTATGTTACCATTGGGTTACAATGGCTAGTTTTTGTTAACAATCGATTATATGATTCTAACAATCGATTGTTTGGCAACGGGCAGAAGACTTCTTGCCCTTAAACTATTGTTTATTCAAATGGGAGCCTAGCCAACTATTACCAACGGTTATATGAGGTTTTGGGGTTATAAATAGACCCTCTTAAACCTCATTTGAACACAATACTTCTTCCAAATCATAAGATTACATTGCTTCAAGTTTTCATAATCAATTGAGCTATATTGAGCCATTTCTTGAAGTCATAAGTTGTGTTATTGAGCTTATATTTCTTTCACTTCATCTACTCTTGAGAGAGTTGTAATTCGAGTGAAACTTGTGTTGTCAAACACTTAAGGGAAGTTGTCTCTTGTTGTTAGGAAGAGTGTCTTCCTTGTTGTTCACGGAACTTGTGTGAGTCAAGTGTTCGTGATTGTAACGGTTGGTTAGGCACCCGCAAGTCTAACATTGCAAAGCTTGTGTGATCAAGTCTTTGTAGAACAGTTGGTTAGGCACCCGCAAGTCTAACATTTGCAAAGCTTGTGTGATCAAGTCTTTGTGGTTGTAACGGTTTGTTAAGCACCCGTAAGCTTGACAGAGATAGTGAAATACTCAAGTGTGATCTTGAGGAGTGGACTAGCTACAAGTTGTAGTGAACCACTATACATTGTTGTGTAAGCTTTCTATTTACATTCCGCATTTTATTCCTCGCTCTTTCATTTTCGCACTTAAGCTTTTGAATTGTCTATCCATATTGCGAAAAGTTTTAATTGTTCCTTATAACGCTATTCACCCCCCTCTAGCGTTGTGCATATATTCTAATAATTTTCATCCTGACGGCTGGATCCTCCGCCAGTAGGAGGTGCATTTTGAAGGTTTGACATTTTTTTGTGTGATTTTTTTTATTTTGATTTTTTTTTTGTAAGGAAGGAAAGAACGTGATGTATGATCAAGAGTTTCGTATCAAATTGCCACAATTACATAGGCCCCATGGTGGGCGCCAAACTGTTTACCCCGAAAATCGAAAGTAAAACAATTGAATTTATGCGTGGGAACTAATAGATAAGTGACAAAATTGATATTAAGTATGTGAACGTAAAAATGGAAAGAATATGGCACTTAAAAGATGAAACACAATCAGAAAACTTGAAAATCAATATATTCCTTTTTCTCTCAAAATGTTTTGATGCCCCTTTACATTGATAAGCCTAGTATATATATAGGAAAAATCAAAGCCCTTTTGCCCATAAAGTGTCCTTGATAATCATCACAGTATCCTTGCATATTTGGTGAAGTCCATGCACGTTTGGTGAAAGTACTGCAGGTTTGGTAAAAGTACTGCATGTTTGGTGAGGGTCCTGCACGTTTGGTACAGCTTGAACAGTGTTCTTGACTTTTGAGGACGAGCCGGCAGTTGAAACAACGGGCATATCGGCCATCATAAAAGTGAGGCTCGACGTGACCCCTCGACTGCAATGTCGAGCCCGGTATCAATCATGGTTCCGACCTCGGCATCGGATATCGATCCTGGTATCGATCATATGGTTCCGACCTTGGCGTCGGATACGTGATCTCGATTGCTGGACGGATAGCTGGTGCCGAGGTTCGACCTCGATTTGTCCTTTCATGAGGAAATCCGATTTTGCCATACATAATTATATACATTATAACAATACAATAATATGCAATATAATACATTGTGAAACAATATATAACAACCATCCAAATAAATAAATGATAAGCCTGATGTACATATTCTATGTTTTTTATCGGGTGTAAATTAGTATTGTGTGCAGATATACATTGTAATTCATGACAGACGCATGAGAATTAAGTAGCAATACAAGAATCTGTGCTTTGAAAATCATCTTACCGTGTGATTTTGTTCAATTTTTGCCATGCTATGATTTAGTTTAAGTTAGAAAAACTTACTTGAATCACACGTTACAAGAACAACAACAACAATAAATTCAGTAAAATTTTATAAGTGTTGTTTGAGTAAGATAATATATATATACGAACCTTATCCTAACTTATGAAGATAGAGAAGCTGTTCCAATAGACCCTCGTCTTGAATTCGACGTTCATGCTCTTAATCGTATTTTGAGAGTAAACTTAGATCAAAATTGATATATCAGAGCCAGCCCATCCTTTCGGATGGAGGAACAGTTTACTAAATATGTCAGAGTCGTTTCCATCTTCGTCTTCCTTAGCTAAAATGAATATGTCACCTACCCTGTACAAAACCCTGTCCAAAAAATATGATTATCTTTACGAAGTTGATATCTTGCCAGATGAACAAAAAGTGTTTTCCACCGAACTACCACTTATAAATCCTTACTCAGCCTTTGCCAAAAAATCCTTTGCACCATGGACCCAAATACGTTCCCTTATCCAACATAGACCAAAAGGTGTTAAAGAATACGTTGCTGCGTCAAAACTTGACCAGCATCCCATCCTCGCCACCAGAGAAGAATAATTTATCACCCTTCAAATTCCAGACGATTTCCCCAGGCAATGGAGAGAGCATGGGTTTACCCATATCCATTTTGGTGCTATCCGAATTACTCTAACCTATCACGGTGGTCGCTCGACTTTCTCTTCTCGATACCAGATATTTGGAGTAAACAACATGCAAACTTGGGTACTGCCGAAGTCACCTTGAATGCTGGGACTGTTTTCATAACAATATTTCCAAACTTCAACATGTCTCTCTTTGACCCCTACTTAACCGAAGCTCTTAAAATCCAAGTCCAAATCCAAGGAGCTCCTCAAGCTAAAGATTCTATACAAGCCACCCTTCATCACCAAATGGCCTGGAGAGTCCAAAATCATGCCATGGACCTTTGTCTTCCCGGAGGAGAAAACGCTCTTCTCCTAAATATAGATGCCACAAAAGGAAATACCATGTGCACCCAAATACCCAGACAAATTTCAAGAGATGAGCTTGTCAAAATTCTTCCTGATTCATGGATCACAAATTATGAAAAGTTGAGAGAATCAGAAGAATCCTTACAATCTGGTGAACCAACCTTTACCAAAAGAAATGACAAAACTGTTTGCATAAGCTTCGACCATTCCCACCTCAAAAAACCCAATAAAACCATCTTTTCTTGCCAAATGATCCAACCCAAAGATACAACAGATACATACCCTGAAGCCGATACAGAATTCTTTTGGAACATACAAAGTATCATGGAAGAACATGATTGGTGTCAATCTTTCGACAAAAATGGATCAAAAACTTGGTGGTTCAAATGCCCCTTTACGGGACACTGCCCTTGGGATCTTGATTGCAACTGTCAAGACTGTTTAGACGATCCAAATGGAGAATACTATGAAGAAAAGCGTAGCCTCAACAAAACCAAACCAAAATCCAAGAAAAAGGGCAAAACTACTGAAAAACAATTCCGAGCCAGATATGAAAATAAAGACCCTTCAATTGGCTCATTAAGCCGTCCTGGTAAATATGAATTCCTTGTCAGTTACAAACCCCAAGAGTGGCCAAAACTTCTAGAAAAATTCACTCCAAGCTGGGAGGATAATGAAACTACACCTAAACCCGAGTCACCACCAGTTCATACTTCACAACCCAAAAAGCCACCCGATCCTAAAACTCCACCCATCCCAAAAATCAAAAATCCCCCGCAACCACAAATATTCATGATGAGTTCTTCAAGCTCCAGTCATACCCACGATTTTCCTTCCCTACAACCTTTTGAAAAAGAGGGAATTAGCCATGCACCAAAAATTCCCAAGAAAAACGTAGTGCTGCCTACTGGAGAAAAACCCCCTACAAGTGACATCGAGGCAACATTAAACTGGCAGTCCGAAAACTCTATCTGCCAAAACAAAGTCCTGACCAATATTGGCAACACTATAAAGAACGTGGCTCATACACAAAACAAAATGTTGAGCAAGGTGGAAACAATTGAGAAAAAGATGGAGCACACATCATCTCGCCATGAAGGACTAATCAAAGCGTTGGAACAGAGGTTGGCAAATTTACAATATGAGATTTGTCCGCCAGGAACTTCACTTTTCCACTTCTTCCAACAACAACAGAAGGAGACAGTTTCCATCAAAGAACAAATCCAGCATCTGAGAAATGACCACCTTCAGCCACAAACAACTCCAGTTGTCACCCCAAAATCTACCTTTTTTCCGATGTCTCCACAACCATATTCCCCACCTAAATTAGACAACACCTTTTCTACTTTTCCGTCTGCCTCACGGAATCCATTCTCCTTCACCCAACCCGCAAAAGAAGAACAGGAGTTTGACATTGCAAAATGGGTTTGGGAAAAGAAAGATGCCCAAGCAGCACAAAAACAAGCCAAGAAAAGGCGCGACCATGCAGAAAGTTCGAAAGGGTCCAACCCAGAAAATCTGATGATTTCTGACCAAAAGGCTCCAGACCTCTATGTCTCTCAACCAAGATGCATATCAGAAGAAGAAGAGACTCCATGGTCCGAATCCGTAAATTCATCAGAAGATGACTCAATGGAAGATAGCTTTCAATCAAGCGATGAATCTATGACGAACTCTTCAGGAGACGATAATCCCCCAATATTTGTCAATCAGCCAAGAGAGCCGGAGGTATCTGAGATAGATGACGAACAAGAAGGCATGACCGATGAACCAATCCCAGAAAGAATATTTGAGCCCATGGCGTCCAAACCAGTTGGAACTGGTTTTCATACTTTCACCTTGGACGACGTCAAGGTTTCACAATGGCCTCAGAGAATCCAAGACTTCTACACCTGGATGGTGACCAAAAATTTGGTAGAACGCGAGAAGTATGCCATCCTGTCAGAACTCACTTCCCGATTCTCCGGAATCCTCAGAGATTGGTGGAACTCACTTGCATTTCAAGACAAGAATCTGTTTCTTACTTCCCAAGATTTTGCCTTCAATATTCGCATTCTACATGAAGTCTTCTGCGGAGATACTGGCCAAAGACAGGAGAAAATGCGTAGACAACTCTTCGAGATGAAGTGTGTGTCATTCGACAGAAATGACATTGACAGACATTTTCAAAAAATGGCCAAGATATATTTTGAAATCGGCGGAGATATCAATCTGAAGCAAGCCTTTGTCTCGTCACTTCCAAAGCTACTTGCAAGCAGGACCATGACTATCATTGAAGAAAAATTCCAGTCCATAACCATTCCACAGATTGGTTACATCAGGCAAGCTATTTTCGTAGCGCTAGATGACATCTGTACCAAGCGCTCAGCATTAAAGCAAATTATCCAGCACAATCCAGCGCTTGACAAGGCATGCCGCAAAACTGATCTAATCACTGGATCAGGATGTTCCTGCAGCACGACCAGACGACGAAAACAATTCAGGAGGTTCAAATGGCCAAGAATTCCAGACGGAAGAACAAGATCCAAAAGACGCACAAAGTATTTCAGACGCAGAAGGCCAGGAAATTTTCACAAGAAAGACAGGTGCTTTATCTGCCATAAGATTGGACATTTCGCAAAAAATTATCCTCAGTCAAGAAGATCTGTCAAACTCCTTGAAGAGATTGAAGTTTACAATGGCATACATCTTGCAAAAGAGGAGGACCTTGAATCCATATTCTCTATGGATGATGAACCCAATGAAGAAACTATACTCTCTCTCGATATCTATGAAGATCAAGGCAATGATCAGTACCAAATCTCAAAATCAGTGATCGAGGCCCGAGAAGAGATCAATGCTCTCACAGTCGTTCCTCAAGTAGAACTTAAGGTCTATACATCCAAATGGGATAAACCAGCCCGAGTTATTGCTTTCACTGACACCGGAGCTGCATCCTCACTCATAAATCCTGCTGTTCTCCCTGAAGATCAATGGGTGCCGCATTTCAAGGATTTCAACACTGCCTCAAATGCGATCTTAACTACAACCGTCATTACAAAGCACCCAGTCACAATTGAGTTCTTCCCAGCACTGAAGTACAGAACTAAGCTGCTAGGATCTGATGTGCCAGGAAAAGATCTTATTATTGGATTTGACATTTACAGGCAGCTTAAAGATCAACTCCAGATCAAGGCCAATGGGATAGCATTTAAAAAGCAGTTCAGACCTTATTCTGAAATTCCAAGGCTATTCCCAATCACCGATGACGAACAAATCAAAGAGATCGAGCAGAATCTCATTGAACATTCATGTGCTGAATCCCACAAGGATTTCATGAAGAAAGGGAAAAGCCCGTTATGGAAAAACCAAGAGTTTTTTATCAAGCTCCCTTTCAAGAAAAATGAAAACATCAAGCCGACAAAAGCCAGTCACTCAGGAATGAATCCAGATCATCTTCAACTTGCAAAGAAAGAATGCGAAGAACTTTTGGAATTTGATCTGATAGAGC
>MCJB01007691.1:132418-221330 GCA_002018475.1 Nicotiana obtusifolia | reverse complement strand
AGGAAGAGTATAGCGAGGCACAAAGAATCATTTTCCAGCAAAATAGGTGCATCCCAAAAGAGATATGGCCAAAAGAATGGGCAAGCTGGAATTATACCAGTACCCATCCTCACTGGGAAAGAGTCCGGGAAGCTGCAAGAGAATATCAAATACCATATGAAATCATCCGAGAAAGGATCACTGACGACATATCCCGATTAAAGTTGCGGATTACATATCTCAGTCCAAAGGAAAAGGAACATAGCAGTGACGAACCGTCAAGTTCCAGGCGCTACTTCACAAGGTCTTCGAAAAGATGGCTGGAAGGAAATTCAGTGATCGATAAAGGATAATTGCCTTAATCCTTGCTAATCCCACCTTAATCCTCCATTACCTATCAAAAAATCCTTAAAAATATCCTACCCATACCAAGACAAATTCCCACATCTTTCCGTAACTAGCCGGGCCCTACTTCTCGTTGTTTTCCTACCATTATCATCCAAAAACTCTCAAAACATATCCTACCCATGCCTAGACGAATTTTCACACCTTTCCATGCTATGCGGGCCCCACTTCACCTTGTTTTCACATGCTTTCACATGCCTCCACATGCTTCTTCACATGCAACACAATGCAGTCACATGGCGTCACATGCTTTCACATGTTACACCATGTATATTTCAACCCGTTCACATGCTTTCAAGTGTTTTTAGTGGTTTGCCTAAAGTCCTTCACATGCCAAGAAGGACCCGCTTGTAGATAAGTTTGCCATGTAAGATAGGTTTGCTTTCTATGCCTTAGGCCCCCAAATTTGGGCGATCCCATTTTAAAAAAACAATAGGTTTATAGGTGTTTAAAAATAATATTTAATACTTTTAATAGAAAAATAGAGTTTTTAATACAAAAGGAAAGAAAGCTCTTTATATATATAAAAATAAAGTATAATTTGACTTACTTAAAAATAGGTAGTTTGATAGTTTTCCAATATTCCAATTTTTTGCTTTTTACTCCTTCATTTAGAGAACGTGTAAATTTTTACTCTCCCTTTCTTAATTTGTTCAAGTTAATCTTTTTTTTTACTAATATCTTCATATTTCAAAAACCCTACATATTTTTTGTCTTTCTCTTTATTATTCTTATTCACATTCTTTCTCCAATATTTTATTTGTTTAAGTGTTCAACATAGACACTAAAGTATTAATCTGGAATATTTTTCGGATTTTGAACAGTATTTTCGTTCAAATTTATATTTACATAAAAATGGCTAAATTTCAATTATTTTTAAAACTGTAACTATTTTTCAGTTACCACACGAAAAATTCCCTTTTGGACCACCCAAAACTTTTTCGGCTATTTTTGTCAAATTATCATATTAGTTACTATAGCATAAGGAGGTCTTGTTTTCTTGTTTAAGAGAGCGATCCATGTGATAACTGAAACTTTAGAACAATTGTAATACTAGTATATTTGAATTATGCTTTCGTTAGTGGAATTTTTTTAATTGACTTCTTTGTGTTAGTTCTAGTCTATAAAGATATGAGTTTTATCACAATGCTTTTTTTGCATTAAGTAAATATTACTATTTAGTCCAATTTAAAATATTTGTACACTCATTCAACCAATTTTTAAGTTTGCTTACTCAAAATTTGAAGTTTGGACACCCTTAATAAAGTTTTTGATTTCTTTACTGAGTGAGACCTTAATTAATTCAAATTTCTAGTGTGTAAGGTTCATTATACAAAAAAATATTTTTTATTAGAATTTTTATTTTATTTTTAGGATTCAAATCCCAAATCTTTGATTAAGATGAAAATATCTTATTTATTCCACCACAACTAACGATAGCGAATGGTGATTGCTCTTAATCATTTGTGTCGTCATTTTGAGGTATATTCGTGATTTTTATTTCAAGATTTTACATACATTGTTGAATATGTTATACGAAACATTATTTAATTTTGTGTATTTCGCATAAGAAATCTTAGTGTTTGCCCCAACAATTGGAAACAAATCAATTGAATTTTGAGCGTGGGAAACGATAAGTAAGTGACGAATTCGATTGCAAACAAGTATATGATAAGATAGAAAGGATATAATATTTGAGAGAGATTGCAATTGCTAAAATAGGTTCACAATATTTTTCCTCTTTATTCCTTGTTTACAGCCCTTTCTTCTCCAAAAAACCTCCCTCACCCAGTGCATCAGTACACATATATATAGAAAAAAATCTAACCCTCCCTGGTTGCCCACGTGGTGTCCTTTATAATCATTATAGTGTCCTTGCGTAGTGGGTAAAAACCCACGCACGTTTGGTAAACGTTCTGCAGAGTAGGCAGAAATACTGCAGGTTAGGTGAGGGGTTTGCACGCAAGGTACAGTCAGAACAGTGTCATTGACTTTTGAATGTAAGTCAGTGCAACGGACATATCGGTCATCACGCGATGGAGTTCGAAGTGACCCATCGATCACCATATCGGATCTGGCCTCAGCTCCGCTTCCGAGCTCGACATCGGATATCGGTCTGAGCGTCGATCGTATGGTCCGATATCGATACTGGATGTCGGTTCGAATGTCGATCCTTCATTTCCCATCGATCTGGGATGTCGGTTCGAGCGCCGATCATGTGGTTCCGACCACGAACATGGGACGCCGATCTTGGCTTTGAGATTCAACCTCGATCTGTTCCTTCATAAGAAAGCCGATTTCGTCACACACAGATAGCCCCCTCGTCCTTTGAAAGATATCGACAAAGGACGAAATGAGCCGCCACTGTTTTTCTAAAAACTAGGTGGAAGTTTGACCGTCCTTTTTGTCTGGTGACGTCAGCGTTGTGACGCGTTCTAACCAAGGAAGAGGTCTTTTCAGAGGTCAATTCGTGACAAACTTCTGCCATTCATTAAATGCCTCCTTCCCTCGTTTTTCGGACCGTCGCTGCTTTATATACCGCCCCTCGAACCTCTCCTTCTTTACTTTTTCGATCCTTTCTTCATTTGGTCATCTTCATCTTCATCTGCTCTTCTTTCTTACCTGTTTCATTTGTACTGCTTCCCTCTTCACCAATCCCCATTAATTTATCCCTTATTCCAACTTCTTCTCCAGTGGCCCCAATGGCTAAAACATCTAAAGGAGTCCCTCAACACCAACAATCTTCCCCTCAAAACTCCGTCGAGGGGGGGGGAAAGCGCTGCTCAAGCCGCCGTGGAGAAAGTTACAAACGAGCCCCCTTTAAAGGCATTTATGCCAGTTGGGTGTTCTATCAGATTCGATTTCAAGGTAGAGAAAGCCTCCTCCGCGCCGGGCCGGGGTGAGCCGGTGAGTAGGTACATGAGCTCTATCACTGAAGAAGTAGTTGAGAGGGTAAAAACGGAGTGTAACTGGGGAGATAAGGAGGTGATAATCCCTTCCCCCGAAGATTCGATTACAACCTACGTAGAGGGTTATGTAAATGTATACACCTACCCTTTTACGTTTGGGCCTTTAGATCCTATTGCTGTAGCCTTCTGCAAGAGGTACAACGTCACAATAGGGCAAGTCCATCCTTCTATTTTCCGTATAATTCGCCTCTTCCGCTTTTTTGCGGAAAAAGCCGGGGGGCAGCCCTTTACTCTAGACCGTTTGATGCGCTTGTATAGCCCCCGAATTTTCTGAGGGGGGTTAATAAAACTCACACGTAGGGCGAGCAATCACCCGTTCTCAAGTATCGACGAGGACAAAGACCGGGGCTGGATGAGCCGGTTCATAAGGTTGAAGACCTCGGACCTGATTCCTGCCAGTGAGATGCCGTTCCCCGAAAAGTGGAACATGACACGTAAGGGTTGATTGCATGTTGTCGTCGTTTCATTGTATATATCTTTTTTATTACTCCTCGTTGCTTCTCCTAACTGGATTTCCTTCGACATATAGCTACCGCCGAAGCGCCGGCCGTAATTAACGACCTCGAAGAGTGGGTTCGACAGTTGGTGGCCCAAAGGAGCTACGCCGAACGCTCATGGCGTGAGATATCAAAGGGCGTGTGGGAGGCAAAGAATCATGGTAAGGTTTTTAAATTCCGATACTTAGCATGCTATACCGTTGTTGATCGGTTCCTTCTTTCCTTTTTTCAGGATTGTCGAGAGACGCCGAATTGAGGCCGGAGACGCCCGCCGAAAGTGTTTCGAAGTGTCTCCCCGTTCCAGAACCGGTAAAGGAGAAAAGGAAAGAAGGCCCGAGCTTGGCCGAGGTTGGTCAGAGTAAAAAGCCGAAGAAGTCCATAGCCCGGAGACCGAGGGTCGTTCGGTTGGATGCCGGCTCTGATGAGTCTGACGAAACCGAACCTTTGAGACGTGAGCAGACAGCCCCCACACCGGCGGCCGGTAAATCCATGACTCATGGATCGGAGATAGAGGGCATCGTCGTGACCGGGACGACGGCGCAAAGGATTCCTGACCCCCCAGATATGGTGTATTCCCCTACCTTTTCGGAATAGTCCTTTAATGAAGCCCGAAATGTTAGGCTTCCCTCCCCAGGAAAAGGTCACGCATTGGGGGATCTTTTTGACCATATCTTTGATGGTGTGCCATCGTCGGATACCTTCGGGCTTGACGTGCCGAAGAAAAGCCCTTCCCCCGAATCGAGCAAGGTAACTGCCGATCTCGGGTTGACCAACATATTCCCTGCCCTGAGCCTCGATCCAGGTCGGAAGAGGGTGATAAAATTTGTCGTACCCGAAGACACGAGGGTTCTCTCCGCACCCGTGGGGGTGGCCAGTTACCTTCGATGTTTGGTAACAGATGAGGACCAAGCCGCAATGGACGCGATGGAGGATGCGTGCTTGTTTAACGAAGCGCAGCAAGCTTTAAATAAGGTAATCGTTCTTTCCAAATCTTTTCCAACTTTTGTCATTCCCTTGACTTATTGTCTGCCTTTCCTTTTGTTTTATATAGTCTTCGGTACTTCACCACGAAATTTTCCTTCGGAAAAAGAAAGCGGAGATGCAACTTCGCCAACAACTAGAAGGGGAGATCTCTACCCTTCGGGCCGAGTTGGCTTCGGTGTACAAAGAAAGAGATGGTATGGCTGCGAAGATGGAGCAGCAGTTGGAACGAACCGACCGCCTTCGAGCAGAGGTGGATGAGGCCAGGGGGTACAAGGCCCAAGATGAGCAATTGGCTTCGGAAAAAGAGATTTGGACCAAGAATGCTGATGACCTTCCAAGTCGAGGCGCTTACTATGGATCGAAATGTCCTGGCAGGCAAACTCCAAAAGGCGAAATCCGAGGCTGCCACCTTTAAAGCCGAAGTGGCCCAATATAAAGCTGATGCCGAGGCTGCCCGTGAGGGGTCAAAGATACTGGCTGACTATACAAGGTGCCAAACTCGAGTTCTGGTCCTCGAAGAACTGTAAGTTCGAGGTTTCGATCTTGCCAGCGATATCGAGGAGGCGAAAAGACTGGAAGCCTAGGCAGAAAAAAGGGCGTTTCCGGATGAAGAGGAGGAAGAGGATCTTGACTAAGATTTTTCCTTCAATTTTCGCTATTTTGCTTTCGTATGTACATATATATGAAAAATGTCCTCTTTCTTTTTCATCTTGTTTGGATTGTTTTACTTTCCGATGGTTGTTCCTGGAAAACTGAATTTTGGGTTACGCGGTCAGGTCTATGACTTGATCGGTCTCGTACGTACAAGCTTGCCGAGAAGTCAGCTTTTATCCCAATAAGCCGTTATTGCGCGTGATCGAACTTGACGGGGGCCGTAGCCTCAAGATCGGACTCAGCCGAATAGGCTGTATGTCCTCGAGGATAATGAACTTGGAATTGGGCCTTCAGCCTATAAGATCGAACTTAGCCAGATAAGCTATATGTCTTCGAGCACAACGAACTCGAAAATGGGCCTTAGCCTATAAGATCGGCCTTAGCCAAATAAGTCGTGCGTCCTCGAGGGTAGTTGGACTCGAAATTGGGCTTTAGCCTATAAAATCGGACCTTAGCCATTTTGATTTTGCAAAATAAGCTTCATGTCCTCGAGTGTAATTGAACTCGAAATTGGGCCTTAGCCTATTAAATCGGACTTAGCCAAATAAGCTGTACGTCCCCGAGTGTAATTGAACTCGATATTGGGCCTTAGCCTATAAGATCGGACTTAGCCAAATTAGCTGTACGTCCTCGAGTGTAATTGAACTCGATATTGGGCCTTAGCCTATAAAATCGGACCTTAGCCATTTTGATTTTGCAAAATAAGCTTCATGTCCTCGAGTGTAATTGAACTCGATATTGGGCCTTAGCCTATAAGATCGGACTTAGCCAAATAAGTTGTACGTCTTCGAGTGTAATTGAACTTGATATTAGGCCTTAGCCTATAAAATCGGACCTTAGCCATTTTGATTTTGCAAAATAAGCTTCATGTCCTCGAGTGTAATTGGACTCGATATTTGGCCTTAGCCTATAAGATCGGACTTAGCCAAATAAGTTGTACGTCCTCGAGTGTAATTGAACTCGATATTGGGCCTTAGCCTATAAAATCGGACTTAGCCAAATAAGCTGTACGTCCTCGAGCATAATGAACTCGTTATTGGGCCTTAGCTTGAAGAACCAAAGTGTTTGTGCGAAAGGAAACAGTTTATTCTAAACGAATACGTACAGTTGCCTTGGGCAAAAATAAAAGCAATTACATGGGTGTGATCTTAATCGATCGTCCGACCCTTACATTAATGTTTCCCTCCATGGGGGTTGGTCCCTACATTATGCGTGAACACGATTTTCTTGTTGCCTCGTTAAAAACCTTGCCGAAAAATCCTTTGGGAAAAAATCGGTCATAGGAAAAGAGTGCAACTTGTGTTTTCAGAGATGGGAGCCGTCCTCTCGATACCGCCTGCAAATGTTAGTTTCGAGGTACGAAGGATAAATACGTAAGGAAGAAAAAAGAACCCATACCTTAGCAATAATATCGCTTTAAGTGGGTGATGTTCCAGTTGTTGGGTAGGTGACCGCCATCCATGGTCCCGAGCTTGTAAGAACCTTTCCCTGTGATTCCGACGACGCAGTAGGGCCCTTCCCAATTCGGTCCCAGCTTCCCTTCGACAGGGTTCCTCGTATTTTGAGTGACCTTCCTGAGCACTAGGTCTCTGATCTTGAAAAATCGGAGGTTGGTTCTTCGATTATAGTACCTCTCGATCCGCTGCTTTTGGTCGGCTAGTCGGATCGAGGCGACTTCCCTCCGTTCATCGAGCAATTCGAGGCTTGTGAGCATAGCTTCTCGATTTGTTTGCTCCGTGGCGTATCAGAAACGTAGGCTGGGTTCCCCGATCTCAACTGGTATCAAAGCCTCCGTGCCATAGACGAGGGAGAATGGTGTGGCACCGGTACTGGTCTTGACGGTGGTTCGATGGGCCCACAATATTTCGGGAAGCCTTTCCTTCCATTCTCCTTTTGAGTCCGCCAATCTTTTCTTAAGGTTTTGCATTATGGTTTTGTTGGTGGATTCTGCTTGTCCGTTCCCACAGGAATGGTAGGGGGTCGACAAAATTCTTTTGATTTTGAGACCTTCTAAAAACTTGGTGACTTTGCTTCCGATGAATTGCTTCCCATTTTCGCACACAATTTCGGAGGGTATCCCGAACCGACAAGTAATGTTGTCCCATATAAAATTGATGACCTCCCTTTCCCTGATTTTTTCGTATGCCTGTGCATCCACCCACTTAGAAAAATAGTCAGTCATTAATAAAATGAATTGAACCTTACCTGTACCTCGAGGAAGGGGGCCCACGATGTCCATCCCCCATTTCATGAACGGCCATGGCGACAAAACCGAGTGGAGAGGTTCCCCGGCCTGATGTATCATGGGTGCTTGCCTTTGGCATCCGTCGCATTTACGAACGAACTCCTTAGCGTCTTTTTCGATGCTATTCCAGTAATAGCCAACCCGGATTATTTTCTGAATGAGGGATTCGGCCCCGGAGTGGTTCCCGCATCTGCCCTCGTGAATTTCTCTTATGATATATTCAGTATCTCCCGGCCCGAGGCAAATCGCGAGTGGACCGCCGAGCGTCCTTCTAAACAGGACGTCGTTCGAAAGAACAAATCGGGCTGCTTTCGTACGTAGAGCCCTCGACTCCTTCTTGTCCGAAGGTAGCTTCCCCGATCCGAGATATTCTATGTACTGGTTTCTCCAGTCCCTTGTTAAGCTCGTTGAATTGATCTCGGCGTGGCCCTCTTCGACAGCCGAACGTAGAAGTTGCACCACCTCTTCCGACCCATCTTTGCCAAGTTCGACCGATGATCCCAAATTAGCGAGGGCATCGGCCTCACAGTTCTGATCTCGAGGTATGTGCTGCAGAGTCCATTTTTTGAACCGGTGCAACACCGTTTGCATCTTGTCCAAATATCGCCGCATCTGATCCTCCCTGACCTCGAACGTCTCGTTGACGTGATTTACAATAAGGAGGGAATCACATTTGGCATCGACGATGTCGGCACCCAGGTCCTTAGCTAGCTCTAAACCTGCAATCATGGCCTCATACTCGGCCTCGTTGTTAGTTAACTTAATAGTTCTAATAGATTGTCTAATGATGTTGCGCGCCGGAGGTCTTAGTACGATGCCGAGTCCGGACCCTTTCGCGTTGGAAGCTCCATCCGTGAAGAGGGTCCAACTCTTTGGCTCAGCCCCCGATTCGGCCTATAGCTCTTTCTCGACCTCCGATGCCTGGGTCGGGGCAAAGTCGGCCACGAAATCGGCCAGAGCTTGAGATTTATTCGCGTCTCGGGGGTGAAACTCGAGGTCGTAACCACTTATCTCTATGGCCCATTTGGCGAGCCTGTCGGACAGCTTGGGTTTGTGCATGATATTCCTAAGAGGATATGTGGTTAGTATGCATATGGGGTGACTTTGGAAATATGGTTTTAACTTCCTAGATGCGCTAACCAAAGCCAACGCCAACTTTTCTAAGTGTGGATATCTAGTCTCTGTGTTGCACAAAGTTTTGCTAACATAATAAATAGGAAATTGCGTACCTGCTTCTTCCCTGACTAGCACTCCGCTCACTGCTACTTCCGACACAGCCAAATACAAGTACAGGACCTCACCATGCTTTGGGGTGTGGAGTAAGGGCGGATTCGATAAATACCTTTTGAGCTGTTCGAGGGCCTGTTGGCATTCCGGCGTCCATGAAAAGTTGTTCTTCTTTTTTAGCAATGCAAAGAACCGATGGCTCTTATCCGAGGATCTCGAAATGAATCGACCGAGGGCGGCTATCCGCCCTGTCATCCGCTGGACGGCCTTAACATTATTGACCACCGTGATATCCTCGATTGCTCTGATTTTATTGGGGTTAATTTCGATTCCTCGGTTAGAAACCATGAACCCGAGGAATCTTCCCGATCCCATGCCGAAGGCGCATTTTTCCGGATTGAGTCTCATGTTGTAGTGCCTCAATATGTTGAACGTTTCCTGCAAATGTGTTAGATGGTCCTCTATTCGAAGAGACTTGACCAACATGTCGTCAATATATACTTCCATTGATTTACCTATTTGTTGTTCGAACATTTTATTTACTAAACGTTGATACGTGGCACCGGCATTCTTTAGCCCGAAGGGCATTACATTATAGCAATACGTCCCGCTTTTGGTGATAAAAGATGTCTTTTCCTGATCGTCCGGATGCATCCTTATCTGGTTGTATTCGGAATAGGCGTCAAGAAAACTAAGAATCTCGTGCCCAGCTGTGGCGTCGATCATTCGATTGATGCTTGGAAGGGGAAAAGAATCTTTCGAGCACGCTTTGTTCAAGTCTTTATAGTCTACGCACATCCTTAGCTTATTGGCCTTTTTAGGAACCACCACTACGTTCGCTAACCAATCGGGGTATTTAACTTCCCGAATGGAACCTATTTTAAGCAATTTAGATACCTCGTCTTTTATGAAGGCATGTTTGACATCGGACTGTGGCCTTCGCTTCTGTTTAACCGGGACAAACTTCGGATTCAAACATAGCCGGTGAGTGATGACATCGGAAGGGATACCTTTTATATCAAGATGGGACCAAGCAAAACAATCTTCGTTAGTTAAAAGGAAATCAATGAGTTTCTTCCTCAGCTCGGGGTTTAGTCCCGTGCCTAGGAATGCCTTCCGGTCGGGCAGCTCTTTTCTTAGCGCAACCTGTTCCAGCTCTTCAATCGTCGATCTGGTGGCATCAGACTCGTCGGGAACTGCAAAGGATCGGGGGACAGCAAAATCCTCTTCGTCGACCTCTTGCTATTTTATCCGGTTTTGTTCCTTCTCTTCCCGGTCTTTGCTGTCGGGAACTTTAGATATCGAGGTCCCCCCTTCGATAGCGAACATCTCTCTCGCCGCCGGTTGTTCCCCGTATACTACCTTGACACCATCATCGGTTGGGAATTTCAGCACTTGGTGTAAGGTTGAAGGTACCGCCCCTATGTCGTGGATCCACGGCCTCCCGAGCAGCGCGTTGTACTTCATATCCCCTTCGATCACGAAGAAGACCGTTTCTCTCGCAGTCCCCGCCGTGTCGACCAATAGGGTGACTTCTCCCTTGGAGGTTTCACACGCCATGTTAAAGCCGTTGAGAACCCGAGCTGTGGGAACGATGTTGTTGGTCATGCCGAGTTGATCAGCCACATTTGATCTTATGATGTTGGCGGAGCTACCTGGATCAATTAGCACACGTTTAATTTTAAACTTATGGACTAGGATAGAGATTACCAGTGCGTCGTTGTGCGGCTGCATAATTCCTGTCGCATCTTCATCATCGAAGTGTAATGTCTGTGGAGCCGGGAGTCCCGCGCTCCACTTCTCCCTTGTGAGAGATATCTTAGTGCGTTTCTTTGTCGATCCCTGATGGGTGCCGGACCCTCCGGATATCATGTTTATAACGTGCCGAGGTTCTTCTTGTCCTGCTCGCCCATTTTCGTTTCTGTTGGTGAAGTGACTTTTGGCTCGGTCACTCAAGAATTCACGAAGATGCCCGTTGTTGAATAAACGGGCCACTTCCTACCTCAGCTGCCGGCAATCTTCCGTCTTATGCCCGTGGGTACCATGGTACTCACATATTTGACCGGGATCTCTCTGCGCGGGATCCGATCGTAACGGTCGAGGCCATCTGGTATCTTTGATGCGCTGGATTGCCGATACGACAGACGATGAGTCGATGCTGAAATTGTATTCGGATATCTTGGGGGCCTCTTTATGTTTGGGTAAGGCACCAAATGTGTTTTGGCCCGTGGGTCTACGGTTCAGCTCCCAATTAGGCCCCCGATGATGCTCTCGGTTGTTCCGTCTTCGACTGTCTACGTACCGATCCTTAACGAGATTTCGCTCGAACCGGGCGTTCCTCGTGTTTCCGACATATGGTTGGTGCCGGTTACTGTTTGGCCGTGATTCATTATCGATGCCCCTTCTCCGGGATGGTTCGGAAGGGTAGATCGAACAGGATGAAGATCCGAGCTGATCATCTTCGATCCTAATCTTGGATTGGTATCGGTTGTGAATGTCTGCCCACGTGGTGGCCGGATATTCCACCAAATTTTGTTTCAGCTGTCGAGAAGACGCCGAACTCTTCGTATTAAGGCTTTGTGTGAAGGCCTGTACGGCCCAATCGTCAGTGATCGGTGGCAGATCCATCCGCTCCATTTGAAAACGGGATACGAATTCTCTCAACATTTCGTTGTCCCTTTGCCTTACTTTGAAAAGGTCGGATTTCCTGGTTTCGACCTTAATGGCTCCCGCATGTGCTTTTACAAAAGAATCTGCAAGCATAGCAAACGAGTCAATAGAATTAGGAGGCAAATTATGATACCATACCATGGCCCCTTTTGATAGAGTTTCCCCGAACTTCTTTAGTAGAACATATTCTATTTCATCGTCTTCCAAATCATTTCCCTTAATGGCACATGAGTATGATGTAATGTGTTCGTTGGGATCGGTCGTGCCATTATACTTGGGTATGTTGGGCATGCGGAACCTTTTAGGGATCGATCTCGGAGCAGCACTCGAACGGAAAGGCTTTTGTATGAACTTTTTGGAATCGATCCCTTTCAAAATCGGGGGAGCTCCGGGGATTTGATTGATCCTGGAATCGTATGTTTCCATCCTTCGGTCGTTCGCCTCTAAACGTCTAGCGATGTCTTTGAGCTGCTGTGCAGTCTCGGAGTCATCCCCCAATCCACGGTTGTTCGATCTCTGTGAGATCGACTCATCTCGGCAAGTTACTTCTCGAGATAGGTTGTGTTCCGCCGCTTTCGGCGCAAGGTTTCGGCTTTGCAGTTGGGCGATCGCCATCTGTTGGGCTTGTAGCATTTCAAAAATGACACGTAGGCTAATTCCGTCCCCGTCAACATTCGGAACATAGTTTCTCGACCAAACGGGCCGGTTATCGTTGACCGGAATTAGCGAGTTGTCCCCTACCTGTTCCGGGATCGGGCCGTGGTTTCCCTGAACTGTGTTGTTATTTTCACTTCGATGGCCAGATCCTCCATCAATGTGGAGGGGTGCTTCTTGTGGGTTTGACATCTTTTCGTGAGGTATAGATATGTATATATTTTTTTGTGTTTTGCAGAGGAGAGAAAAAAAAAACGCGGTGTGCGATTGAGAGTTTCGTATCAAATTGCCACAATTACCTAGGCCCCACGGTGGGCGCCAAACTGTTTGCCCCAAAAATTGGAAACAAATCAATTGAATTTTGAGCGTGGGAAACGATAAGTAAGTGACGAATTCGATTGCAAACAAGTATATGATAAGATAGAAAGGATATAATATTTGAGAGAGATTGCAATTGCTAAAATAGGTTCACAATATTTTTCCTCTTTATTCCTTGTTTACAGCCCTTTCTTCTCCAAAAAACCTCCCTCACCCAGTGCATCAGTACACATATATATAGGAAAAAATCTAAACCCCCCTGGTTGCCCACGTGGTGTCCTTTATAATCATTATAGTGTCCTTGCATAGTGAGTAAAAACCCACGCACGTTTGGTAAACGTTCTGCAGAGTAGGCAGAAATACTGCAGGTTAGGCGAGGGGTCTGCACGCAAGGTACAGTCAGAACAGTGTCATTGACTTTTGAATGTAAGTCGGTGCAACGGACATATCGGTCATCACGCGGTGGAGTTCGAAGTGACCCATCGATCACCATTCGAATCTGGCCTCAGCTCCGCTTCCGAGCTCGACATCGGATATCGGTCTGAGCGTCGATCGTATGGTCCGATATCGATACTGGATGTCGGTTCGAATGTCGATCCTCCATTTCCCATCGATATGGGATGTCGGTTCGAGCGCCGATCATGTGGTTCCGACCACGAACATGGGACGCCGATCTTGGCTTCGAGATTCAACCTCAATATGTTCCTTCATAAGAAAGCCGATTTCGTCACACACACTTAGAATCCTCTCGAAATGTATTTTTTCTAAAAAAATGATCACAAGTGTAAAGAAAACGTCAATTAATCAAAAAATTAATTTCCAATTATATTATTGTTGAAAACACGTCTGAACTGAGATTTTTTCTTATAGATACTTTTCTTTCCTTTTTAGCTTTTAAAAGTTAAGCGTGTAAAACTATTAAATTGCCTTCTAAAACATCATTATATCAATTAAGATTAGATTCTCATGCGCTGTACTTTAAACTTTTTGCTTCGGGATCGGTGAGACACTAAATTAAACAACAATGATTACGTGAATCTTTCTAACATGATTTTTTTATTTTCTATTTGTAACGTGATTCCATGAGCACACAAACGCAAAAATCTTATCATTAATGTTTTGTTTATATTCAAAAATGTTATTTACTTTATCTTTAGATTCTCAAATTAAATTTTTAATGATATGCATTAACTATCCCAAAAGTATGAGCAATAATGTAGGGATAACTAGCAATAGATGTCATTTAAATAAATAAGAGAAATGAGTCACTCAATAAAGGATGAACTAGATGATTGTCTCTTCTGACAGTGATTAGTTACAGACAAATTCTAGAATATTCGAGTTATTTTCGAATTTAATGGAAAAGTATGAAATAATATGAGCAAGAATCTTAATGAAAAGGTAATGCTTGTATCTTAGTAAAAGAGGGAGATAATCTTTTATCAAAATCTTATTCGTATTCAAAAATGAATGTGTCCCTTATATTATTATCTTTTTTCTATTTATACGAGACATTTGTTGCTACGGATCGCTTTAACTTACTAGTTTAATTGACACTATCATTATGCATAACTTTTTTTCGGTGCCCAAAAATAACCTAAAAGGAAAAAAAGAAGGTCTCTAAACAAAAGAAAAAGAGTTTTGGATAAAAAGAAACAAATATGATTGCTCGAAGTATCCGTTTGTCTCAAGAAAAGCATCTAAGTGTTGAAGAAATGTCCGATCCCAAGAAATCTCGATCTCACTTTTTATCCCCAACTTTTAACTTTTGAATTTATGATATAGATTAAATTTTCCATTACTAATTAAGATTATTTTATATTTTATTAGAGGACACTTGACTGTATTTTTATTACCGATAAGAGTGAATAAGAACTTAAGTCATGATATAGGAAAAAATTGCATGGCGTTATATGTCATTAGTGATTAATTTTATTGAATATTTTTTAATATGCATTTAAGAAAGGGTTAATTGACGAGTTGGGGTTGGACTTTGGTTTCACTAGTTCGATTTGATGACCTGCAAAATATAGCAGGTCGTGCCATGAGCATTTTGTGAAATATTTATTCGTATTTGATGTTTACATTAAATTAAGTAACTTAGTTTTAATGGTACAAATTAAAGTGCGTGGACATATTATTTTATTGTGGTTAATTGATAAAAAATTGCTTCCTATATACTGATAAATCTGCTGTATTCATTAGTGTGATTCAAAAATTTGGTACTGATTAATTTTATCACAAATGCCCCTTCGGTAGAAACTGCAGTGAGAGAAATAATAAATTGGAGAATAATATGGAGAAGTATTCTTGTTATGTATACTGGAACATATAGTTGGCCAAGATTGCCTTTATTTTATATATATATATGTATATGTATATGTATATATGTATATATATATATATGTATGTATGTATGTGTGTATATATAAATATAATATAAATATTTTATAATTTTTATCTAGCGAGCACAATTAATTTCGGCCAACTGATCAACTTTATATTTTGGCCTAGATTACTTTGGGGAGTTTTGACCTGGACTTGTGAGGTTGAGCCAAGATAGCTTTGAGGTTGTATTTGCGTTGGACTTCCCTTGCTGTGTGGTCTAATTTTTATTTTTGGTTTTGTTTGATCAAAAAATATAATTTTTGGTTAAAATAATTGAGTTTGGATAATAATGGGTTAAATTTAGTTAATAATAATATTTCTAGATGTGAGTTCCATAAGTGTTAGGTAGATCTAGTAGTGGATTGACAATGATATGCATTAACTGTCCCAAAAAGTATGAGCAATAATGTAGCGATAACTAACAGTAAATAATAATAAATGTCATTTAAGTAAATAGGAGGAATGATTCACCCGATAAAGGATAAACTAGATGATTGTCTCTCCTGACAGTGATGAGTGACAGACAAATCCTAGAATGTTCGAGTTATTCTCGGATTTGATGGGAAAGTGTGGAATAATATAAGCAAAAATTTTGATGAAAAGGTAGTGTTTGTATCTTAGTAAGAGAGGGAGAGAATCTTTTATCAAAAGCTTATTTTTGTTCAAAAATGAATGTCCCCCTTACACCATTGTCTCTTTTCTATTTATATGAGACATTTTCCTAACAAACCTTAATAATACAAGTACAGAGAATATCCAATATCTCTTTAATATCTTATTTCGAAAACTAGCCGTTACAACTTCGTCAATGGTGCTCGACGTCGATCATTGTTGACATCTCGACCATGGATCTCGTTGTTTCCTGGTCGACCTAAATTGATGACGACTCGAGGACTCTTCCTTTGATGTCGTATTATCTTAAATATTCTTGGGCATATTTTGACCCATATAGTTAGTCCCTCTGCTTATTGAGGCCGGCCTCAGGCGGGCTTGATAAGCGGATTCTGTTTAGTGCAGTTGAAAAGATTGGACAAGCCGACAGAGTCGTGATAATTGGGGCGAGTTGGCAACATGGCCCTTTGTGAACCGGAATATCTGGAGTTGTTCATGTCGTGAATTAGGGTGACGTCATGACGTCATGCGTCATTATGATGCGTTTTCCCGATGTATTGCTTCGTTTCGCGTGCATCTTTTGATGGAATTTGCCGCCTCGGTTATAATTCCAGGTAATGATGATTTAATTCCTTGGTTTCGACGCTTGAATTTCTATAAATAGGGGTGTATAGGTGTAGTTTCAGCATTTAAGAAATTCTTGCATCAAAAACTCTGTACCTTCTTCTTCCTCCTCCATTGTTGTGCATTTTTTCTTCCTATTCTAAACGATCTCTGTCAATTTCGGTTCCTCCTTGTTTGATACCTTCCTCCCTCTTGTTGAAAGTATGTCTAACACACCTTCTGGGCCCAGCGAGGGTAGTGACCCGGTCGCACTAGCGATTCTCTTTCCTCCTCATGCAAAGAGTGTTCCTACTGCAATAGAGAATGGAAGCTTCCCGAATGTGGAAGAGATAGTTCCTCGCAACCCCGACGTTAGGTCTGATTTCTTGAAGCAGCCGAAGCCTATCCTGGAACCTTTAAATCGACGATGTCGGAGGTCGATTTGTCAGAGCTTAAGCGAGGTATGGCCTTCCTGATCATGTCGATTTGATTCTCACTGGGTGGGATGCGGTGCAACATCACCTTCTTTGGTATTGCGCATTCTACGCCTACCCCATACATGTCGGCTACACTTTTCCTCTCCTCCCTTTGGCGGAGGAATTCTGTCGCTTCTACGGTGTTTGCCCGGCTCAACTCGTGCCATATGTTTGCAAGCTCATCAGCATGTTCGCCAAGTTCGCTAAGTTGGCCGGGGTCGAGATCACACTTTGACATCTGATGCACCTGTTCGCCCCCAACTTTTACAGGGGGACGATGCTGAATCTCTGCAATCGAGGGGGCAAATGCATGGTGGTGAAGATGGATGATAAGGCTAACCGCCAGTTCTAGCTCAACTTCGTCTTCGTTAGAACTGAAGACGTGGTAGCCAACATCTACGTCTTCCCCGAAGCCTGGAATTGCACTCGTAAGTGGCTCGCTCCCTTGCACATATATACTTGTTTTACTTTGCTTAGTCTTGGATTCTGACCCCTCGTCCTTTTCTTTTGCAGCCAAGACCTCGCCTTCCCCTTTGGTCATGGACATTTCTTGTTGGGTCGGCCAGCTCCTCCCTCACATCGCGAGAATTTGCGAGTACCGGGCTTCCTTCAAGTGGTTTGGGCTGGCTTCCCCTTCGACTAGTAAGTACTTTTTTTTTTTAGTTGGTTATTTCTTTTGTGTGGTTATTTTCTCTAACTCTCTTATCCTTTTGCGCGTCCCTTGATTTCAGCTAGGGGGTCCTTGAGGAGGTCAAAATCTCCCGCACTCGCGTTTCGCAAGAGGAAAGTAGCCTCCTCTTCGTCTCCTGCCCCTTTTCTGACCGTGACTTATTCTGAGCACTCCTCGGCCCCACTTGCTGCTACTCCCGCATCAACTTCTTCTTTATCTGTGGAGACTTCGACAGATAAAGAGAAGGAATCGCCTCGGTTTCTCTCTTGTATCATCTCATAGACGAAGAGAAGGAATCGCAGCCAGGTGACGGGGACCTGATGGCCAATAAGAGGAGATTGGTGGACGTGGGAGACGGGGTTGCCCGGGCTCTTGATTCGGTGATGGATGACTTTGCGCTTCATGAGACGGCGACTATCGTCATAGAGGACGATATCGGGCCGACACTTGAGTTTTCGAGGTCGGTGGAGGCCGTCGAGGGTGTATCTCAAGGCAAGAGGGGACGCCGACCTCGCAGCCGCCTGATGATGCTTCTTCGCCAGCCGATAGGTGACGCAAAAGCATTGCCAAAGACGGCTATAAGATGGGTTTAGACATCGACGCCGCGGAGCTGAGGATGATGGAGGAATGATTTACCCAGCTCGAGCTGAGGCTGGAAGGATCTACACGGACCATTACGATTCCCATGGATCGTGATCTATTGAAGAATATAGAGAACGTGGTCCCTACCCTCGGCCCCTTTGCTTCGACGTGTAGGGTAAAACCCTAAAAGAGCTGGACGATATCAATTTATCGAGGAGCATAGTCGACCTTGCTATCAGGGTAAGTATTTCAAGGCTTCATTTTTCTGTCTATTACGTTCAAAATTTAGGATCTGTTTTTAGCGCTTTGCCTTTGTCAGCAAAGGCGTTCCCATTTTTGTTTTTTGTTTTCTTTATGACTGCAGACCATGATTTTGGAGATTGAAAGTTCACGAAGGGAGGAGAGCCGTAAGGCGATATTTGTGAATTTACAATGCAAATATTTTGAGTACCGGGAGTTATGCAGACGGTTTGGTGAGGGCAGCAACTTGCAACCCTTCATGATGAGCTGAAGGAGAAGGATGGCAAGCTGGTGAGGGTCATTGAGAAGTGCAGTGTCCTTGAAGGGAAGTTGAAAAGCAAGGAGGAAGAGCTCGAGGTCAGTAGAGCCGTGGCGGCCCAATGCGGTGACCTCTAGACGCAAGTGGTCGAGTTGCGCAGGAAATTAGAAAAGTACCGCCTATAGATGGAGGTAGTTCATGGCAAGGTTATCGAGAAACAAAACAAGCTGGATAAGGCGGAGTCTTCCCGTTTGGAGGCTCGGAGCAAGTCGGAGATGTTAGAGTTGGCAAATAAGACTCTCCGGGCCGAGTGGGAGATTGACCAATCTACAACTAAGGCAAAAGAAGATAGGTTGGAGGAGAGGATTGGAGATTGACCATTCCTTCCTTCGGGACCAGGTGGCCTCTTTAGAGGCTAAGAAAGCTCAATTGCTAGTGCAACCGTCATCATCTCGCACTTCAAATTTTCCAAATGTTACGGGGAACCTGTACGAGGAATGAATTCATGCTGAAGCTCAGTTGGATGTGTTCCCCGATTTGTACAAGGTAAGGTCTGTTTCTGCGGCCGCCCTTGAAGATGTTCGTATTAAGACCGGCGAGGCTCTGGTCGCCAGTGGATATGATCTCGCCACGCTTGAGGCAGGTGACGATGAGGGGGACGAGGACATGGACCGGCTTGAAGAGAACGCCTGGTATGATGCTGCATACCCTGAGGGCGATGATGATGATGAAGGGGGAGATCACGATGGCCCAAATTGTCAAGGCGATGGTATGAAGGGCCCGATAGCGACACCAGTATTTTTTCTTCTTCTTTCTTCATTTTGTAGTAAGTTTTGTGTATTTTGTGTAGGCATATTCACGAGCTTTGTAAAAAATGTTTAAGTATGAATATGGAATACTCATATTGTTTTCTGCATTTGTTTCCTATTCTTTGGTTAGTTTTTTCCACACTTGCGTGTTTTTTGCTTGTGTTTCTTTGTTCTAGCGAGGCCGAACATACTTGAACTTAGTTGCTGTCAAGGGCCGGTAGATGTTATTCGAGAGAGGCCGAACATAACCTATATTAATTACGGCCGAGGGACGATAGGTGTTTGTTCGAGCGAGGTCGAACATAACCTAAATTAATTACGGTCGAGGGCCGGTAGGTGTTTGTTTGAGCAAGGTCGAACATAACCTGAATTCAATTTCGGCAGAGGGCTATCAGGTGTTAGTTTGAGCGAGGTTGAATGTAACCTGAATTCAATTTCGCCGAGGGTAGGTAGGTGTTAGTTCGAGCGAGGTTGAATGTAACCTGAATTTAGAAAGATGTGCCGATAAGTGCGAAGTTTGTCAAAACTATAAACTTAAAGCATTGTTGCTTTGTTCATACACTTGGATAAATAATAATAAACTTCAAGCATTGTTGATTTGGTCATACACTTAGAGAAATTTACAAATTTTCGGGCATTCGCTGGCATTCCAATCTTAGTCTATCTAGTCCATTCATTGCTTGACTTGATGTGTCCCCTTTGTCAATTCGATAAAAACCTCCTCGAGAAAACCCAATTGGGACAAAAATCAACTGAGGGAAAAAAGAGTATGATTTGGAGGACGCTTTATCTCTTAAAAGTTGAAGTACTTGAGGTGAGTAATATTCCAGTTGTTTGGTAGTAGCTTTCCTTCCGTTGTTTCTAATTGGAGTGACCCTTTGTTCGCTTTTTCCGTGATTCTGTACGCGCCGTCCCAATTTGTCCCTAGTTGCCTTTGAGCGGCCTGACCTTTGCCTTCTTGTTATAATAATGCTCTGCTTGTTTTTTTTGGGCGATCATCCTTATGTAGGCTATATCCCTCCGTTCGTCGACTTCATCGAGTTCCTGTCTTTGGCCATCATTGTTGCTTGTACCACTTTCATGGGAATACCTCTGACTAGGCTCACCGACCTCGACTGGTATTACTGTCTCGGTCCCATAGTCCAAAGAGTAGGGTGTCTCTCCTGCTCTCATTTTCGGAGTTGTTCGATAATCCCACAATACTTATGGTAATATTTTCCACCTGCAGTCCCTTGGCGTCTTCAAGCTTTTTCTTCATGATGTTCAGTATCGACTTGCTGGAGGACTCCGCTGGCCCGTTACCTACGGGATGGTATGGCGTCGAGAGTATCCTTTTGATATGCCATTTCTCAAAGAACTTGGTAATTTTCTTTCCCGTGAATTGGGGTCTGTTGTCGCAGCTGATCTCTTTGGGGAGGTCGTACCGGCATATAATGTTCCTATATATAAAGGTGATTACTTTTTGTTCACGTATTTGGGTGAATGCTCCTGCTTCCATCCACTTAGAGAAATAGTCAATCAAAACCAAAAGGAATCGTATGTTACCTCGTTCTACTGGAAGGGGACCCACGATGTCCATTCCCCATTTAATGAACGGCCAAGGTGAGGAGACAGAATGGAGTTATTTGCCTACTTGGTGGATCATCAGAGCGTACTTTTGCAATACTCACATTTTTTAACGAAGTTTGCGACCTCCTTTTTCATGGTGGGCCTATAATATCTTGCCCGTATGAGGCATCTGAACAGAGCTCGATTGGCAGAGTGAGCTCCGCAGTGGCCATCGTGGACCTCTTCAAGGATGCGCCGTGTTTGGTTTGGGTCCAAGCATTTTGCTAGAGGGTAAATTCTCTTATACGGGGCATTGTGGATGATACTATACCTGGCCACCTGTATTCACAGTTTCCTGGCTTCTTTTTTATCATCTAGGAGAGCGTCGTCCTGTAAATATGTAATAATACGATTTCACCAATCCCAAGTTATGTTTATGGTTCTTACCTCGACTTGGTCTAGCAACGATTTGAGGAGGTGGACTATGCTTCTGTCTCCGGTTATAATATTGTTGGTGGCTGCGGCCAGATTAGGGAGGCCATCTGCCTCGTATTCTGCGCCCGTGAAATTTGGTCGAGTTAACATTCGTCGAACTCGGGCAGCAGCTTGCAAATTTCAGTCAGATACTTTTGCAATCTTTGTTTCTTGTTTTGGAAAGTCCCTGCAACTTGGTTGACTACGAGTTGGTAATCACAATGTAGTTTTAACCATTTTGCCCCGTACTTGAGTGATAGCCTTAAACCTACAATTACGACCTCATACTGGGCCTCGTTGTTACTCATATCCGGGCATCTTATGGATTGGCGGATTACCTTGCCGGTTGGGACTTTGAGTACGACTCCCAGTCCAGACCCTGACTCGTCGGACGCGCCATCGGTGTGCAGGACCCAAAGGTCTTGTGTTTGGGGGAAGTGTGAGCGATTTCTCTTTCAACTTTGGGCATTACTTTTGCGCTAAAATCGGCGACGAAGTCAGCGAGCACTTGTGACTTTATCGTTGTTCGCGACTGGTATGTGATATCGTGCTCGCTCAGCTCGATCGCCCATTGGGCCAGCCTTTCCGATAGCTCTGGTTTATAGAAAATGCTTCTCAAGGGGAAAGTCATGACGATCGAGATAGGGTGGCATTGGAAATATGGTCTAAGCATTTGTGAAGCTACGACCAAGGCTTAGGCCAGCTTTTCGAGGTGAGGATACCTCGTCTCAGCATCGATTTTCCTAATATAATAGATGGGGGATTGCGTACCTTCGGTTTCTCAAACCAGGATTGCGCTCACAGCTACTTCAGATATGGCGAGATAAATGAGGAGACGTTCTCCTGGCTCTGATTTTGAAATTAGTGGTGCCGAAGACAAGTATGCTTTTAATTTCTTCAGGGCTTGGACGCACTCAGTAGACCATTGGAGGTCGTTATCCTTCTTGAGTACGGCAAGATTTTATGACATATATCTGATGATCGTGAAATGAACCTTGACAGGGCCGCAATCCATCCACTCAACCTTCGATGGCTTTGATTTGATCAGGATTGACCTCGATCCCTCTCCGTAATACCAGGAAACCTAAAAACTTTCCCGAGGCCATGCAAAATGCACTCTTTTCGGGGTTTAGCTTCATTCCGTATCGCCTGAGTATATAGAAAGTCTCTCAGATGGCCGATGTGATCTTCTTTCCTTTTGGACTTGACCAGCATGCCGTCTATATAGACTTCCATCATTTTTCTGAGTTGGTACTTGAACATCCTTGTCACCAACTTTGATAAGTCACCCCTGCATTCTTTAACCCGACGGGCATGACCCTGTAGCAGTACGTCCCCTGATGGGTGATGAATGTAGCTTTTTCCTGATCCTCTTCTTCCATGAGGATTTGATTATAACCTGAGTAGGCGTCCAAAAAGCTTAGTAGTTCATGCCTTGCAGTTGCATCGATGAGTTGGTCGATATGGGGTAATGGGAACAAATCCTTGGGGCATGCTTTGTTCAAATTTGTGAAGTCCACGCACATCCGCCATTTTCCATTCTTCTTCTTTACCATGATCACGTTGGCAACCTGTCTCCTACAGGTTTTCTACCTCTTCACGTACCGCGTCGTTAATTGTGGAGTTAAACTTACGTCTGACCTGTCTTATCGGGGGATGGAATGGGTCGATGTTCAGTTTGTGTGTGGCAATTTCCTTCAGGATACCTGGCATATCTGCATGGTTGACAGCAAACAAGTCTGCATTAGTTGCTAAGAATTGACGGAATTTACCTGGTTCCAGAAGTTTACAGCCAATGTAAGCTTTCTTGCCGTGATAGTTAAGGTCTAATTGAACGGGGTCGAGGTCTTCTATGGCTAAACCTGTAGCTCCGACCATATCGGGGTCTCTGATGACATCCTTACTGTCGTCACATGCAACGCGGCACTATCTTATCTTCGAGCTTCATTTGTGCGAGTACTCGAGGATGGATAATGTATGCGCCACTTCCATAATCTACCATAATCTCACATCGGTATCTAAAATTCATAAGGTGATGACAGGGGCATCATAGTGTGAAAAGGCCAAACTGTCTGTATCTGACTTATAGAAGATGACACTCTCTTCGAGTTCGTCATACCATTCGTAGGTGATTGATCCTTTGAGCTTGTGGGTAGTGGTGAACTTCACGCTGTTGATGGAAGCATCGTCACCACCGCCGATGATCATGTGAATGGTACGAGCTGGTGAGGACGGTTTCGGCGGCCCTTGGCATTGTTCGCGTCCTGTAGTAAAGTTGGCCCTTCGTAATATGTTTACAACCTCGTGCCTTAGGGCGATGCAATCTTCAATTATGTGCCCTCGTTCTTGATTAAACTCACAGAAGGCGTCTGGCTTTCTGGTGCTCGGATCTAATGTCATCTTCTGTAGCAACTTTATCTTTGGTCCTAGCTTCTCCAAGGCATAGATTATTTCTGTAGGTGACACACAAAAGTTGTGAGTGGATGATAAAGAGGGCATACCTCTTTCATTCCTATGAGTCCCTGTCCTTGGTCTAGGCGAGACTTCCTTATGGGGGGAGGAGGGCACAACTGTCGTTCTGACATACAGTTGATCGCGGAGCTACGAGATCTCTTCCGGTATCATTTCTTTGGTCTTTTCTGTATTCGTCCTGTACTGAAGTCAGTTGGTGAGTTGGTCCATTGAGGTTGTCCTTATCTGCTCGGACCTCGGCGCAATATGCGTTGTGTATTTCGTCCCAAGTGGCCGAGGGGTACTTCATCATTCGACTTAATAACTTTCTTGTCTCCCTCAAACCATCCCTGTTCAGCCCATTCTGAAAGGCTGTGGCTGCCATTCCTTTCGATACGTTCAGCTGGGTAATCCTTACTCGGTTGAACCGGGCGAGAAAGTCCCTAAACCCTCTCCCCGAGACTGTTTAATAGCAAATATGTCATTCCTTCTTGGCCCCAGCATGGGCCGTTACGAACTTGTTGGCCATCTCTTCGAAAGCTTCAATGGAACGCACTGGTAATTGTGAATACCATGTTAACGCTCCTTCTATGAGGGTCTCACAGAAGTTTTTCAGAAAAATGGAAGACACTTGTTCTTTGGCGAAGGCATTGCCTTTCACGGCGGTGGTGTAGTAAGTTGGGATATTCAGGATCGGTCGTGCCATCATATATCTTGAGGTAGGACGGCATTTTAAAGGTTTTTGGTATGGCATGGGGGCCGCGTCATCACTATACGGCTGTTTGACGAACCGACCGGCGTCTCTCTTTGGCAACAACTTGGGGGCGCCTAGTATTTTATCGACCATTTCCTTGTGCTCTTTCATTTGATCTCAGAGTACCTTATTCTCGTTCTCTATTTCCTCCATCCTTTCCAAAATGGTTGCAAGAGCATTGTCAGTTGCACTGTCGTTGGAGGAGGAGAGAGTTGGTTGCACTGTTCGTCCGCCAGTTGTATAGTGCAAGTTCTTACGTTTTCTATAGCCGCGTCCTGGGCGAATTTGTTGAGGATGCTGGTTAGCATGTCAGTTAGCCATACTTCGAGAAGCTTTTTTACCGCTGGGGGCGTCTCCTTCCCTATAGATGTGGAGGTTCCCTTACCGAGATTTTGTGATGCTACAGTGAGGAGGTGGTGACCCATCTCGCCTAGAGGAGGCATTGGACGTTGCGCCTTCATCTGCCGTTTTGCAGCTTTCGTTGATGACGTTCATGAGGTTAATTGGGAGATCGTCATTATTCTCGTCCTTTCTTCTCGGTTACCTTCCATGTTAGGATTTTATTCGTACAAAGAAATGAGATATTGTTTTTTGCTTTTTTTATTTTTTATTTCTTATGTTAGGGACCCGTGTTGGCCGTAGATCTAGAAGAAACTAAAAGCTTAACTAGGAAATCCCCACAGACGGTGCCAAATTGTTTGGCCAAAAAATATAACTTTTGGTTAAAACAGTTGAGTTTAAATAATAATGGGTTAAACTTAGTTAATAATAATATTTCTATATGTGAGTTCCAAAAACGTGACAAGTGTTAGGCAGATCTAGTGGTGGATTGATAAAGATATGCATTAACTGTCCCAAAAAGTATGAGCAATAATTTACCGTTAACAAGCAATAAATAACAATAAATGGCCTTTAAGTAAATATGAGGAATAATTCATCCAATAAATGATGAACTAGATGATTGTCTCTTCTGATAGTGATAAGTGACAGACAAATCCTAGAAGGTTCGAGTTATTCTCGAATTTGATGGGAAATTATGGAATAATATGAGCAAGAATCTTGATAAAAAGGTAGTATTTGTATCTTAGTAAGAGAGAGAATCTTTTATCTAAAGCTTGTTCTTATTCAAAAATGAATGTTCCCCTTATACCATTGTCTCTTTTCTATTTATATGAGATATTTTCCTAACAAACGATAATAATACAAGTGCAGAGATCCTATTTGAAAAACTAGCTGTTACAACTTCGTCAATGGTGCTCGACCTCGACCATTGTTGACATCTCGACCATGGATCTCGCTGATGATGACTCGAGGACTCTTCCTTTGATGTCGTCTTATGTTAAATATTCTATGGCAGATTTTGACCCATACAAGTTTTTCATGTCACCGGATTTGCATTAGAATCCGATGTAATCCGAATTCATTTTGAGAAGTCCCACGTCACGAGTAAAATGCTCCCTAACAAAAGTTTCTATACCCATGGCTCGAACCTGAAACCTCTAGTTGAGTATGAAAAAGTAATTGTCACAATCCTTATCGGTGGCCTAAATATTTTCGACAAATAAATATGTTTTCTGATACGTAACTCTATTGGTTTTTATGTGCTCGTTGAATCTGCATTCTTCTCCAATCTGGTAGAGCAATCCAGAAAAAGAAAATATTGCAGAATCGGCCCTAACATGACGTTGAGGTTTATGAAGGAGTAGCTGCAATTACGTTGATCGTTTTTATGTAAATGAATAGGAGCACAGTCGGAGCCCGAAGCCCTGATTTTAGAACCATCTCCGCAATGAACACGGTACGTTAAGGTCTAAAGGATACAACCAACATACGTCGTTATGTAACAATAGTCTGAACACTGTTATTGTAAAAATAAAATAAAGAGTGTACATGACACCTAAAATAACACAATATACGAAATCTCTTTAGAAGAACGTGAAAAGTGGCCAAATCCAAAATAGTATAGAGTCTATAATCATAAGCAAGTATGTGAACGTCAAGACGTCCATAACATGAAAGGAGGGGGTGAGAGTCATGACAGCGTACAACAACGTTTACACAATTCGAAATACAATCTCAATATTATCAAATATTATATTATGCAGTGGATATCTATTAACTCCTAAAAAGTTACTCCCAATGGTGGATCCAGCTTGTTATTTATGAGTTTACATGAATTCAGTAGTTTTTGTTCAATAATGTAAATGTATCCTAAAAAATTATTAAATATTTATAAATGTTTAAATGTAAACCTAGTTACTATTAAAAATTTACTCGAGGTCGTTGCAGGAACCGATAAATATTAAATCTTGGATACATCTCTGGTTACTCCCATTACTCTTCTTCATTAACCTCCAACTACTTCTTACCATTATGGTTGTAACTCCCACACCTCCGTAACCTCATTCATGCTCTTCCCCCATGATCTCAATAGTTAATATTAGGGGTGGCAAACGGGTGGGTCGGGTCGGATATGGGACGGTTTCAAAAGGGATAATGAAAAAACGGATAAATTATCCGACCCCACCTATATTTAATACGGATAAACAACAGGGTAAATGGCGTATAATATGAGTAACCATATTATCCATGGCTTCTTGAATATGAACACTTTTGGAAGAATTACTAGTCTCCCAAACTTGAGGAACCCCTGATTTGGGGCTTTTACTAATGTCAAAGTTAAACTCATTAGTAATCCATTGGTTATCTATTTTCTAAATGGATAATGTAGTTCTTTATCCATATTTGACCCGTTTTTAAAAAGTTCATTATCCAACACATTTTTTAGTGGATAATGGTTAATTATTTTTTTTAACTATTTTGCCACCCCTAGTTAATATCATGTTCATAGCATCCCTTTATATTATGTAAATATCATCCTATAAATAGAGTATTTGTGCATCACGCTGTACCCACTTACATACATAAAAGAAATAAGAATTTCCCCTCTCTTTCTTTTTATATTTCTTGTTTTTTCTTGTTTTATATTGTTACTTTGAGCTAAAAATTTCTAACGCTCAATAAATTTTATTACTTATTAGAAGGGGTTAGCTCTTCTCCTATATTTTTGCTCTTCTACAATTATTAGTTTTGGTATCTTTTTAAAACATTACTAACTTGAGTATCAATTGAACCTTGTCAAAAAAAAAAAAAAAAAAAATTGAACCTTGTTAATTAAGGTCCATTGGCAACACTCTCTTTTGTGTTGCGATTAAACTAATCACACTATTAATACTGATGCACCAAAAGTAATTACTGTGACATCTCGAAACCTGGCCATCTTAGTTCCCCAGACCATTTGTCTTGTTGGAGGCTCTAGGTCTACCTTTAGACACCAAAAAAACTCTAAGGGACCGTTTGGTAACTGGAATAGTGTTAAACATGATATATTAGTAATGCTGGTATTAATAATGTTGGGATAAGTTATACTGATATTATTTTTTATTCATTATTTGATTTGGTATATCAAAGTATTATATAATTTTTTTTAAAAAATTAATTGTTTGCAGAAATATCCTCCATATTCTTTAACTTTGTACACTATTTTTATTGCAATAACTTTTTACCCTCTATATCTTTTACTCTCTCTAAAGCCAACTGTTTTTACTGGAGAGCAAAACTAAATAAAAGAGAAAACTAATTGAAATAATAAAGTTAAAAGAGAAGAAAAATCTAATTGCTATGACATATAATACAAAATACAAATTATTAAAAAATATGTAGATTTTTAACAAAAAAAAAACTTCACTTTATATTTTGAACGAATGCAAAATCAAATTTAGTATTAAATATGATATATATATTTTTTATTATAGAAGAATGCTATTAGTTAAAATATCACAATATACAAATATACAAAATATAACAAAAAGTATTTGGAACAGGTTTTTGAGGGATTTGAGGGACAATTATGTCTTTAATTAAGCTTATGCGTGTATTAATAATCTTGGTATTGCTAATACCATGGTTTGCTATGCATTAGCTATATATAAGAGAATACCAAATATGGTGTGTAACTAATGCATGCATTAATTATACATAAGTTGAAAAAGTATACCAAACAAGGTATATTAATACACAACGCTATTACATGCATTATTTTCTTTAATACACTCTACCAAACAGTTAAAAAGTAAAACCAAAACTAAAATAAAATAAGAGCCTGTTTGGTCCAAGCTTCTAGGAGGCCAACTTTTTGAAAAATTTAAGGTGTTTGGCCAAAATAAAAAAGTATTTGTTAACAGCAGCAAAAGCAATTTTTCTGCTTATGGGGAGAAGCTACAAATTCTCTTAAAAAATGCAGAAGCAGAAAGTTAATTTATTCAAGACAGAAATAAACTTACAATAAATTTATATTTTTTAAATTATCCCTCATTAATTTATTTTTTTTCTTTTCCTTTTCCTTTTTATTTCTGCTATACATTTATTCTCTCTCTTTTTTTTTAATCATATTTTTATTCTTTTTCTCCTATATGTAAGAGTAGATTTTAAATTTATATTGAATGATGTATTTTAACATATTTAAATTATCATGTAAATAATAAGTAATATCAAACACTCAATATTATTGTTTTGGAATAAATATATTTTATATTAATTAAAAATTTTAATTTATATCTTTACTTTACGTTCTATATTTGGATTGAATTCTTTTCTAATAAATGTTTAGATTTATATTTATTTTTTAAATAATACTAATTGCAAATTGAATCTTTATTGTCTTTTTAGTAATTTGATACTTAAAGTGATTTTTTAAAAGATTGGCCAAATACAATAAGCTTACAAAAAGCATTATTCAAATGAATCGACCAAACACAAATTATTTATTTTATAAAAATACTTTTTTATAAAACACTTTTGAATAAAAATACTTTTAAAATAAGTAACTTGGGACAGTTTTACCAAACGGGCTCTAATATTCCGCTAAAAACTTATAGTATCACATGTCTAAGAATCATGGATAAAGATATTTTTACCAATTGAGCAAGCCTAACTTGTTAGCTGTCACCCTTCAATTTTAATTTTTTCCCAAATCTAACTTCACGAGATCCAACGGCCCACATTATGGGAGTACCATAACAAGCAAATTCGTGTTGTAATTTATGTGGAAACGGACAATAAAGCTGGCTTCCTTCCTTCCCCCTCATTCCTTTTGACCTTTTCCTCAATTAATTGTTAAAAGAACTAAAGGAAAAATGATCATATACAAAATACTCGTGGAATCCTGATCCAAATTTTCTCAGCAAACTGTTGATTCAATATATAGTGTAAGGTAAATTCAAACATCCTTATTAATTACTTGTTCCTTCATTTTCCTAATTCTGATTTGAATCTAAATTACCCTGGTTTTCATGCTGAATCATTTATTTTGTTTTGTATTTATTCTTTCTTTTTGAGTTTCTGATAAACCCAGGAACAGTGCTTCGCAAACATTAAGAATTTCGAAACTTTTAGCTTTTGTCTTAATTGGATTTTGTTATTTTGACAGTTGTATGGAAATTGTAATGATGTCAAAAGTAGGTTGTTAAATGATTTGGTATGTTTTAGAGGTAAATTGAATTCTGGAATTAGTTGCTTTAGTTACTATTATAGTTTCTGCAATACTGCAGAAAGAATATATGTATTACATTTGAAACATTTAACAGAACTGTACGATATTGCTTGTTTGGTTAGTTGTTACACATATTGTTGTATTATACTGTTACCTCAAATAAAATGTTTGTTTTGATTGTTACCTTACATTTAATCTTATTGTATTGTTAAGAGTTTCTAATGATGTACGTACACTATTATTTCCTTTTAGTAGTAACGGGGGCCTCAGCTCTCCTTTAAAAGTATAAAAGAGCTGATCTTAGGTTTATGCTGTCACTTATGAGTTGCAAATGACAACACAACTATGCCTAAATCTCAAACTAATTCATTTTGGATTATATGAATTCTCAATATGCATTTTGCTCTACTTCATCATGATTCGTTTCAATACTCAATAAATTTGGTGTTTAGATTCAAGAAAACAAATACTTTTGAGTTTTTGTAATAACTGAGATTTTGTTATGCAGTTGGTATAGTAACTAAAACCTATGTTGGTTGAGGATAGGATCATATTGTTTCATAGACTGTACAATGATACGATGCCTCCAATAGATAGTGTGTGAACAGGATATGTCTCTTATGAGAAACAAAAGTGAGCCCACACTTTAAGATAGGTAATGTAAGTATTTAGTTAATGTAAACCCAGGAAAAAGATAATGATGGAATGTACATCCAAAAAGGTAAATACTTTACAGTGTGTGTAAAGAACTAAGGGAGTCAATCATGGTGTCAGCAGTCAGGCTCTTAACACATTTTCCATGCCTTTGTTGCACCAAAAACCAAAATAGACATTTGTGTTTGAGATATCTACATGTCCTTATCTTCAAAGACTAGCATTTCTCTCCTTCCAAATAACCCACCACGCGACTGCTGGAATTGAGTTCCATATACCTAGAGGAGATCTGGTCATTCCCTTATTATTGCCAAGCAAGCACGAATACAGAGTAGATTTTGGCATACAACTTCTAATTCCTAAAGAGTTAAAGAAAAATTCTAGATTTGGTATGTAAAGCTTCAGTATCGGAATAAGTGATTGACATTTAACTCTTCTTCCTCACAAAATATGCATTCACTGCAAAGGATGATGCCTCTCTTTTGTAAATTGTCGAGTGCGAGGTACTTGCTAGACTTTAAGAGTCTATTGATGGCCTGTACATGTGTGACAAAAGATATCAGGGAGTCAATTGATTTTGGCTTTAGAGCGAGCAGCTTTCTGAAATTGCTACAAGACGCTTATACTGTTTGATATTGGAGTTTCCTAATCGTTAAGCAAATGCCTTCATGTGTACCATAGAAAATGGTGTCTCTTACTTCAAACTTACGGATGTGCTGTAATAAATTTATCTTCGATTTTATCTCTATAAGATGAAATGGTGATATGATCTTAGTGTGGAGGTTCGATAGCAAATATAGTCAAAGGAAGGAATTTGCAAAGCTATCCTTGTTAATCGTCAGGTGATTTCAGAACATCTTATACCCGGAACTTGGTCTTTTCTTAATAGGAATAACGGAAAAATAGATTTAATATGTTTTCACTTAGTTAAAGAAACTTACATTCATAATAAATTGATCGATTCTATGTTGTATGTGGTGGCTCAACTGTTTGTTTACTTTCTGTTGGTGCAGTTACTAATGTTCCCATACAAAGAGGAAATAGGAAAGGCATCCAAAAGTGTTGCATAAATTTGATCTAATACACATGACAACTAGTTCACAATTACAAACAACAACAACCCAGTATAATCCCACTAGTGGGGAAGTAGTTCACAAATCAATTACCAAAAGAAGTAGCTTTGCAAATTTGTCCGTACCGTTAAAAGAACGAATGGCTTCTGTGGGCAGATAATCACTGAATATGTAAAACTAGTTCTTATATTGGTTCTGTACCTCTTTGATTTGAACCTAATAGAACTGTTTAAGTAGGGAATATGGTATATTTTAACCTCAGAAGAAAATTCACCAGCTAGTAATTAGTGGTATCAGGAAATTCTGATATCCCTAATACATGTTCTACAGGATGTTCTTCATTTTCTTAATTATTTAAATTTTTTGGGACTCTTCAAAAAAATTTTGGAGCTTAGTGTCCTATTTGACCTCATATTGCTAGTGTCAATCCCAAATAAAGGAGGAGTATCGTGGTAATTTGACGGCCTGCATAAGACATCTATCTGTCAAGGATTTATTCTGGCTGCAGCATTTCGTTCTCTTTATGATGGGCATGCTTCTAGTGTTGAACCCCTAATTTGTCTTAAGAAATAAATCATTGAGTGTTGGAATGGAACTGGTCCAAAGAGGTGCTTTGATCTATCAGTTTCAGCTGAGGAACCACAGCAAAGCTCCTATTTTTCAATAGCTCTTTTTAGTTTTTCCTATTGCTGAATAGTTTACAAATCTCTGATCGCTTTTATTATATTTTCTTATCAACCCTATAAGAATCTTATCCCACAATGTTTAATGAGCATACAATTTTAGATGGGTTTGGTAGACAAATCCCTCAAATGAATTGCGCTATTCAAGTCAGGAGTTAATATGCTTCAATATAACATCCCTTTACTTGAAGGGGTTGTCTTCACAATCATTTGGTTTGGTTAACTTCATTCTTGTTCGTCCCGTGCACACAAGTCAAGAGTTAGTATGCTTCTTTATAGCAAGTCATGACCATTATTACATTACCTTCTTCAGAATATACGCCTCAGATTTTTGCTCTAGTTTTTTAAATTTTTATGAATATTTATCTATATCACTTCTTTGTTAGGCATGGGCTGCAATTGAGAAGTTCTCAGGCAATATTGGGGTAATCCAGTGAGTTAGTCTAAAGCTCTAAATCACCACGCCTGGTTCACTTCGATTTGGTGAAAGGTCAGATTCATTTTCTTTCATACTAAGTTTGAAAGATTTAGCATATGATTGACGTTCTAGTCTGTGAAACTTCCAAAACGTGCCTGTTCTGCTTCTTATGAGCTTCATTCCGTGAAAACCTATTCATGTGCATGTGTATTTGCGTTTAGATGTTTTTGCTTTTAAACATTATATGTAATATGTTGTAAAACAGCTCCACAAGTGTATAACATATTTGCTTTTTTAGATGATGAAGAATAAGGGCTTCTGTTCCACCATCTATGATTTCTTTTATTTCAACAGTCATTGTTGATTTGATTTTTGTCCTTCAAATAAGGAGAAGTCCTAAGTTTCATCTGTCAATGTTTACTTTTTATTCTGGTTTCAGATTTTTATAGTTTTACTAGACTTTTGCCTTTTGCTTTTTATGGCTAATAAATTTCAACTTTTAATATTCACTTTAGACTATGTGAACTCAAGCTTAAGAGTTATATTTTTTATGCTTACACTTTTGGTGTGAGTTATGTTTGAGTGTTGAACCAACCATCATGGAACTTTATTTTTCTGTTCTTTACCTGTATCTAATCTTTTATTGCTTTTATTGCAGCATCAGCCTTATTTTACACAGAAAAGCCTTATTATACAACATTCTGGTTTTTCCCCCCGCTTTTTGACTTTTATGGCGAGCTCCAAGCCTGTGCCCCCGTTTATTTCTCTTTATTTCTTTCCACATATTCTTTACTTTTGGCTGCACTGTGATATCTCAGAGGCAGTTAGTTTGGTATGGATGCTGATCTTTGCGTGTTTATAAATGTCTGAGATGTTATTTTGTGAAGATGTTATTTTTCTGTTGCACCTTGGAATTAACTATAAAGTTGTTGCAAATTAACTCATTATGGGGAAGCAGCTCCAAAGTTAAACTTCAAATAACGTACTCCATTGTCCCAAACTGAATGTCTGCCTATATCATTTATATCATCCTAAAACTATGATCATCTGGTTAAAAGGAAATTTTCACAATATTTTACGCTACAAGAAAATATTATATCGAATCCACTTTTATTGTTCCAAAGACAACCTTTTCTCTTTTCTTTTCCTATCTATTCCTCAATAACAGAATAGTTACCCACATACAATGCCTAATTCGACTTGTGTGGTTACTGATTTTGTCAACTCAAACGTGGGAATTCAATTTGGTCGTAGAGCTAATTAAGCATCCCTTTTATATTTTGAATAAGAGTCAGAAGTAATGTTTAATATTCATTTTCTTATTTTTTTGCCTAAGATACAATTTTGATTTCTCAGCTATCTATGGCATCGTCTGCTGACTCATGGATGCGAGAATTTAATGAAGCATCCAAACTTGCGGATGAAGTCGGTTCTATGATTTCTGTGAGGAACTCATTGCCCTCTTCCGGACCTGAAACACAACGACATTTATCTGCAGCTCGGAGGAAGATCACTATATTAAAGACAAGGCTTGATACTCTCCAGTCCCTTCTTCCAACACTCCCAAGCAAGCAGCCTTTGTAAGAAAAGTGCATACAGACTTTTATTTGGGTTTTTATGATATTATGTAAAATCATCTATCAGCTTATTATGATATCCTTATAAAGTACTCAGGTTTAAACAAAAAGATGGCAAATCAACGTTTTCATGCTGTTTCACAAATTTACTTCAACATTTTCTGTTTTATAGTTTGTGCTCAAGGATGCAGTATCATTCACTTGAAAATTTACTTCATGATTATACCCGTATCTTTACTTGAAAGATCTGGTACTAGTTCCCTCTGTAGACAGTTTGGTGGTAAAATGGCTTTGTTTCTCTGGTTATTGCCTTTGGCATAGAGTTAAATTCCAGTTTCAGATTTGAGATATAACTCCTCTAAACCCACTGGACAAGTGAGGGTTGCTCAGTTGGTAAAAGCACCTCCATCTACGACCGTTAGGTCCTGGGTTCGAGTCACGCTGGAGGAGAAGTGCGGAAACACTATAGATCCTCCTAATTTGGGAGGGATTTATATTAAAAAAAAAAAAAAAAAATCTAAACCCACTGTTGCTATGGGAGAGACAATCTGCAACTTGAACGTAAGTTTAAAATCACTATTTAAAAGTGAGTTGATGAGTCCTAGGTTATTTGGAAGAGGGTTTAGTATAGGGTGGATTGGAGCATAGAGATTGAGAGGGTCAACAGGAGGGCGGAGAGGTTAGGAAGAGCTGGATTGCTGGAGTTGTCGTTTGAGGAGAGAGTGACTCCGATGAAGTTTGATGGGAGTTAAGGGAGTAGGCTGAATAGATGACTTTGATAGTCAACTTGGTCAGCATACAAATCATATAGTTAAAGAAGCGTTAATCTATTTTTTTTAACGATGATACATGAGCCCAATATATAATACATATTCTACTCCTACTACTTATGGGACTAGGACATATTCTACTTCTACTACATATGGGGCTAGGACTATTTACACATAACTATCTAAGACTCCCCCTCAAGCCGGTGCATACAAATTATATGTACTGAGCTTGTTACATATGTAATTAATACGAGGACTAGTGAAGGACTTGGTGAAAATATATGCAAGCTGATCATACAAGGCCACTAGACTCCTCCGGAGTAACAAAACCAGGTGGTTGCCGGTAAACAGAAGTTGGCCAAAAGTCGCCGAAAAAATTTAAAAATAGTGAGACTAAACCGAACCCACACTACAAAATAGGTTCTAAAACACCACTAGAAATTAGTAACTTTTCTGGAAATCACCGTTCATTCCGGAAAAAAAAAAGTTGTCAGAATTTGATGTAATTTATATGGGTAGGCTCGGAATCACTAGACGAATAGGTTGTCCGGAAGAAGTTTTGTCAAAAAGTGGCAAGAATGGCTCAAGTGCCGAAAAGTTACTATAGTTTGCCGGAACTCTAGTTTTGGCGGCGCGTGGAGGTGCGTGAGGGACTTTCTACCACCTGACTCTTCCGAACGCATGGTGACTAACTTTTCTGTTCTGATGGGACTGGAATTTCTGGGGTTTGGTCGCACAAGGGTTTCGGATCTGTACCACTGAAGCAGTGATGAACCCTGGGAAAAAGAAGAAGTTACTGAAAAATTGCACAAGGATGAGATCTTTCTTCCTACGCTGAAATGACGCACAACGATAAGTTTCTCACTGAAGCTCTGATACCATGTGAGAATGCACGGGAGAAAAATTTATTTTTTTGAAATAATGATACAATGAGCCCCATATATAATACATATTCTACTCCTACTACATATTGGACTAGGACATATTCTACTCCTACTACATATGGGGCTAGGACTATTTACATATAACTATCTAACATATTAGTTCCGAAAAAAGTTAGGTCTTAGTCCATAATCTGGACATGTTAAATATTTATAGCTGAAAAATGAAAGTGGAGTGAATCGTTAAATCGCGAAATCATTTTAATAGTTGTATGGGAATTTTTATGTTTTTCAGAGTATATATTTGCTGTTATTAATTGATGTTTATTCATGGTTCTTTACTTGTAAACAGAACCAAAAAGGAGATGAAACGTCGTCATGACATGCTTGATAATATGATTACGAAAGCTAATCAGATGGCGACCACACTCAACATGAATAACCTTGCAAATAGGGACAGCTTGCTTGGCCCAGAAACTAAGCGACCTGATGTTATCAGTCGGGCAACTGGTCTTGACAACCAGGGTCTTGTAGGTTTTCAACGACAAGTTATTAAAGGCATGTTGTCATAACACTAGAAATCTACATGTTCAGCTTATTTTTTTCAAAAAGCTTAGTTGATGTGGTTGTCTTTTGATTTATATTTAAAACAGAGCAGGATGAGGATCTTGATAAATTGGAGGAGACAGTGACAAGCACGAAACATGTTGCATTAGCAATCAATGAGGAGCTGAACCTGCATACTGCACTACTGGTTGGTGATATCACTGCAAAAGTTTCATTTTAACCTTTTATGGTTTTGTCTAACACTTGAAAGCATTTCTATCCCTTTCATTTGGATGGGGTTATCAAAAACTATTTCTACATTTTAGCAGCATAATGTTTTATCTAATATGCAGGATAACTTAGACTACCATGTTGATACAACAAACTCCCGGCTACTGGTATTGCTCGTTTTCAATATGCTTCAAATTAACTTCTTTTCTTTTTTCGGTTGTGTTGTGTGTGTTAATGAGTTATTCATTCTTATATATACATTTCTTTGAGAAGTAGTTTTGCTTTTGCTAATGTCAAATAGTTTATTGCATAACATGACTACACAAACCAATGCTACCAGATTAATTAGCAGAGAGTACACTAAGATATTGTATGGTAATCAAAATGCTAATGGGTGCACTTGCATTCAAACATAAAATTGGATGGAGGAATTAATAAGAAGTGAAATCTCTGTTTTTGTCGTGCTCAAGCTAATGCGATTTTTTTTTGTCCTTTTGAAACAGAGAGTGCAAAGGAAATTGGCATTTTTGAATAAACGCACAAAAGGTGGCTGTACTTGGTTGTGCCTTTTGGTCATATTTATCGTTATTCTAGCCGTTGTCATTTTCCTATTGGTAAAGTACTTGTGATAATTGATGATGGTAAAGTATCATCCAATTCTTCCATTGTTCATAGTTGGCTACAAGAGAAGCTCTGCATTTTCCTGTTGCTACGGGAAATCGTACGTAACACAATATAGCTTTTAATTTAAGAAGAAACAAAGCTCTGCCATGGATACGAGTGGCGATTGAGAGACAATTCTTATGAACAATGCATTCTTCAGGCTTATAGTCAGACTATTACGCTGTTTATGACTTATCAAAATGTGATTGTTTTGGTGGTTTTACTCTCTTGCATACATGCTTCTGAATGTACAAAGGATCACACATATTAGTCCACTTTTTTGTTATTTTATCCAGTTTTGGAGCTACAGTTAGTTTGGTCAAGTTTTCAGAATTGCTTTCTTCAAATTATATTTTCGAAGTACATTAGAAGAATAATAATTTGCGTTTGGTCAAGTAATTTGAGAAGTGCTTTTGTCAGCAACAAGGAGAGAGACAGTTCCATGTTTGGCTTATCTTCTAAGAAGAACTGTTGAGTGTCAAATATGAAAATAAAAATAAATATTCACTCAGAATCTTTTTTGGTCAAATGGGCAAAATTTGTACATCACTTAGAATAAAACCACTATTTCTACTTAATACTCTCCCCCCCCCCCNATTTTTTTTTTTTCCCCTTGTAGTATTTGCTAAGGTTTGCAAAAGGATCCATGTGCAAAAACCATTCTCTAGTATCAGACACCTTCCTTACAAGCCAACATACTTGCCTAGAAGCGGGCAAATGACTAGAAGCAAATGTTAAGAATTTAAGATGTTGGAGAGAAAATTATTTACATAAATTGCATCCATTTTTTTTTAATTTAATAGATTGGAGTTGTTCTGACTGTCTGATGCTTCTATATACTTGATCATTTTGCTACAAATAAAGGTCACTTAAGTAAGTTTTAAAATTATTTAAAACATTCTTAAATTTATAGAATGAAAAGCTAGAGAATGCTTTATTCATCTGTTATTATGGGCAATATGCTTTAGGACTTTCAACGAAAACTTTACTTATTAGTAAATTTTTCCTTAATTTAATTATATAAAGTAATCCCATCCCAACTAAGTTTCTCAAACGTATGTAGTTGACTAGAGGAGGTCAGCATGGGCCCAACGTTTTATTACAAAAATAATTTCCTTAAATGTATTACTCTAATTGTTTTGCAAAGATCTTTTAGTTAATATAAATAATATATTTAAATACGGATATTTCATATACATCTTTATTCAATAAAGACTATTGAATTTTCTAGTTAATCATTTGCTTTTAAACTTATTTTGTTGGGATTAAACATAAACAAAGAAGAAATAAAAGGTGGGTAGTATTTCATCAACTTACTTTTCTTTGTGTTTGTGCGTTGTTATTTCCTCATATTCTATTTTTGGTAGCATAAAATTCGTAGGCAACATAATTTGGTAATTTCTTAGCGCATATATTAAAAATATATTATAATTTATTTAAACCTCGTCAAGTTGTAAACAATCAAAGAGTTTGCATTTTTCTTCGTTAATAGTTGATTTGTTAATAGTATTAAATAAGATGAGATGTCTTCTTTTAACATAAGAAAAAATATGTGTTACATTAGAAGTAGACATGAAAATATAGAAACAAATATTTCTAAAGGAGATACCAATTCTCTGCTCTTTCTTTTTATAGACTTTTCTCATTAAGTGTCTGACTTAAAGACAAATGTTTGAGCAATTGTACCTTGAAATGTTTACTTGACATTCAAAATAGTCATGAAAATTCAAATGATAAAGTTATTATAGTTTTGAACAGTAATATCATGAGTTCTAATTTGAATCTGTATTTTTCCTGATCAGATTACTCTTTTTTTGTTATACATACAAAAAAAACATAAATTTACCATTAATATTTTGAATTGTAAAAAAAATTACTTAATATTTTGGTTTGAAATGGCATGATAATATTAAGGATTAGCATTTATAAAAAAATTTGTATTTTTCTCGATTATAGTAGTTAATATTCTATTTGGTTTTGTTTTTAATATTAAATAGAATATTAAGACAAAAAATGTTCTTCAATCACCTAACATGGATGGCATATTTTCTATAACACATCACTAAAATTTTAATTATTTATATTATTTAAAAATTTTAATCTGTTTTTTGCTATTTTCTATTTCATCATCCTCTTCACCACTTTCTCCTCCCCCACTATCTTTATTCTCGACCATTTACCTCATCTTTACCACCACCTTCAAACAGCCTACAAATGATAATATTCAAATTATACTTATTTGTTTCACCTATCTCAATTTGATTCTATTTGTTCGCTCTTTATTAATTTATTTGAAACTTTTTTTTAGTTTGTTCCAAAAAAATTTTAAAAAAAATTTAAAAATAATATAACTTAAACTTAGTATTTTGCCCTTAAAGATAAAAATGTTATGACATGTTTATCACCATGCATTTTAAAAATCTTATAGCCACAGAAGTTATTAAATGTTTAAGACCACCAATTTTAAAAGTCTTTATTTCTTAAAAGCTTTGCAAGTCAAACTAATTATATTTAATAATAATAAAATATAATATAAATAATTTATGTACTTTTCCTTCTAAATATTATTGGGAACGTAATAAATATCAAGTTGTCATCATATAAAAGCATCTCATTAAAAGCATGAATAGCCCTTGATATTACTGCGTTCTTAGCTCTTGCTGCTAATTTTATTTTTTGTCTTAAATCTAAAACACCTCCATACCTTCAGTAATTTTAATGGTGGTTTGGGAAATGCAACACAATTTTTTGAAGAGAGCAGAAAAGGGTTTCTTAATTTTTAAAATATTAAGTAAGTCTATAATTTTTCATCAATTATCAAAGTCTATTAGTTTGGCCTTTTTTTTGTTGCTATTTTAATTTTTTTGTTCATAAGAGATTATATAAATTAAGAAAGAGAGACAGTAAAAACCTATTTGAAATAAAAAAAATTAAACGAAAACTATTTATGCCAGTTTGATCATTTTAAAACCAAGGCAATTGGTCTTATTTAACTCTCAAAAATAAATTTAAAAAAATGAAATAAAGAAATAACTTAACATGGGAAGATGAAAGAACATAAATCAAACGTTAGCAGGCCACGTGGTAGATTCTCACTTCACATCACATGCAAGGCAAAAGGTAATAGGATGACATTTTGTACACTTTTAAGGGCCTGCGAAGTTGCCTTAATTACCAAAATGTTGGATGGCAACTCAAGTAATAACAGACCAAATCAGGGTTGAAGTTTGAGAGAACAGCTGTCCTTTTCAAGCCACAAAAGCACAAAGCACTAATGAATCGATTGGTATGAACGCTAAGTTATGTAGAGATTAGTAATATAGGAATTAATAATGTAGAGATTATAGTGTTGAAATTATTTTTATTAAGTATTTGATTTATTGTATTAAAAATTAATTATCTAATGTATAATTTAAGCTTGTATTTAGTTTAAAACTGTAAAAATCTTTTTTACAATTATACTCTTAAATATTCTTCTTTCTATTATATAAAGAAATTTAGGAAAAAGTTGGAGGGGCGGTTTAATAATTTTAGGGTCTTATCTAGGTATAGTTAATGTAAGGATTAGTAGTCCCTTAGTTTTTTTGGTATTAGCTAAGTCTTCCTATGAATTATAAGTAATCCATATATTATATATGTATAAATTGAATTAAGCAACCAAATATTATATTGAATACATTAAATTTTTATAAATTGAATTGAGCAACCAAAACATAAGCGGATGCACCTCAATTTATATTAGGACAAACAAAAGAATAAAGTGAGATATCATGATTTTTTTGTCAATTCATATTGACCTGACGCTCCTCTCATTCTCCCTTATTAATAGTAGTAATAGTAACAGCATGACTCAAGGTAGTCTCTTTTATTTTGGATTTATTTAAACATATTGAGGGATTTGGATTTCTACACTCCGATAAAGTGATTAACAATAATTAATTTTAAAATTTATTATACTGATATGTTGGTCAATATGTTTTACGCGCTACAAATAGATTTATATTGAAATAAATTTGTGATTTAACTATTTATTTAATACGTAGATTTTAAAATCAACTAAACTTATATATGTGAAATGTCATATTGATATTTTATCCTTTGAACATGGAATTCTTATTAGATATAAATATAATTATAGTTAAATATTAAAAATTTGGGATGAGTAAATATTAAGAATTTGAATGAAGAAAAAGTACTTCCTCTAATATTGAGAATCAACAATTATGTTTTTTTCTTAACTAATTTAACAAAAAAAAAATTGAATCAACTAATTAGTCAGAGAATCCAATTCAGCTATTTTACAATTTATCATATAAGTAACTGCCTCATAGTGTACATACATTTTTTTTTCTTCATAAGAAGCATATTGACGGCAAGAAATAAGAAATAAAGCAAAATTAGTTACAATATAGTATTGAGAGTCAAGTTGATAAAAATTACGTCAAGATATATGAAGACTTTTATAGGGCATAATATTTTTTTCACAATGAGATAACTAAATGAGATCAATATATATCATTTTTAGGAAAATATAATTTTTAAATTTTTTATTTATAACCTAAACACATTGTTTAATAGTATTTATGTAATTTATGAAAATTATGCACTCATTAATATCGGATACATGCATAACTAGTGTACCCATAAATTATTAAACTAATAATTCATGGATATTTATGAAATAATAATATATAAATTTTTATACGATAAATAATAATAGAGCGATTATTATGAGTTAAAAGTTCATGTATAATATATTTAAAGCACGAAGGGCTTTAGCGAAATATCGTTAATATTTACCTTATTAATTTCCTAATATTTAGGACTTAATTCCTTATATTAATTATGTATGAAATCCTAATATTTAGGAGTTCAAAACCAATTAAGGTTTTACCTTATTTAAATGATTTTCTTATTTAAATATTTATATAACTGGAATCATTCCGTATTAAAGATTTTAATATGTAGGTGTTTTAACATCAACTAAAAATAATAGTCAAATGCATTAACAAACTCATCCAACACATTAACATTTCATGGTGGTATGAAATATAGGGGAACATCATGAAAATCATTTGGGCTAATTAATTTTTTTTAACTTTAAAACTAATTTAAATTTAAATTACCTTATATGACTTATTTCTTTATTTTAGCAACACAACATGGTTGTCAAGTTGTCTTGTTATAGTTCAATATTTAAAAGTTGGGATGCACTAATATTAAGAATTTAAATCAACAAAAATCTAATGAGTTATTATAATAATAATAATAAATAATTAAGTTCTTGAATTATTCTTTTAGCAAAAATTCAATCCAATTATTTTTCAAATTAATCGTCTAAGCAAAATTAGTTTTTAGTTGAAAAAACTCATTGGTATATATATTTGTTTCCATAATCAAGCAAATTGGCGGCGAAAAAATTCAGTAAAAGAGGAATATCAGTTATAATATAGCATTAAGAGTAAAATTGATTAAAATATAAACTTAAAATAATTAAAAAAATTAGTAGACCAAAAATATTCTAGAAAATTATCATTAATCTTTTTTTAATTATTATTATTATTATTATTATTATTATCATTATCATTATCATTATCATTATTATTATTATTATTATTTTCTTGCATTCATTTCAACGAATAACAATGCCTTACTCTTTTTTCTTTATAGAGCTAGCTAAATGCAATTAATATTTATTTTTATATAAATTTCCACTTTTTAATTTAATTTTTACTTTATAACTACAACATATTATATTGAAATATTTATGTGAAAATTAAAAAAAAAATACTCATTGATATGGGGACATGCACGATGCGTGTATCCTAAGAAAATAGAATTATACTAAAAAAAAATCATTTAATTATTTTTCTAAGATATTTAAAAATTTATTTAATTATTTATTAATATTTAGGAATAGGCCTTTAATTATTTTCTTAATATTTAAGAATATTCATTTAATTATTTTCTTAATATTTTCATTTTAAAATCTACTAAAAATCTAAAATTTTACTTATTAAATTTTTTCTTATTTAAACTATGTCCTAATAATTAGGACTTTAAAATCAATTAAAACTCTTCTAAATACATAATTTCTATTCAAGCAAAACTCCAATCTTCGTCATTTTCCTTTTCTTCAAAAACTTCTCGCGCATGCTCTTTCTCCAACTAATAACCTCAAATCTTTTCCTCATTGGTAAAATTTTAAAATTTTTACTAAGTATCTTTATAGAGAGTATTACTTTATCAGATTCATAAAGTTCTTAATTTTTTGACTTGCTACCAAGAATTTATGAGATTTGTTGCTACAAATCTTGATTGATTCAATTTAGCACAAAGAAACTTTTCCACTCAAAATATGTATTTCTCAAGTTCATATTTTAGTTATGAAAAAGAATAATGATTTTTGTGTTATAAATATTTACTTGGATAATCATTAATGAAAATATAACGACCCGGCCGGTCGTTTTGATGTTATAGCTCTATTCCTCCATTTACTATTCATTCCTTGCTTAATTGTGGTTATGGGACTTTCCGGGAGAGTTGGTTCGGGTCCGAGAAGGTTTCAAAATGAATTGAGACACTTAGTTTCAAGGTTGGAAGCTTAAGTTGAAAAATTTGATCGGATATTGACTTATGTCTGGAATGGAGTTTTGATGGTTCCATTAGCTCCGTTGGATGATTTTGGACTTAGGACTGTGTTCGAATTATGAATTGGAGGTCCGTTGTTGAATTATGCTTGAAATGGCGAAAGTCGAAAATTTAGAAGTTTGACCGAGAGAAGACTTTATGGTTATCGGGATAAGATTTGGGTTTCGGGAGTTAGAATAGGTCCGTAATGTCATTTATCAATCGGACGTGATTTGGTAGGTTTCGGCATCGAATGTGGAAATTAGAAGTTCAAAAGTTCATTAGGCTTAAATCGATACACGATTCGTGATTTTAGCATTGTTTGATGTGAATTGAAGACTCGACTAAGTTTGTATCGTGTTTTAGGAATTTTTGTTATTTTTGGTTGAGGTCCCGGGGGCCTCGGATGGAGTTCGGATGATTTTCGAATCAAGTTTGGAGTTAAAAGGGGTATGGTAGCTGAAGTCTTTTGGCGCAATCGCACCTGCGGAGCTTTGGTCACAGGTGCGAGCTCGTAGGTGCGGGTTGGGAAGCGCAGGTGCGGCCTAGAAGGGATTGGGCTGGCCGCAGGAGAGAAAATGTCTCTGCAGATGCGAAGGCGCATCTACGTATGGTCTTCCGCAGAAGCGGAAAAGGGCAGGCTGGGTTGGAGTCACAAAAGCGGATAAGGTCTCGCGGGAAAGCACCCGTAGATGCGGAAGTTTGGCCACATGTGCGCGAGGTCGGAAGTGGAGTTTTCTTCCGCAAAAGCAGAGTATTGACCGCAAAAGCGGTACCGCAAAAGCGAATTTTTGGACCGCAGAAGCAGGACAGCTGGGCAGTGTTTAAATCCAAAGGGCTTCGTGATTTCTCTCATTTTGGATTTTTCAAACTCGGTTTAAGCCAATTTTTGAGAGAATTTTCAAGAACTTTCTCGAGGTAAGCCACTTGTGGTTAAATTTATTCAATAATTATGTTTCCCGTTGAATTCTCCATCTAGATTGTATGGTTTTGAGGTGTAATTTTGAGAGTTGAGGCTAGGAATTTGGAGAGTTTAAATTGAAAATTTGAGTATCGATTTGGTGTTAGATTTTGGTAAATTTGGTATGGTCAGACTCGTGGTTGAATGGGCTTCTAGATATTGTGACTTTTATCGGATTTCGAAATGTGGGCCCGAGGGCCGACTTTTGAGTTGACTTTTTGACTTTTGATTAAGAACTTAGTATTTTCTTATCAAATTGATTCCTTTAGCTCGTGTTGATTGTATCGAACTGTTTGTGGTCAGATTCAAGGCATTTGGAGGCCGTTTCGCTAGGCAAGGGCATGTTGGAGTAGAGTTTCGCTCAGTTTGATGTAAGTAACACTTCTAAACTTTGGTTCTAAGGGTACGAAACCCCGAATTATGTATTATGTGATTGGTGTTGAGGTGATGCACATGCTAGGTAACGGGCATGTAGGCGTGCACTGTAAAAATTGTGAATTGGACGATTCCATGGAACTATATAGCTGATTTATCTTGTCGGTATTCGTACTTTCATCATGTGTTAAAGAAATTGAGTTGCTAATCATGTTAGAAAATCATGCTTAGGCTATGTTTTGGTACCCGAGAGACCGTAGAGATTGATGAATGAGTGAGACTGATGGCCTGATTGTGAGGATATTTATGGGAGCGGGCTGCACGCCGAAACATGTTATTTTGGTTCACTCCATGATTGGTTTATTATAGCGCTTGGGCTAGCAATGCCCCTCTGGAGTCTGCACATCCACAATGGGCAAAAGTCCCTATTGAGTGCGAGTGTGAGTGCTGAGTGGTTGGGAGAATTGAGTGGCTGTGAGGATGGGGCGACCGTAAGGAATGAGTGACTGCGAAGTTGGAGTGAATAGGAGGACTGAGTGACTGATAATCTGAGAGTTTGCACCTGATTGCATTATTGTTGTATGTCAGCTGGCATTTATAACTGTCATGTAGTTACTGAGATGTACAATATCCTGTTTCAATTGAATTTGACATGATTTAATGTTTTGACCTTTAACTGTCGAACTTAAAAGCATGCCTACTTTCTTGTACTGAATTTCTGTAATTGAACTATAGCGTGAAGCTCGTCACTACTTTCTGTCAAATAGTTAATCTTTGTTACTTACTGAGTTGGTTGTACTCACGCTACACCCTGCACCTCGTGTGCAGATCCAGGTACTTTTGGTCACGGTGGTTGTTGATTTGCAGAGGCCAGACCTTCGGAGATCATCGAGGTAGTTGCTTGGCGTTCATCGACCTTGACTCTCATCCCTTATCTTTCAGTTTATTTATCCAATTTTACTTCTAGACATTGTCATTTTGAAGATTCTCATATACTCAGTGACACCACGATTTTGGGAAGAATTTATGTATGGAGTTATGATTTTCCTATCTTGTTTTAAAGAGATTTTCCTTATTTAAATTGTTTTAGTATCTTTCAAAGATTTAAAGTGTTGGAAATGTCTGAATAGTCGGCTTGCCTAGTACCATGACAGGCGCCATCATGACGGGTTGGTTTTGGATCGTGACAAGTTGGTATCAGAGCCTAGGTGTCATGACCCAAAATCCATTATAGGTCGTGATGGCGCCTAATACTATCATCAAGCAAGCCAACGGTGTTTTACCAATTTTATTACTCATTTTATTACTTCTGAAATCATAGATTTTAATAAGGAAGGAGTTTCACACTTCTAAATCCACGAAAAACGTATAACATTTGTAGTTTATAAAAAGAATTTAAAGGCGTTAATAATATACAAACCATAAGCATCAACTGGTATAACCCCAAAACCTTGGTGTTGCAAGTACATGAATATTTTCTAAGGAGTTCAATAATAATACTACAACTTCTATCTAGAATGTAAATAGACAGGATGAAATGCATAGTATGATGGAGAATCGGTGGACTGCGACGCGTGGCCTGGAATGCAGCTCACATAAAGCTCCCTCAATAGGTGCACCTACACGCCAAGGTGATCGCCAAATGAACCTATCAGATCCTACACATTTAGTGCAGAAATGCAGCATGAGTACGTAAATCAACGCGTAGCCAGTAAGTATCCAGCCTAACCCCGGAGAAGTAGTGACGAAGTATCGACATCGACAGTTACTAGAGGTCCAATTAAATAATATAATAATTCATAACATATATGAAGTGCACGGCGATAGTGGATAAATATGTAAATTTCATAGTCTTCCAAATATTTCTTTTTAAGGAATAAATTTTTCGATTTTGTATTCCATCTTAATACATCAGGAAATGCAAATGTCAATATAAAATAAATAAGGAATACCATAAAAATGTCGGACATCAGCGGAGGAATTTATCTCGTGAATATTCGGATTACAAGCGATATAATGCACGATTCTACCGAGGTTGTTCAGCCTGATCCAGAATAATATGTACACTATTGAGGGCCGAGCCGCACGAACCATAAATGCATCTATTATACTGCCGAGGTGTTGGGCCAACTCCACAAGAAAGGAAAGAAGTTATTGAATTACGAGAAATGTGCTTACAATACAGTTCACGAGCACAAAGTGACTATAATCTTTACCATTTCTCAAATAACTCGCCCACAACTCAAAGTGATAAGGCTCGACCTAGTATACATACATTTATTCCTAAATCAGTTTCAATTATAACTTCAATTGATTAAGCCAGCAGAATGAGTTCAAATAATTCAAATATTATATGATAAGATCCTAAGTCTACCGGAACAGACACATGCTTTAGCTACACACGGAATCTCACCACCTCGTGCGTACGTAGCACCCACAACTAGTTGCACATAACAATAAATATCACCTAGGGGGTAGTTTCCCCCTCACAAGGTTAGACATGAGACTTACATCGCTCCGAAGTTCCAAAATAGGCTCCAACACCTTTCTAATTCTTCAATTCAAGCCAAACAGTCCGAAACTAGTCAAACTACGTGCAACTCAATCAAATATACTCTAATGCTTGTAATTAATCAATCCATAACAATCCCCAACTCCGCTCTAAAAGTCAATAAGGTTAACCCTCGGGTCCACGTGCCCAGATTCCGAAAATTTTCGAAGATAAACTTCACCCATAACGCCACGAACTCAAATATATAATTTATTCCAAATTTCACGTCCAATTTCGTGGTCCAAATCCAAAAAAATTAAATTTCTAGATTTTCTATCAAAATCTTAATTTCTACAAATTCCCATGCTTAAATCCATATATAAATCATGTATTTTACTCACAATGTGAAGAAATCACTTACCTTGACGTAGATGACGAAAACCACCTCTTGAAGCTCTCCGAAAATCACCAACCAAGAGAGAATGAAAGAAAATATGCCAAATCTCGGTCTTAAAACAACACCTCCCAACGACCTTTTTGCAGCTGCGATCCCCTGGTCGCTTCTGCGGCTTCAATCTCGTACCTGCGAGAACCTAGGCCAGGTCGCCTACCGCATCTGCAGCTTCTCCAGCGCTTATGCACTATCACTTCTACGACGCCTCATCTGCAGGTGTGGTTCCGCTTCTGTGGAACTTGACCGCATCTGCGGCCCCAGCCTTCTCCAGAAAGATCCGCTTCTATGCTCCAGTGGTCGCATCTGCGATCACGCAGGTGCGGGAATTTCTTCGCACTTGTGACCTCTACGTAGTTCATTCTCAGTCGCTTCTGCGGTTTACTGCCTCGCTTCTGCTATGAAGCTTCTGCAGAAGCTGTTGCACCAGCAACTAGAATTCTCCAGCTTTTTTCCTTAAGTCCAAATCCGATCCGTTAACCATCCAGAATCCACCTGAGACCCGCGGGACCTTGACCAAATATACCAACGCGTCCCAAAATACATTACAAACTTAGTCAAAGCCTCGAATCACGTCAAACAACATTAAAATTACAAATCAACGGCCAAAACCTTTCTTTCAACTTTCCAACCTTCAAACTTCGCCGAATGCGTCTGAATTACACTCAAACATCTCGGATGATGCCAAACTTAACGTGCATGTCACAAATCACGATATGAACCTATTCCAAGGCTCGGAACTCCAAACGGACATTGATAACATAAAAATCCACTTCAAATCAAACTTATGAAATTTTAAAACTTTTTAAAATGCCAACTTTTCATAATAAGCGCCGAATTGCTCCCGGGTGATTCGATACTCAACCCGAACATACGCCCAAGTCTGAAATCATCATATGAACCTATCTAAACCTTCAAATCCCGACTCCGAGGTCCTTTACTCAAAAGTCAAACCTTAGCCAATTCTTTCAACTTAAAGCTTTCGTAATTAAAATTTTCTTTCCAAATCAACTCCGAACTTCTCGAAGTTCAATTCTGACCACACGTGCAAGTCATTATACCTGAAACGAAGCTACTCAAGGCCTCAAATCGTCCAATGACATGCTATAACTTAAAACGACCTATCGGATCATTGCATTCTTTCCTATTTAAACATTCGTTCATCCTCGAACGTCCTAAGAACTGCTGTGGAGTCGTCCAAAAATATTGTTCGGCACCTCGTGCACATACCCATGCCACTACAACTCGTGTGAGTATATTAGCTCGAGCCAGACTGAAGATTCTCCCCCTCTTTATTAGTAAATAAGCCTTAGAACTACATTCCGACCTCCGGATTCCTTTACAAGACCCAATTCTAACATACGAACACCATATTAACCCTCACACACTGCAGCCAACATGACTATGTTCCTCAACTAAAATCATGCCATGCACCAAATAAGTCCCTCGACAGGGATATTAATTTGGGTATAAACTTGGTATCGGGCACTCAACTCATTTCTATTCCTCTGTATAGTATGGCACCAGCCGAGTTGAAGGAATTGAAAAAATAGCTTCAGGAACTTCTTGATAAGGGTGTTATTAGTCCTAGTGTGTCGCGTTGGGGTGCACCAGTTCTGTTTGTGAAGAATAAGGATGGTACTATGCGGATGTGTATCGACTATAGGCAGTTGAACAAAGTTACAATCAAGAACAAGTATCGTTTGCCACATATTAATGATCTATTTGACCATCTTCAAGGAGCGAGAGTATTATCTAAGATTGATTTGAGGTCTGGGTACCTCAAGTTGAAGATTTGGTACTCAGATATTCTAAAGACGGCATTCAGGACCCGTTATGGTCATTATGAGTTCCTTGTGATGTCTTTTGGGCTGACCAACGCCCCAGAAACATTCATGTGTCTGATGAACAGTGTATTTCAGCCTTATCTCGACTCGTTTGTCATAGTATTCATTGATGATATACTAGTGTACTCTCGTAGCCATGAGGAGCATCCCAGCATTTGAGGATTGTGTTGCAGTAGTTGAGGGAGGAGAAGCTTTATGCCAAGTTATCCAAGTGTGAGTTTTGGCTTAGTTCAGTGGCATTCTTGGGCGCGCGTGGTATCCAGTGAGGGGATTAAGGTGGATCCGAAGAAGATATAGGTGGTTCAGAATTGGCCCAGACCGTCTTCAGCTACGGAGATTCGGAGTTTTCTCGACTTGGCCGGTTATTATCGTCGCTTCATGGAGGGTTTCTCATATGTTGCATCACCTTTGGCCAAATTGACCCAGAAGGGTGCTACTTTCAGGTGGTCGGATGAGTGTGAAGAGAGCTTTCAAAAGCTCAAGATTGCTTTGACCGCAGCTTCAGTTCTAGTTCTACCTTCAGCTTCTAGTCCTTATACAATGTATTGTGATACTTCTTAGATTTGTATTGGGTGTATCTTGATGTAGGGAGGTACAGTAATTGCTCATGCTTTGCGTCAGTTGAAGCCCCATGAGAAGAACTATTTTGTTCATGATTTGGATTTGGCTGCCATCGTTCATGCATTGAAGATTTGGAGGCATTATCTCTATAGTGTGTCTTATTAAGTATTTATAGATCATCGGAGCCTCCAACACTTGATCAAATAGAAGGATCTATATTTGAGACAGCGACGGTGGTTGGAGCTGCTAAAGGACTATGATATTACCATTCTGTACCATCCCGGAAACGCCAATATGGTGGCCGATGTCTTGAGTAGAAAGGCTGAGAGTATAGGTAGCTTTGCATTCATTCCTGTTGGTGAGAGACCATTTGCAGTTGATGTTCAGGCCTTGGCCAACTAGTTCATGAGATTAGATGTTTTGGAGCCCAGTCGGCTTCTAGCTTGTGTGGTTTCTCGAGCTTCCTTATATGATCGCATTGGAGAGCCATAGTATGATGATCCCTATTTGCTTGTCCTTAAGGACAAGGTTTAACAAAGTGATACTAAGGATGTTACTATTGGGGATGATGGGGTGTTGAGGATGCAGGGTCGGATTTGTGTGCCTAACATAGATGGGCTACATGAGTTGATTCTTGCGGAGGCCCACAATTCACGGTATTTGGTTCATCCTAGTGCCACGAAGATGCACCAGAACTTGAGGCAACATTATTGGTGGGTGAGAATGAAGAAGGATATAGTGGGTTTTGTAGCTTGGTGCCTAAATTGTCAGCAGGTGAAGTATGCGCATCAAAGACCCGGCGAAGTGCTTCAGAGGCTTGAGATTCTAGAGTAGAAATAGAAGCTTATCACCATGAATTTTGTAGTTGGGCTCTCACGGACTTCGAGGAAGTTACATGCTATTTGGGTGATTGTGGATCGGCTGACCAAGTCTACGTACTTCATTCAAGTTGGGACTACCTATTCTTTGGAGTGGTTGGCTGAGATTTATATCCGCAAGATTATTCGCCTTCACAGTGTGCTAGTATCCATTATTTCAGATCCGGGCATGTAGTTTACATCGCAGTTTTGGAGAGCCGTGCAGCGAGAGTTGGGCACCCAGGTTGAGTTGAGCACATCATTTCACCCTCAGAAGGACAGGTAGTTCGAGCGCACTATTCAAATTCTGAGAATATGTTACACGCTTGTGTCATAGAGCATTCAAATGGTTCCGTATGAGGCTTTGTATGGGAGGCGGTATCAATCTCCGGTGGGTTGGTTTGAGCCGGGTGAGGCTAGGCTATTACGTACTAACTTGGTTTAGGATGCTTTGGACAATGTTAAAATAATTCAGGATCGCCTTTACAAGACGCGGTCTAGACAGAAAAGTTACTTCGATCGGAAGGTTCGCGATGTTGCTTACATGGTTGGGGAGAAATTACTGCTCAAGTTTTCACCCATTAAGGGTGTTATGAGTTTCGGGAAGAAAGGCAAGTTGAGCCCTCGGTATATTGGGCCGTTTGAGATGCTTCAGAGTACTGGAGAGGTGGTTCACAAGCTTGCCTTGCCACCTTGTCTATCGATTGTCCATCCAGTGTTTCATGTATCTATGCTCTAGAAGGATGTTGGCGATTCGTCTCATGATTTGGATTTCAGCACGGCCCAGTTGGACGGTGATTTGAGTTACAATGTGGAGCCGGTGGCAATTTTGGGTTGTAGGTCCGAAAGTTGAGATTAAAGGATATAGTTTCAGCGAAGGTGCAGTGGAAAGGTCAGCCAGTTTAGGAGGCTATGCGGTAGACCGATCGGGAGATGCGGAGTAGATATCCACTCCTATTTGAGACTCCAGTACGTTTCTAGACGCGTTCGAGGATAAACGTTTATTTAAGAGGGGGAGGATGTTATGACCAGGCCGGTCATTTTGAGAGTTGTAGCCCCGTTTCCCCATTTAATGTCCATTCCTTGCTTAATTGTGGTAATAGGACTTGCTGGGATAGTTGGTTCTAGTCCGAGAAGGTTTCAGAATGAATTGAGACACTTAGTCTCAAGGTTGGAAGCTTAAGTTAAAAAGGTTGACCGAATGTTGACTTATGTGTAGATGAATTCAGAATGTAGGGTTGTCATGTTAGCTGCGCTGAGTGATTTTGGACTTAGGAGTGTGGCCAGATTGTGAATTGGAGGTCTGTAGTTGAATTAGGCTTGAAATAGAGAAAGTCGGAAATTTAGAAGTTTGATAGAGAGTGGACTTTGTAATTACCAGGCTTGGATTGGGAGTTGGAGCAGGTCCACGATGTCATTTGTGACTTGTGTGTAAAATTTTAGGTCAATCAGACGTGATTTGATAAGTTTCAGCATCGAATATGAAAATTAGAAGTTCAAAGTTCATTAGGCTTGAATCGATGCGCGGTTCATGGTTTTAGCGTTGTTTGATGTAAATTGAAGGCTCGACTAAGTTCGTACCGTATTTTATGATATTTTGGTATTTTTGATTTAGGTCCTCGGGGCCTCGGGTGGAGTTCGGATGATTTTCGGATCAAGTTTGGAGTTAAATGGGGTGTTTGTAGCTGAAGTCTTATGGTGCAGTGGTACTTGCGGAGCTTTAGTCGCAGGTGCGAGCTCGCAGGTGTGGGTTCGGAAGCGTAGGTACAACCTGGAAGGGATTAGGCAGTGGCCGCAGGAGCAGAAATGTCTGCGTAGATGCAAAGGCACATATGCATATGGTCTTCCGCAGAAGTGGAAAGGGGCAGGCTGTGTTGGAGTCGCAGAAGGTGACGAGGTCTCATAGAAGCATACCCGCAGATGCGGAAGCTTGACCGCAGGTGTGCGAGGTCGGGAGTGGAGTTTTCTTCCACTAAAGCGGAGTATTGACCACAAAAGCGGTACCGCATAAATAGATTTTTGGACAGCGGAAGGGGGATAGCTAGGCAGTGTTTAAATCCGAAGGGCTTCGTGATTTCTCTCATTTTGGAATTTGCAAACTCGGTCTAAGGCGATTTTTGAGAGGAATTTCAAGGGTTTTCTTGAGGTAAGTCACTTGTGGTTAAATTTATTCAATAATTATGTTTCCCCATTGAATTCTCCACCTAGATTGTGTCGTTTTGAGGTGTAATTCTGAGAGTTGAAGATAGAGATTTGGAGAGTTTAAATTGGGGATTTTGGTGTTGATTTGGTGTTGGATTTTGGTAAATTTGGTATGGCGGGACTCGTGGTTGAATGGGCTTTCAGATTTCGTGACTTCTATAGAATTTTGAGACGCGGACCCTGGGGCCGACTTTTGAGTTGACTTTTTGACTTTTGATTAAGAACTTAGTATTTTCTTATGGAATTGATTCATTTAGCTCATGTTGATTGTATCGAACTGTTTGTGGCTAGATTTGAGGCATTTAGAGGCCGTTTCGCGAGGCAAGGGGTTTATTTGAATAGAGTTTCGCACAGTTTGAGGTAAATAACATTTCTAAACTTGGTTCTAAGAGTACAGAACCCCAAATTATGTGTCATGTGATTGGTGTTGAGGTGATGCACGTGCTAGGTGACGGACGTGTGGGCGTGCATCGTAACAATTGTGAATTGGACGATTCCATGGAACTACATAGCTGATTTATCTTGTCGTTATTTGTACTTTCATCATGTGTTAAAGAAATTGAGCTGCCAGTCAGGTTAGAAAATCATGCTTAAGCTATGTGTTGGTACTGTAGGGACCCATAAAGGTTGTGTTATATGTTGAGTTATTTGCTAAACTTTCATTTTTTACTAAGTCATAACTTTTACTGCATATTCTATCTTGGTCTCTGTTGTCCTTTATTGATACATTATATCTTCATTGTGTGGGCTGATTATCATGATTCTTGAGAGCTCGAGAGACTGGAGAGATTGATGACTGAATGAGGCCGATGGCCTAATTGTGAGGATATTTATGGGCGCGGGCTGCACGCTAACATATTATTTTGATTCATGCCATGATTGGCTTATTATAGCGCTCGGGCTAGAAATGCCCCTCCGAGTATGCACATCCACAATGGGTGCAAGTACATATTGAGTGCGAGTACCGAGCGATTGGAAGAATTGAGTGGCTGTGAGGATGGTGTGACTGTGAGGAATGAGTGATTTCGAGGTTGGAGTGAACGGGAGGACTGAGCGACTAATACTCTGATAGTTTGCACCCGATTGCGTTATTGTTGTACTTTAGCTGGCATTTATAACTGTCAGGTAGTTACTGAGATGTACTATATCTTGTTTCAATTGAATTTGACATGACTTAACGTTTTTGACCTTTAATTGTCAAACTTAAAAGCATGCCTACTTTCTTGTATTGAATTTCTGTAATTGAACTATACCGTGAAGTTCGTCACTACTTTCAGTCCAATAGTTAGTCTTGTTACTTACTGAGTTGGTTGTACTTACGTTATACCCTGCACCTTGTGTGCAGATCCAGGTGCCTTTGGTCACGGCAGTTGTTGATTTGCAGAGGCCAGGCCTTTGGAGATCATCGAGGTAGCTGCTTGGGGCTCGCTGACCTTGACTCTCCTCCCTTATATTTCAGTTTATTTATTCAGTTTTACTTCTAGACAGTGTACTAGACAATGTCATTACGTAGATGCTCATGTACTTAGTGATACCCTGATTTTGGGAAGAATTTATGTATGGAGTTATGATTTCCTATCCTGTTTTGAAGAGATTTTCCTTATTTAAATTGTTTTAGTATCTTTCAAAGATTTTTGGTATTGAAATTTTGAATAGTCGGCTTGCCTAATACCACGATAGGCGCTATCACGACATGTTGATTTTGGGTCATGACAGAAAATTTTCTAATCATACATCTTTTATTATTTTGTATTCTTTGATTTTATGCTATTTATTACTTTATTAAATAATCCATTACATCTATTATTTTACTATTATAAAAGCAAAAGTGAAGTCGAAATTGCCCATAGAAAGTCATACATCTTTACCTTCCATTCATATATTATACTTAACGTTATACCTAATGTTTTTGTACTATGAGACAAGTATTGGAACAAAAGGAAGAATGACTAGAGCGAACCAAACTCAAACATATTAACATTCATTATTTTTAGAAGCTCATATTTTTAATAATTTTTATTTTTATAATGCAAATACATCTTTGAATATGTTATATGTTACTTTTAAAAAACTTATTTTTATTGCTATAAGGTACACGCGCATCGCGCATATTCTAAAACTAGTACAGTAAATGTAATGTAGGTACCTATCATAAAGGTACTTTTATCTTAAAATATCTCTGTTTACATATAATTATTGCACATTCTTATTCTACCTTTTTTTCATAAATAATACATAAAATTCTTGTAAAAATTTAGCAAATATTAAGCTTAATGCCGCCAACCAAAACACTTCATTAGATATACAAAATTTATTTTTGTATGCTGCCAACTAAAAGTAGAAGTAATACGTAAGGGGTGTCAATGGTTCAGTTCAGCTGATTATTTTATAAAATTTATACTATATCATTTTTTGATTATTTTATTATATATAACTAAAATTAAATTTTTTGAAACCGCCTCAACCATGTCGATTTCTCTTAGCAATCAGTACAGTTCGGTTAATTTTTGATATTTTTTTAAATGTCATGTAAAAGTTATTAGATGAAGTTGAGTGCAATAACCTACGTACTTTTATATGACCTAGTAAAACTCTCTAGATATTTTTACTGTTTAAAAGGGTGATTAACTAAGAAAACATAAAAAATGGCGAGAGTGTAGATCCATCAACAATTCTACAGTAGCTTAAAAGAAACTAAACGAAGACAAAAAAAATATATAAATCACACGAGTGGATAGATATTTACTAACATATGATTCAAGAATAAAATCTACAGAAGATTAAAAATTCAAAGATAATATAAATCATACGAAAGAAAACATATTCAATACATTGTAGTTTGCTACTCATAATCGCTAGAATACTTTGTGTATAGCTAGTGAATATGCTGGAAATAATTTAGTTTCAATAGGAGTAGCATTATAAGCTTGGGAATTAGGTTTTGAGTTTAACTACTTGTTATCTTGTAATCGCTTTCATAATCTCAAGGCCCAAGGAAACATTAAATGTTTATTATTTTTAAACTTAATATATAAATATATTTTCATGTGTAAATTTATTTGGTACAGTTCTGTAACGACCCGACCGGTTGTTTTGAGCTCTAGCGCGTCGTTCAGCGGTTTGAGGCCTTGGATAGCTTCACTTCAGGTATTATGACTTGTACGTGTGGTCGAAATTGAATTTCGAGAAGTTCGGAGTTGATTTGTAAAGAAAATTCTCATTTTGAAAGTTCCAGTAGGTTCGTATGATGATTTCGGACTTGGACATATGTCCGGATCGGGTTTCGAGTAACCTGGGAGCATTTCGGTGCTTATTATGGAAAGTTGGCATTTTGGAAGAATTTCATAAATTTGGGTTGAAGTGTATTTTGATGTTATCGCTATCCATTTGGGATTCCGAGTCCGGAAATAGCTCCGTATCATAATTCTGGTCTTAGGGACGCGTCCAAATGTGGATTTGGAGGTCTGTAGGTCATTCCGAGGTCATTTGGCGAAAGTTGGAAAATTGAAGGTTTTTGGGAAGTTTGACCGGGAGTGAACTTTTTGATATCGGGGACAGATCCCGATTCTAAAAGTTGGAGCAAGTCCGTAATATCAAATGGTAACTCATATACAAAATTTGAGGTCAATCAAGCGTAATTTGATAGATTTCAGCGTAAAATGTAGATGTTTGAAGTTCTAAAGTTCACTAATTTGAATTGGGACGCGATTCGTGGTTTTATCATTATTTGATGTGATTTGGGGTTTCAAGCAGGTTTGTGTCATGTATTGGACTGGTTGGTATGATTGGACAGGATCCCGAGAGCCTCAGATGTGTTTCGGGGTGGTTTCGGACTAAGTTCGGCTAAGAAGTTGTTGCTGGTTTGCTGGTGCTGGTATTGTTCTTCGCGAACACGATGGGACTCACGCGTTCACGGAAAAGGAGTTTTGGACTGAGCCATTTGTTCTGCGCGTTTACGATTTGGGAGTCGCATTTGCGAAGGTCTGGGCAGTTGAGCTCCGCGTTCGCGATCGCACTCTCACATTCGCGTAAGGTAAGTTGGGCCTGGGAAGCTTTTAGACTATGCGTTCGCGTGGATAGTTTCGCATTTGCGATGGTCAGGCCTAGAAAGGCATGGCCTTCACGAGCCTGTCTTCGCGATCGCAAGGAAGGAAATTGGGGCTGAAGCAGGTTGTGCTTCACGAATGCGAGGGAAGTGTTGCGTTCGCGAAGAAGGTCGGACTGGGCAATTTTATTTTTAAGTGGGAGGTTTGGCTCATTTTCTCTTCACTTCTTCCACAGGAGCCGATTTTTGGAGCAATTTTGGAGTGCCATCTTCATCATATATTATGGGGTAAGCAATTTCTTCTCATTGTGATTTAAATACAAGATTTATACATGGAATGGAACATGAAAATTTGTAAAAATTGTGGGATTTCAGAATAAAACCTAGGAATTGATATTTTTGGGATTTTGATCACGAAATTGGATATGGGACTGAGAATAAATTATATATTTGAGTTCGTGGTGTTATGGATAAAATTTATCTTCAAAAATATTCGGAATCCGGGCACGTGGGCCTGAAGATTGATTTTATCGACTTTTCGAGCGGAGTTGAAAATTATTTAAATTGATTAATTACGGGTATTAGAACACATTTTGATTGGTTTGCACATTGTTGGCATAGTTTTTGATCGTCAAACATTGGTTTGAGGTGTTAAGAGTAGCGTTGGAGCCAGCTATGGAACTTCGGAGCGAGGTAAGTTTCTTTTCCAACCTTGTAAGAGGGAATTAACCCCATAGATGAATTGATTTAATATGTGCTTCTATTTTGGGGGGGCTGCGTACGCACGAGGTGACGAGAGTTCGTATGTAACTACTAATTATGCTTGTGTTAGGATAGTTGATGTGCCGCGTAATTTCGGCACATTTTGATACTATTTGCTTAGAGTTTAACTTATTTTATGTGTAAATTCTACCGATACTTATGTAATTTTAGTGTATTTACAGAACATCGAGTGTAAGGATCCAAAAGCACGAAAAAAAACTCAAAAAGCCAACTGAAGACAAGAAAAGAGATCAACAGCATCGCAGATGTAAATATGCGGTCGCAAACAGCACATGCGGACCGCATAATTCACGAACAAATCGCAAATAAGGACAAAACTCTGGGCACTTCTTCATGTCGAGAATGCGGTCGCATATGCGACCGCAAAACAAGAATGCGAACCGCAAAATAGCACTATGAAATCGCAAACGCAAGCAGAGTTTCTGGGTGAAAATCAATGTGAAGAATGCGATCATATTTCGCAATCGCATAATCATAATGCGATGAAGGCAAAACTCTTGGGTTAAATATGCGACAGTCGATGAATATTTTCGGTCCACATTTTTGTTTTGCGATAGAAATGCGGTCCGCATTATTACAGCAGGGGTAAATTAGTCCAAACTTCGCCTCGGTTTTTGGGCCTCTATAAATAGGTTTAATAGGATTTTGTGAGGGACATCTTGTCAGAATTGAGAGTACAAAGTACGGGCAATTAACTAGTTTGAATTCTTGGAAGCTTTTGGGATCAATTACCTTCTCTTTTGTAAGATGATGACAATTACTATTCTTTCTTATTCAATTTTCAGCATGAGTAGCTAAGTCCAAACGCTAAGGTTGTGAACCCTAGATGGGTACAATGTTGTTGAGATTTTGATATTGAATATGAATTTAACGGAAGATTGATATTTATTTACTTCTTATTCTTCAAACAATTGTTAGTGGTTGCAAACATAAACGAACACCAATTTATTCTATCTTAGCTTGGAGTAGTGGGATAGAATTTGGTAGAAGTAAATAATAAAGACTCAAGGCTTTAAACCTTGTTTAATAAAATCGCTTAGGAATAAGTGGGTTTTAATTTGGCATTAATTGATTGCTTAATTACAACTCTTTTGTATTTGGAAAAATCATAAAGAGGATATATTATCCAACTATTGGAAAATATTGGGTAGTAAAATAGGCATCAATTGCATATCAAGAAAGTTTTCCGTTGAAAATATTCAATATTAATATCAAGAGCATTATACTGCATTAAGGGGACACAACCTTGGTTTCTTTATTTCATATTATTTACATTAACAATATTACAATCAGTTCTCGTTTATGCTCACGTTCAATATTCCTTTTTATTACAATTACTTGATAGAATTACGACTTAGTCGAGTATTACACTAATTAGATAAACGTTTCACACCTATTCCCTGTGGGATTCGACCCCAACCTTGTTGGGTTATTATATTTGACACCGACCGCTTACACTATTCTTAAGGTGTAATTTGAGCATATCAAATTTTGGCGCCGTTCCCGGGTAATACGGTTTTGAAATTACTAATTAGTGTATACTTAATTGTACGTCTAATTCTACTCTATTACACGTTGATTGTTTTGTTTGGTGTAGACAGGGAGATATGTCAGACCATGAAGATGATGTGGAGGTAGAGGAGGAAGGAAACCCTTTTGCAGACATTGAGGAGTATATTGAGGATACAAACGCTATTGTACCTCCTGCTATCGGTGCCGCTACTTTCAAGGTAGAACATGGATTAATTCTGATGCTGAAAGCGGAGGGATTTTTCAGAAAATCCACGGATGATGATCCAACACAGCACCTCAGAAATTTCTTGGGTGTTTGTGCGATGCATAAGCAGAATCATGTCTCCGACGATGCTCTGAAGTTGAGATGTTTTAAGTATTCCCTAGCTGGGGATGCAAGGAAATGGCTCCAGAATCTTCCTCCAAATTCTATACGTTCATGGCCTGAACTTGTCCGAGCTTGCTTGTCAAAATGGTTTCCACAAAGCAAGAAGTCCGAGCTCAGGGACAAGATTTTCTTCTTTAAGCAACTACCAGACGAACAGTTATATGAAGCGTGGGATCGCTTCAAACTATACTTGGTGAGGTCCCCAAATTAAGGTTTTCCGGATTCCATTTTGCTGGAAAAATTCTACATGGGTTTGGATCCTATGAACCAATCCATAGCGAAGAATGCAGCTGCTGGATCTTTTATGGACAAAACCTTCGCTAGGGTGACTCAGATCTTAGATAAAATGGAAAAACACAACCAATCTTGGCACTCTGAAGATTCCACAGGAGAAATTGCGATTGGCTCCCCTTCTATGAACAATTTGATCAAGGAAAATCAAGAACAAGACCAAGTGATTGCAGAACTTGCCACAAATGTCAATGTATTAGCAAAGCTTTTCACGGAGAATCAGAAGAAGAAAGTGAATGTGGTTGAGAATGTGCAGCCGGTACAAAATGATGATTATAAAGAGGCAAATTATGTTAATAATTCTCAAGGAGGATACCAAAGGCAGCAGTACCAAGGTCAAGGCTCTCAAAATCAATGGAGACAAAACCCGCAAGGGCAAGGTCACCATCAATGGCGAAACAACCAAAGTGGCTCTAATCAAGGAAACTGGAACAACAATAACAATTTTTCATATCGAAGTTCCAACCCTTATGTTCCTCCAAAGGGTCATATTTGAATCAAGGATCCTCTAGTGAGTCTAAATTGGAGAGCATGCTTGAAAGTATACTACAAAACCAAGAAAAGTTTGATAATTCCATGAAGAACATGATTGAGTTGGTTGGCTCTCACACTGCGAATTCAAAAGCTGGAATTGCAAATGAGAGATCTTTCTCGTGAGCAATATCTACAGTGGAAGGGAACACTCCCTAGTGATACGATTGCAAATCTAAAGGGAAGTGGGAGTGGCCCAACTTCCCATATCATGGCCATCACTACCAGGAGTAGTAAGATATTGCAAGGAAAGAATGAGCAAGCAGTTGATGTGGAAGAACTTGAAAAGGGAGTCGAAATTGAAGAACACAATGTTGCTGAAGTAAAGAAAACTCTAGAGGTTATGCAAAACAGAGATGAGACCCGACAAGGGATAAAGGAAAAGGCAGAATAAACATCAAACATTCTTCCGCCGATTCCTAGACCCCCTCCTCCTTTCCCTCAGAGACTTGCGAGAAGAGTTGATGACAGCAAATTTGAGAAGTTCTATGATATTCTCAAGCAGTTATCTGTAAATTTACCATTCTTGGAGGCCTTTCAATAAATGCCCCGTTTTGCCAAGTATCTAAAGGATTTGATCTCGAAAAAGAGAACCACCAAGAATGAGGTGGTGAATATGACTCACTGGGTTAGTTCTATCATTGCTACAAATCCAATCCAGAAGAAAGAGGACCCGGGATCACTTACTATTTCGTGCACTATTGGAGTACGCGACTTTGCAAAAGCACTCTGTGACAATGGGACCAGCATAAATCTAATGCCGCTTGCCATTTACAAGCAAGCGGGATTAGGAATGCCAAGGCCGACGAGCATGAGGTTGCAGATGGCTGACCATTCAATCAAGAGACCAGTTGGTATTGTAGATGATGTGATTGTGAAAGTTGGAAAATTTCATATACCAGCTGATTTTGTAATTCTTGACTGTGCTGTGGACAAGGAAGTCCCTATTATATTAGGGAGACCATTCTTAGCTACTGGAAGAGGCCCTATGGATTTGAAGCGTAATGAAATTAAATTCCGAGTGAACAACGAAAAAGTTACCTTCCAAGCTAGTAAGGGTATGAAGTTACCAAACAAGTACGAGAGCATTTTAGTGATTGGTATTTTTGATGAAGTAGATGATGTTGTTGAGATGAAGATGGAAGAGCAATGCCTAGGTGAAGCATTGGCAGCTATATTGGTAAACTTCGATGGTGATGATATGGATGGCTTTATGGAGTCAGTGAATGCATTAGAGGGGCGTGGTTCTTACTTGTATACTCCACCAAAGCTTTCCCTTGATTTGGAGAATAGAGCTACACCTCCTGCAAAGCCATCCATTATCGAACCACCTCAATTAGAGCTGAAACCACTTCCTTCGCATTTGATGTATAAATTTCTTAGCTTAAATAATACTTTACCAGTAATTGTTTCTTCGTTGTTGAATGATGTGCAGGTGGAACAGTTGCTAAAAGTTTTGAAGGAGCATTGACAAGCCATTGGTTGGACAATTGCGGACATTCGGGGGATCCCTGCTGGAATTTGTGAGCATAAGATTCAATTAGAAGGTGGGACAAAATCGAGTGTGGAACATCAACGACGGTTGAATCCGTCAATGCAGGAAGTGGTAAAGAAAGAGATAATCAAATGGCTGGACGCTGGGGTAGTCTACCCAATTGCTGATAGTTCATGGGTGAGCCCGGTGCAATGCGTGCCAAAGAAGGGAGGCATGACTGTGATCAAAAATGAGAAGAACGAGCTTATTCCTACGAGAACTGTAACTGGATGGAGAGTGTGCATGGACTACAGGAAACTAAATAGCACCACATGCAAGGACCATTTCCCTATGCCTTTTATTGATCAAATGCTTGATCGGCTAGCGGGAAAGTCCTTCTATTGCTTCCTTGATGGATAATCCGGTTATAATCAGATCAATATCGCTTTGGAGGACCAGGAAAAGACTACATTCACATGCCCATATGGCACATTCACTTTTAGCCGGATGCCATTCGGCCTACGCAATGCTCCAGCCACCTTCCAGAGATGCATGATGTCTATCTTCTCCGATATGGTAGAGGAGGTATTTATGGATGATTTTTCGGTAGTAGGTGAGACGTTTGAGCAGTTCCTGAGTAATCTCAAACAAGTATTCAAGCGATGTGAAGAGATAAACCTTGTGCTAAATTGGGAAAAATGCCACTTCATGGTGGATGAAGGTATTGTTCTGGGACATAAAATATCAAGGTGTGGCATTGAGGTAGACAAAGCTAAAATAGAAATCATCTCTAAGCTTCCTCCACCTACGTCCGTCAAAGGTGTTCGTAATTTTTTGGGGCATGCCGGATTCTACAGGCGCTTCATTAAGGGCTTCTCAAAGATTGCAAATCCCATGTGTAAACTCCTTGAGAAGGATGCCAAGTTCGTTTTTGATGAGAAATGCCTCAAAGCTTTTGAGGAACTGAAGACAAAGCTCACCACGGCACCCATTATTGTCACACCTGATTGGTCTCTTCCTTTTGAACTTATGTGTGATGCCAGTGGTGTAGCTATTGGAGTTATGCTGGGACAAAGACACAATAAAGTTCTTCACCCAATATACTATGCTAACAAAACACTTAATGGGGCGCAAATGAATTACACCGTAACTAAGCAAGAACTGTTGGCCATTGTGTATGCTTTCGAGAAGTTCCGTGCGTATCTGCTGGGATCCAAAGTAATTGTGTACACCGATCATGAAACTCTCCGTTATCTGATGGCTAAGAAAGATGCAAAGTCGCGACTAATCCGTTGGGTTTTACTGCTGCAAGAATTCGATTTTGAAGTTATGGATAGAAAGGGAACACAAAACCAAGTGGCAGATCACTTATCTAGAATTGAAGAATCGGGGAGACAAAAAGGACATTGGAAATCAATGATGCATTTCCAGATGAACAAATACTGGCGTTATCCATTTCCTTTGCACCGTGATATGCAGACATCGCTAACTACATAGTCAGCGATCTTATTCCCGAAGGGTTGGAATTTTACCAAAAGAAGAAGTTCTTGAGGGATTGTCGAAACTATTATTGGGAAGAACCCTTCTTGTTCCGTGTCTGTGCGGACAACATAATCAGGAGATGCGTGCCTGAGGAAGAGATGCTACAAATTCTGAAAGCTTGTTATGACTCACCGGTTGGGGGTCATCATGGGGGAATAGAACGGCATCAAAGATCTTGGAATGTGGTTATTATTGTCAACCATTTATCAGGACGCTAATCAGATGGTAAAGTCTTGTGACCAATGCCAACGACAGGGCCCAATTTCTAGGAGGCATGAGATGCCTATGAACTTTGTGATGGAAATCGAACTATTCGACGTTTGGGGTGTTGACTTCATGAGCCCTTTTATAAGCTCATGTGGGATGAAATACATCTTAGTGGCTGTGGACTACGTGTCCAAATGGGTAGAAGCCATTTCTTTACCAGACAACGAGGCTCGGAGTGTGATCGTGTTTCTAAAGAAGAATATTTTCAACCGGTTTGGCACTCCAAGAGCCATTCTCAGTGATGGAGGTTCACATTTCTGTAACAGAGTCTTTAAAGGTCTCCTTGACAAGTACGGTGTCAAGCATAAGGTTGCCACACCCTATCATCCATAGTCGAGCGGTCAAGTTGAGGTATCTAACAGGGAAATAAAGAGCATACTAGCAAAGACGGTGAATGCAAACATGACCGACTGGTCAAAGAAGCTAGATGATGCTCTATAGGCATACCGCACAGCGTACAAAACCCCTATCGTACATCCTCTTATCGACTAGTTTTTGGAAAAGCTTGCCATTTACCTGTAGAACTTGAGCATAAGGCTATGTGGGCCTTAAAAAGATTAAACATGGACTGGGAGACACAATTGAATGAATGGAGGAGTTCCATCTCCACGCGTATGAAAGAGCAGCCGTAAATAAGGAAAGAATGAATTCGTCCATGACAAAAAGATCTTAAAAAGAGAATTCAATGCAGGGGATCTGGTATTGCTTTTCAATTCAAGACTAAAACTATTCCTGGGGAAGCTGAAGTCTAAATGGTCTGGCCCCTTCAAAGTTGTCGACGTCTCTCCCTTTGGAGCTGTCGAACTAGCATCAGAGGATGGGCTTCGAACCTTCAAGGTGAACGGGCAAAGAATCAAGCATTACTTGGGAGTGGATGGAGAGAAACATTTGGTAGAGCAGCTGGCTCTAAAGGATGGTCCATGCCCAACCATGGAATGATTTCATAGGCATCCTAGCTTCGTCATGCCACGACGTTAAATCAAGCGCTTCATGGGAGGAAACCCATGTGTGGTAACATTTACTTTTGTTTGTTGTTGTACCTTTATTTAAGTTTTAATATCATATTATTTTTTACTTAGGGCTATTTGAAGGATGTTTTAGAATGCAGGAATTTGACAAAAGGACACAAAGATTGAAAAGGAGTTCTTAAAACTGAAGAAAAACAACAATGTGAAAAATGCTACACAAATGCGATCGCATTATCAAAATGCAAACCGCATTTGTGCCGCAAACTGAAGCAGAAAGTTGAATAAGTATAGCTATCATAAATGCGATGAAGCATAGCATTTTGCGGATTGCATTTGCATTATGCGGTCCGCATTCTCATCGCAAACAGAGCCAGAAGGTTTGGCTCAAAACAACGACATAAATGCGGTGAGGTAGCCTACTTTGCGATTCGCATTTACACTATGCGATGACTTAATCATCGCATACTAACAGGTACGTGTCCGCATTCCCTCCTCTCCTAAATCCTTCAATTTTAGTATATAAAAAAAAAGAAGAGAAAAGAGAACACAACAAAGAACGAATAGCGATAGACATTATCGGTGGAAATTGAATTTCAAGCTTATCAAACATCAAAGTGCTGATTAAAAGTTATCCTAAATCCTCAAATCTTCTCCCTAGGTATGTTCTACCTTTGCTATATCTTTAATTTTAATATTGCAAGTTAGGTTTGGTGGTTCAATATAGTTTTTTTTTTTTGGGATGAAGACAAGAATCTAGGGTTGTAATTCTTGGGGGATGAACATTTTTGTGTATCCAAAGGCATTTGAGGTCCACAAAATCAAAATGTGGACCGCACTTTGACCACATCCCTAAACCCTAGATATCTGAGGAAAACAACAAATGCGGTGCCTTTGCGATCACAAAATGACTATGCGGACCGCAAAGGCACAGCAAACAAGGCCAGAACTTTTTGATTAGCACCAGCAATTTCTGCGGTAAGTTTGCGATCGCATTTGTGGTTAGCCAACAGGCCTGCGCACAAAAACATTCGACGATGGTTATGCGATTCGCATAGTCCATCGCAGAATAAAAGTTGGCTTGGCACACCAAAGAATGCGACTGGTTTGCGGTTCGCATAGTAGATATGCGAACGCAAACAACGCCGCATTTCTGTAAGTCTTTGTTGAATCCTCCTGTTTTTCTTTTCTCTACTGACAATGTTGCTTACATCGTATCCTCATGCAGATATGGCAGCTAAAAAGCACTCCTCAAAGAGAAGTCCATCATTCGCTCCTACCACAGCACAGCCCAAACGTGTAAGAGGGGAATCAAATTTGCCAAGCACCTCCCAGTCTAATGAGGAGGAACGCTTGCCTGAAGTTGATCTGGTGGCTGAGGCCAGAAGGAAACGCGGTGATAACCTTTAGCTTCGATTCAGGGTCGAAGGTTCCAGGACGTTGTTTAGGGAGGGGCTAACAAAAAGGAAAATCTTAGGGGAGAAAAAGTTGAGTTTGAACGGATTACAGGAACAGTACCCTCATATTCTCGACAACATCAAAACGAGAAAATGGGAGTACTTCACTAGGGACCCTAAAGAATACAATGAGTCAATGGTTCGGGAATTCTATGCATCTTAGGGAGCTTCAAGAATGGGGTACCATAGACGCAACAGAATATTCACTGGCATCGTGCACGTTCGGGGAAAGAGTGTGTTCTGCAACAGTGAGCATATTAATGAACTCTACTTCCCCGATTGGGAATCAGGCACAGCTGAGTACGATGCAAGTACTCCAACAGAGAAAACGAACGTGGATGGATAGCGTCTGTTATTGCCAAGGGGACTCCTGCCTGGATTAATCCTAGAAAGAAAATCTATAAAGAGGACCTCACAAGGGAGGGAAAATTTTGGCTAAACTTCGTCACCTCCCATTTAATACCGTCCAGAAACGAAACAAATATCAACATTGAGAAAGCACTTCTCATTGCGTGTATTATGGCCGCTATTAAAATTGATGTGGAGAGTCTCATTTTCCAGGAGATTGGCATCCGGGCAGCGCAGCGTGCCACATACTTCCCTTTCCGAGTTTGATCACAACCCTTTGCCAAATGGTGAATGTTCCTTTCTTGCCACAAGCTGACAAACTCGGAAAGTCAACGAGGGATATCGATATCACTAGTATCAGTGATTCTGCTGCCCCAACAGAGACCCCAATCCAGGACATTGACTCCCAAAATCTCCTATCTCCCCAAGATCCAGAAGCCTCCATTGCTGCTGCAGAGACTGCACCCCCATCCACCAGGGGTCCATCTTCTTCAACAATGCCAGCCCTTTTAAGACTTGGTCTAATTTCACATCACGCCAATGCCAAATTGGACCAACTCTTGAAAACCCTACCCCACCTGATCAAACAGGCCCTGACTCTTATTCAAACGTCAGTGACCGCTCTCCAACAACAACAAACATTGTTCGAAGATCGTTTGCACAAACTTGAGTCTAGGGTTGAATAGATAGAAAGAGGTGAGGTTAGGGGTTTACCCTAGCTGAGGGAGGAAGTAAAATCCATGAAGACCGAACTCCAGAAAATGCAAAATTTGGAGTTCGACATAGCATCTCTTCTCCCCAAAGAGGGTGACCAGAGTGCAGACATTGTTGCATCAGACTTGGGCTTGGACTTCACTACTCTAATGGCAGACATTGCACCTTTGTCTGCCAAAATGTCTTATCCTCCAGCTCCTCTGGTACCCATAGATGTTACTGATGACGATACATCGGGGCAGTCATCAGAGTTAGAAGGGGAAGAGTCAGAGGATGCAAGTTCATGGTCCGATGAGGCTGATGACCCGAAGGAGAAGGGCAAGGCAATTGCTGCGCCAACAGTGGCGGAAGAAGAGTACCCAGACATTGAGAGGGCCATACAGCACTCGCTAGCGTATGTGGCCGCCCTTGCAGACTTATCGGCCACACAGCCATCAGTGGGCGAAGCTAGCAGCTCAGCTGCCCCACCACCTGCTTCAGGTCAGTCTCACAGTCCCCCTGCAGCTCTAGAGGATTCCTAGGCTACTGAATCTCTTCACGCAAATGCGCCCCAGAGAGCCCCTTGCACTCTATCTTCTTTTCTTATGCATTGGGGACATTGCATGATTTCGGTTGGGGGTGGTAGCCTTATTTGTGTATTTGATCTATTTTCGGGATGGTGAAATTGTTTAGTATCAAGTATGTGAATCTGTATGTAGAGTATACCCTCGTTAACAAATCAACCGTGTGAACTTAAGGCTCACTCTGTAACTCTAGGTCCACCTAGAGTCGTGTACGTATACATGAGGAAAGCCTCGAGTGACCAAATGTTACTCTAAAGCTGTAAACTATGTTAACCGAACATATTGTGTGCCAATGTGTGTGAGCTCTTTGTTTGAATATTTCTTGTGTTGTTTATGCCATCTAGAACTTGCCCGGTAATTTTTTTGACGCTTATTATAAGTGCACTGAGTTGGAGAGAGGATCTTAGGCTTTCTTTGTTTATTTATGAAACCTTTTTAGCCTTTTTTAGCCTACCCGTGTATAAATAATATCACTAGTTCTCTATTTGAGCCTTTTAGCCTTTTCCTTGGCCTCCTCATTACAAATCTTTTCCGTTCGTAAAATAACTATCTCTTTTGAACCCGTTCCTCCTTGAACATTGAGAATAGGGCTAAAAGCCTAAGTTGGAGGTGTGGGTCAAATTGGAAATAGATAAGGCTATGAAGTGAGGGTGAGAGCTTATACCTCAAAGTGCTAATGTGAATTTATGAAAGCTCCAAAAAAAAAAGAGAAAAAAAAAAGAAAAAAAAAAGAAAATAGTTATATATGTATTTACAATAATGGAGCTCTGAAATAGATCAGAGAGGTATTTAAGGCGGGCCCACTTTGGGAACTAAACGCCAGTGAGGCTATGGGGTTGAAAAGAAGCGAAATGTTAAAAGAAAGAAGAATGTAATTAGTGTTCAAGGAGGATGTAGTCACTCATAACTAAATATATATCCTACCCTTCCTTAAACCTACATTACAAGCTTACAAAGTCCTTATGTGATCTCCAACCGAGTGTTCTTAGAAGTAGGTGACGAATTAAAATAAGGGCACACATATGGTTTGGCATGTGGTGACACTTGAAATTTTGTTCTGAGAGTGAGTGAATTTGCATTTGAGTCCCTTTGTAGTGTTATGATAAATATTGTGAGAGTGGGACTTTCTTTCCAGTTAGGGCACATAAACTGCTAGGTTGATAGAAAGTTGAGTTTTGAGTAAAGCATAAGTGCATTCAGCTGAAGGTAGCCTTTAGTTACTTTGTTGAGGCTCAAAGTTCATAAGCTGATTGGTTGTCCTTGAATATACTGATGATTCAAGGAGGGTAAAGTATTCAAAGAGATATACTTGAGATACTAACAACAAACACCGTCCAGAGTCAGTATTGTTTCATGTTTAATAAGTAGAGTCTAGACTAGGATAGTATCGTTTTAGTTGCTTGAGGACAAACAAGAGTTTAAGTTGGGGGTGTTGATGTGCCGGGTAATTTCGGCACATTTTGATACTACTTGCATAGAGTTTAACTTGTTTTATGTGCAAATTCTACCGATACTTATGTAATTTTAGTGTATTTGCAGAATATCGAGTGTAAGGATCCAAAAGCACGAAAAAGAGCTCAAAAAGCCAACTGAAGACAAGAAAAGAGATCAACATCATCGCAGATGTAAATATGCGGTCGCAAACAGCACATGCGGACCGCATATTTCACGAACAAATCGCAAACAAGGACAAAACTCTGGGCACTTCTTCATGTCGAGAATGCGGTCACATATACGATCGCAAAACAAGAATGCGAACCGCAAAATAGCACTGCGAAATCGCAAACGCAAGCAGAGATTCTGGGTGAAAATCAGGGTGAAGAATGCGATCGCATTTCGCGATCGCATAATCAACGTGCGGACCGCAAAACCATAATGCGATGAACGCAAAACTCTTGGGTTAAATATGCGACAGTCGATGAAGATTTGCGGTCCACATTTCTGTTTTGCGACAGAAATGCGGTCCGCATTATTACAGCAGGGGCAAATTAGTCCAAACTTCACCTCGGTTTTTGGGCCTCTATAAATAGGTTTAATAGGGTTTTGTGAGGGACACCTTATCAGAATTGAGAGTACAAAGTACGGGCAATTAACTAGTTTGAATTCTTGGAAGCTTTTGGGATCAATTACCTTTTCTTTTGTAAGATGATGACAATTACTATTCTTTCTTATTCAATTTTCAGCATGAGTAGCTAAGTCCAAACGCTAAGGTTGTGAACCCTAGATGGGTATAATGTTGTTGAGATTTTGATATTGAATATGAATTTAACAGAAGATTGATATTTATTTACTTCTTATTCTTCAAACAATTATTAGTGGTTGCAAACATAAACGAACGCCAATTTATTCTATCTTAGCTTGGAAAAGTGGGATAGAATTTGGTAGAAGTAAATAACAAAGACTCGAGGCTTTAAACCTTGTTTAATAAATCGCTTAGGAATAAGTGGGTTTTAATTTGGCATTAATTGATTGTTCTTAATCACAACTCTTTTGTATTTAGGAAAATCATAAAGAGGATATATTATCCAACTATTGGAAAATATTGGGTAGTAAATTAGGCATCAATTGCATATCAAGAAAGTTTTCCATTGGAAATATTCAATATTAATATCAAGAGCATTATACTACATTAAGGGGGACACAACCTTGGTTTCTTTATTTCATCTTATTTACATTCAAAATATTACAATCAGTTCTCGTTTATCCTCACGTTCAATATTCCATTTTATTACAATTACTTGATAGAATTACGACTTAGTTGAGTATTACACTAATTAGATAAACGTTTCACACCTATTCCCTGTGGGATTCGACCCCAACCTTGTTGGGTTATTATATTTGACACAGACCGCTTACACTATTCTTAAGGTGTAATTTGAGCGTATCAATAGTCTAGGACCCCAAATCATATTATACTTGTGATGTTTGCACCCTACTTGTTAATTTAATCGCTTAAATCATATTGGAGCTTGATAAAGGAATTGTAAAAGGTTAAATTTTATCTACTTGAGTTTTGGACGGGCACTTGACCATTAATGAGAATTGGTGATTCTTTGAATATTAGTCTCCTAATAATCTTGAATCGGTTGTTTATAAAGTATTTTCTCTTCTCGTGGAGCGGGCCGAATGCTTCGATAGTAGATAGATGCATCTACGGTTCGTGCTGTGCAACCCTCGGCAATGCAGTTTATATATATTTGTATGTTAGATCGGGCCGTACGACCTCGGCATAATTCGTGCCAAATCATTCTTGGAGTCCAATTATAATTGATATTGTTTCATTGGCTTGAGAGATTAACTTGTTAAATGTTGAAAATTAATTTGAAATTTACTATCAGTGAAAGAATTGTTTATTTATTTCTTATTATTGAGTTTTCATCTGTATTTACATAATCCATGCGTAATTATATTTTCGGTATTTTATTGTTAGCCCATAGTAAGTGTCGAAGTCGACCCTTCATCACTGCTTCTTCAAGGTTAGACTAGATACTTACTGGGTACACGTGTGTTTACGCACTCATGCTACGCTTGCTGCACATTTCGTGCAGGTACATATAGGTCTAGTGGTCTTGTGGGCGTAGAGGCGCGGCTATTGCAGGGACTTAAGTGAGCTGCATCCCATGTTACGAGACTGCAACACACAGAGTCTCCATAAGAGCTATTTACATTCTCCTGTTTAATTTGTATTCCAAATAGATGTTGTATTTTATCATATTTTCTAGTTGATGCTCATGCACTTGTGACACCGAGTTTGGAGATTCCTACTGAATGTTTAGTACGGTAGTTCACGTAATTATCATTGTTTTACCCTGTAAATTCTATTTCATACTATTTAATTAATAGAAATTATGATTTCAAAAGAAATAAAAATGAATAATTAAGTGGATCAATCATCATTGGCTTGCCCGACGGCGACGTTAGGCGCTACATAGATTTTGGATCGTGATATGTTTGGTATTTGTTTGATTTATTTTGCATAAAATAAGAAACCTATCCTAATTATCCGGTTATAGATTTAATAAAAACGTATGATTTTATTAAAGGAAACCTATTTGGTTTGACACGGTACGATTCGATCGGTTTAGTTGGTTTTTAAATATCCATTGACATCCCATACGTACAGATATTTTTTTCCTTATGCAACTAACGTAACACTATGAAGGGATAATAGTGAAATTGATATCAATTAATTTGAAATTTGAGACGTAATTTTTATCCTTATGTAGATAGATTTAGGGATGTACATGGACCGGGTTGGTTCGATTTTCATTGAAACCAAACCAAACCAACTATATCGGTTTGGATTGGTTCGGTTTTGTCGAATTTTTCGGGTTTTTCAGTTTTTTTTGTTATATGATTATTATTTCAATCTTACTTTGTTAAAATTTTTTGATAAGTGAATATATGTTTAGTAAAAGTTTTTTTTTTTTAAAAAAAAAAGAAGACAAACATATGATCTATTAACATATCCTTATGGAAAAAATTTTCTTAGTAACATATGATAGTTATATTTTTAGCCGTATGACAATAATTTTTCGTTAATGTACACTTTCAATGTTAACTGAATTTAATAATTAAACATAAAAATTTATATGAGACTTATATACTGATATGTTCTATTTAATTTTAAATTATCAAAATACCACTTCAAATTCAAAAAAGATATAAGAATTTAATAGATCTTGATATATGAATATGGAAAAACAAAGAGACTGACGCATTTCACTAACAACTTATAAGGAAGTGATCATAAAATACATTGTTTAACTAAATATTATATATCATAAGAGAATTGCATATATTTCTAAATATTTTTTAAAGAAAATTCTATAAAACGTTTAAAAGTACATATAAAAATTATATATTTATGTGTCAGTTTTGGTTAGATTTTTTCACTCAATACCAAGTCAAATTTAATCGAATCCGTACACTCCTAGCCAAGTTATTTACATATTGCACACCTTCAACGGGTCGGGTAGTCCATACAACCAACCCTCCGGAGGCGGTGTACGGATCTTTCAACTTTCATATAATCCTCTCTCGCTCTCAACATATAGTAAAACCCCCACTCCACAACGCCGGCGAGCATTTGCCTCTTCTAGGGCTCGGAATAATATCCTATTCTATCAGGTATTCTTCATATACTTCTATAAATTAATATCCCCAAATTTTATCCTATCATGTTTATGTGTTTTTTGCTATTGATTTTGAACTCATATGAATATTCAAACTAATTATATTATATAGTTGCTAACATTCCAATTATTTGTTAAATTTCCTCTGTGTATTCAGGTGCTTAATTAGTGAATATCAGCATATTCCTTTATTTATCCTGAATCAGCTTACATTTGGCGGTTCGATAAATCTTCAATTAGGGTTAGGGTTTTTGAAGTTTCGGGTGTTGGAGGAACTTTTGATTGATTGAGCATATAGAAATGGATGATGAGATTCAGAAGACGCAAGAGGAGAGGAAGAAGATGGAGGAGCAGCTCGCTTCTATGAATTCGGTGACTTTTGATACTGATCTGTATAATACCGATCGATTTGAGGGTTATGAGAAGTCGATACCAGTGAATGATGATGATGATACTTTCGACATGGAGAATGAGGTTGCCAGGAAGATGGCATCGTTCACTGCTCCGAAACAGTTCTTCAAGGAGGCCCCACGGGCTGGGGAAGATGATGAGCCAACGGGGTTTAACAAACCGAGTAAGATTATTGATAGGGAGGATGATTATAGGAGGAGGAGGTTGAATCGTGTGATTTCCCCCGAGAGGAATGATCCTTTTTTGGATAAGACCCCGGGGCCGGAAGTGAGGACCTATGCAGATGTCATGAGGGAGGAGGCTTTGAAGAGACAGAAGGAAGAGTTGATGAAGGAGATTGCGAAGAAGAAGAAGGAAGAGCAGGAGAAGGCAGCGGATAAGAAGGAGGAGGTTGAGAAGCCAGCTCAGAAGAGGAGGAATAGATGGGACCAATCTCAGGATGATAGTGGTGCAAAGAAGGCCAAAGCTGGGTCAGATTGGGATTTGCCTGACTCGACTCCTGGTATTGGGAGGTGGGATGCAACGCCGACACCCGGCAGGGTCGGTGATGCTACTCCTTCTGTGAAGAAGAATAGGTGGGATGAGACTCCCACGCCTGGTAGGGTTGCTGATTCTGATGCTACCCCTGCCGGTGGTGCTACTCCAGGAGCAACCCCAGCTGGTATGTCTTGGGATGCTACACCGAAGCTGGCAGGTCTTGCTACCCCCACACCTAAAAGACAGAGGTCAAGGTGGGATGAGACTCCAGCCACTATGGGAAGTGCCACTCCCATGGCAGGTGCTACCCCAGCAGCAGCTTATACACCAGGTGTTACTCCTGTTGGGGGAGTTGAATTAGCTACACCAACCCCTGGGGCCATCAATTTGCGTGGTCCGATGACTCCTGAACAATACAATTTGATGAGATGGGAGAAGGATATTGAAGAGAGAAATCGACCCTTGACTGATGAGGAGCTTGATGCAATGTTTCCTCAGGAAGGTTATAAGATTTTGGAGCCTCCACCATCTTATGTTCCCATTAGAACACCTGCCAGGAAGCTGCTTGCCACACCTACTCCTATAGGGACTCCCTTGTATTCTATTCCTGAGGAAAATCGGGGTCAACAGTTTGATGTACCAAAGGAAATGCCTGGTGGTTTGCCATTTATGAAGCCTGAAGATTACCAGTATTTTGGTTCCTTGTTAAACGAGGAAGATGAGGAGGAGTTGTCTCCTGACGAACAGAAGGAGCGGAAGATTATGAAGCTCTTGCTCAAGGTTAAAAATGGCACACCTCCTCAGAGGAAAACTGCTTTGAGACAGCTTACTGATAAGGCCAGAGAATTTGGTGCGGGGCCCTTATTTAATCGAATTCTGCCATTGCTCATGCAACCCACACTGGAAGACCAGGAAAGACACTTGCTGGTTAAAGTTATTGATAGGGTACTCTACAAATTGGATGAATTGGTTCGCCCATATGTGCACAAGATTCTTGTCGTGATTGAACCTCTTCTGATTGATGAAGATTATTATGCTCGTGTTGAAGGAAGGGAAATTATATCCAATCTTAGCAAGGCAGCTGGCTTGGCGACTATGATTGCTGCCATGCGTCCAGATATTGACAACATTGATGAGTATGTCAGGAACACAACTGCTAGAGCTTTTAGTGTTGTGGCGTCTGCACTCGGTATTCCTGCTTTGCTGCCGTTCCTGAAAGCAGTTTGTCAGAGTAAGAAGTCTTGGCAGGCTCGTCATACAGGTATTAAGATTGTTCAGCAGATTGCTATTCTCATTGGTTGTGCTGTTCTTCCACATTTGAGGTCTTTGGTGGAAATTATTGAACACGGTCTCAATGATGAGAACCAGAAGGTCAGAACTATTACAGCTCTTTCTCTGGCTGCTCTTGCTGAAGCTGCTGCACCGTATGGTATTGAGAGTTTTGATTCAGTTTTGAAGCCCTTATGGAAGGGTATTAGATCACATCGTGGCAAGGTTTTGGCTGCCTTCTTAAAGGCTATAGGTTTCATCATTCCTCTTATGGATGCTGTATATGCCAGCTACTATACCAAAGAAGTTATGGTTATTCTTATTCGTGAGTTTCAATCACCTGACGAGGAGATGAAGAAAATTGTGTTGAAAGTGGTGAAGCAGTGTGTGAGTACAGAAGGTGTGGAGCCGGATTACATCCGTCAAGACATACTTCCAGAGTTCTTTAGGAACTTCTGGGTCAGAAGAATGGCTTTGGACCGCAGAAACTACAAGCAGCTTGTTGAAACCACTGTGGAGATAGCGAACAAAGTTGGTGTAGCTGATATAGTTGGGAGAATTGTGGAAGACCTCAAAGATGAAAGTGAACCATACCGAAGAATGGTCATGGAGACCATTGAGAAGGTGGTTGCAAATCTTGGTGCATCTGATATTGATGCTCGATTGGAAGAGCTTTTAATTGATGGAATCCTTTATGCCTTCCAAGAGCAGACCAGTGACGACGCCAATGTGATGCTTAACGGATTTGGTGCTGTTGTAAATGCACTTGGCCAAAGAGTTAAACCGTACCTTCCTCAGATTTGTGGTACCATAAAATGGCGACTGAACAACAAGAGTGCAAAAGTGAGACAGCAAGCTGCAGATCTGATATCCAGAATTGCTGTGGTTATGAAGCAGTGTGGGGAAGAGCAACTAATGGGCCATCTTGGTGTTGTCTTGTATGAGTACTTGGGAGAAGAATACCCAGAAGTTCTAGGATCTATACTGGGGGCTCTCAAGGCTATTGTGAATGTTATTGGTATGACCAAGATGACACCTCCAATTAAGGACTTGCTTCCTCGGCTGACACCAATTTTGAAGAATCGTCACGAGAAAGTCCAGGAGAATTGTATTGACCTTGTTGGTCGAATTGCAGATCGTGGAGCTGAATTTGTTCCTGCAAGGGAGTGGATGAGAATTTGTTTTGAGCTTCTTGAGATGCTTAAAGCCCACAAGAAAGGTATCCGTCGAGCAACAGTGAACACATTTGGGTACATTGCTAAAGCTATTGGGCCTCAGGATGTGCTTGCAACATTGTTGAACAATCTTAAGGTGCAGGAACGTCAGAACCGTGTCTGTACCACTGTCGCCATTGCTATTGTTGCAGAAACCTGTTCTCCCTTTACAGTCTTGCCTGCCTTGATGAATGAATATCGCGTCCCTGAGCTTAATGTCCAGAATGGTGTCTTGAAATCTCTCTCCTTCCTTTTCGAGTACATTGGAGAAATGGGCAAGGACTATATATATGCTGTGACTCCATTATTAGAAGACGCTCTAATGGACAGAGATCTTGTACACAGGCAGACTGCTGCCTCTGCTGTGAAGCACATGGCTCTTGGAGTTGCTGGTCTTGGATGTGAAGATGCGCTTGTCCACCTTTTGAACTACGTCTGGCCAAACATTTTTGAGACTTCTCCACATGTGATCAATGCAGTTATGGAAGCCATTGAAGGAATGAGGGTTGCACTGGGAGCAGCGGTAATCCTTAACTATTGTCTGCAGGGTTTGTTCCATCCAGCAAGGAAAGTCAGGGAAGTGTACTGGAAGATTTACAACTCGCTGTACATTGGCGCTCAGGATGCACTTGTAGCTGCTTATCCAATTCTGGAAGATGATGAAACCAATGTTTTCAGTAGGCCTGAGCTCAACATGTTTATTTAGATATAATTGCCTCTTATAGCTGGTTTACCATTTTTAAAGCTGTTTTCCTTTTTGCAGTGTAATGAGAGTGTAATAGTCTTTATTATTTGTTAAAGACTTGTGATGTAAGCTTGGTGTTCTGGTTGTTGCTTTTGAGACATAGGATCCTCTTGAGATGTAGTGTAGTATCTTATCTTCCTAATTGCATGACATAATTTTAGGAATAAGATTTCGTATGAAATGTTCTAGGGATCTTTTCTGTTTTTGCTATTTTAGATTATTTCATGAGGTGCACCAATCTGATGCATTGAGCTTTAGTTGATGGCTATAAATAATTTACCAAATATCATGAAGAGAAAAAAGCTACGAAAAGACAGTTTTTGTTTCATTTCATACTATTTTAATTTGAAGTTGTCAATTTTTTGAATGACTAACCGGATTGGAAGAGCCCCCAAGTCCAGGACAGCTTAAGACATATCAAATGAGGTTGTAGGACATTGTCATATTCTTGGTCCTTGACCCTTAATTTGTTATCAAAAGACCAGTTTTTAAGTTAGATTTACGCTGAAAAATTCTATGAGAGCACACCAGCCCCTTCCTTCAAAACCTTAATCGTCCATTTTTCACCTTAATCTAACAAAAATTTGTAGAATGGTAGGGGGTGTAATATTGTTACTCTTGTGTTTGCTATATTGCCTTCTTTTTTCACTTCAATTTTTACAGAAAGATAATCAATCTTGTTTAAAAACATCCACAGTAACTCCTTCCTAGTTGACGTGACATGTTTCAAAGCATTTATACGATTCCAGTAATAGTATCTATACCTTACTGATTATATTTTACAAACATCAATTATGGTAAGGAACCAATCTATGCACTTTGGGCTGAATACAACCCTTTAGCTTGTTGGGATTTATCATTTGGACTAGAGACTTATCTGTGAGTCCGACTTATTTAACATAAGATATACTTGTATCTTTTATCTTCTCAATTTCATTATTTACCTGCCTACCTTAACTTCTTTTAAAGCACAATTTCACGATTTTCACAATTCTAATAATTAGTGAAATTTCAAATTTTCATACAGTGTATCTTGTCTCAAACTAAATTTTTAAAGAAATGTATATTTTTTCCATTCCCAAAAATGATAACCTATAAAATATATAGTTTTCTTTTTATGTGTGTGTATGTCAATCTCTCCTATCGAGTCACGTGAAGATGCAGAATAAAAACAAACTCATTTATTCGTCTTATTTATTATTATTCATATAAATATATTTAAATAAAGTATTATATATATATATATATATATATATGTTAATATATTGGATAAATAATTAATAATTTATACATTAATTGATATGTTAGATAAATTAATATTAGTGATGGAGTCTTACTAAAGAATATTTATCCACCTATCTCTATAGTAACTTATATCTATAGTATATTATATATAGAACAAAGTATAGATTATGGTGTTTATACATCAGCCCAACCAATGACTATTCATGATTCCATAACTGAATCAATTTCATACTTGTACTTAGAGGAATGTTATGTTAAAACTTAATTTCAAACGATGCGGTAGAAAGCAACGAGCGACTTGAAGGACCGGATTCGTTATGGATTTTTACATCTATCATTTTATGTACGAAAGAAGATGCTCTTGGCTCGATATCATTGGTTCTGTTTCACTAGATGACGAAGCTAATGTGTATAGGGTTTTCTGCTCGTATTCTATCAAATTCTAGTATAGTTTATGATATCGTCCCACAAAGATTGGAGAATCTAAGACTTGTAATATTTTGATTACTATTTGAGAGAATCAAATTGATGAAAGGTGTATTTGAAATTATAAATTAAGACAAATTTCTTCCGAAAGGTTTATATTTAAAAAGACTTGAGAATCGTTGAATTCACTTGATATATCATTAAAATAAAATCTCAGTTTTATACGAATTTCTCTAAACAATAATTGCTTATTGCTAATACAATTATATTTCTACGCTAAAAAATAAATAAGTAATTAACACTTCGTGACGTTATGTTAATATATTGACTAAAATTAGTGACTATTAAACTAAAATATCTTGCCTGAATTGTGCTCAAGTATAGTAAAAACTTCGTGAGAATATTTTTACTAGAAAATCAATAGTCTTGCCTTCAACAACTTCTCCGTGAGAATTAAAACTGAGGAAAGCAAGATTACAGAATTGAAATAATAATCTTACTAAAAATTATTCATCAGTTATTATATATTAATTTTGATCTGTAAGAATTACAAAATTAATATAAGAATAACTTAGATATAGAATATGTAGATGCGATAATAATGATTAAAAAATTATCATTCTAGCACAATATGAAATGTAAATAGATTTTCAAGCCAAGAATGTATTGAAACTGAGATAGTATTATAATTATATCAAGCTTCATTAACTATCCTAAGAAAAAAAAATTACTCCATTATAAAGTAAGAAAAGCTAAAAAATACTTTTAAAAGATTAAGAATATTTTTACTACAAAGAAAAAGGCTAGAGAAAGAGACCAAGATTACTCTTCTCTTTTTCTTTAGAAACTTTAGAAAACTAGATAGGAAATTGAATACAAAGTGGGATGCCTTTCCTCTACAAACATATATGCCTATTTATAGGAGAATTCCTATGAGGCCTTGGTGAGAACTTGCAAGATAATGTCAATATATCATATGGCCTTGATGAGAATTTGACATGGTAATTTGTCATGAAATTTTGGTGAGAATTTACCATAACTTTGTATCTCTTGACTTTGTGTAGCCTCATATGAAGTTGTCATGGATGCATCCTTCTCCCTTGAACTTTAGGTTCTTTCTTTTTCTCTTCTTCCATGTATTCTTTTTCCTACAAGAATTGTTAAAAAAGTGCGAGAATAGAATATAAATTGGTCATGTTTTATATCTAAAATATTATATTTTTATATTAAAATATATGAATAACTTACATCCATCAAATACTTCCACATTTAAATATTTTCTCGTCCTCGAGAAAAAGAATTTATAAAGAAATGTATATTACTATTTTTTGTTTAAAATTATGGCTACTCTTGTAAATGAAAATTTAATCAAATAAAATCTATCATGCTTTCAAACTTTATAAATTTTCTATATTCATCAAATCTTTAGTTTGTTTTTACTTTTATTTCTGTTCAATAAAAGTTGTACCTTCTTCCTTTTTGGGACTTCTCTGAAATTGATAACTTTATGATCAGTTGCATTAAGTATTCTTCATCATTTGTAGTGACTTGCCTTTTTCAGTTTTGGAGCAGAATATTTCTAAGATCAGACTTTCCAAATATTTATTATTGATTTTTTTTTTTGGTAGAACTTATAATGTTGTACATAAGAGCAATCTCTTTTTTTTCTCTTTAATTCTGATTCTTTTTCAAAATGAGCTCCAAACTTACTTTTTGAAAAAGGACGTTTTAAATTATAAGCATGAATGTGATATTTAAATTTGGTCATATTTAGGTATCAAAAGAAAGAAATAGGTCTTCAAGCTTCAAAATAGGTGCTAGGGATTTTTTTTTATAGTAAATTTTTTTGCAATATTTGAAAAAGACTGAGGCAAAAGAAGAAAGCCTAAATTCATATTTCAAAAATCAGTGTTTTTTAGGATTTCACCTCGAAGACATTTGGGGAAAGTTTTAGCATATAGATTATAAGTTCAACTTGCTTTTGACCATAATGCTTCTCAATCTCAGAATGTCTTGTCAAGTATTGAAGATATTTAGTCTTGCCTTCATAAAAATAAACTTAAAAACAAGAAAGTTATGTGGTAAATATAAAAAATATATATTTGACATAGAATGATAAGAGTTTTATTTTGATAAATTAACACTTTACAAGAGGCATAATTATAAAAAAGAAAAAGATCTTATATATATATATATATATATATATATATATATATAGTAAAAGTCTTTTTGGCTTTCAAATATACAATTGCAGAAGAAAGGTGGAAAAAAACTGCAGCCACACACCTTTTGCACACAAATAACAAGTCTAGTTTGTATATAAACTTGAAAATTACATGTGCCGACATATGAATTGCATTATTAAATGGTTAACTAACCAGTTACTTAGGCATACCGATCATTATGGAGTTGCTCCTGTGTAGGTGAATCTGCTTTTGTAGAGACCTTCATAATATGTTCTGGTTGTACAATAACCTGGATATTTACTAGATCAATTGATTAAGCATTTAGCTATTTAAATCTATGTTGGACTTATGAGGTCCATTGCTTCTCCCTCAATGGCTACGGGTAAGGAACTATAGTTCTGAGTTTAATGACGTCAGCGCGACTTATTAATTGAAGACTTCTTCAATCTATCAAAGTGATTGATGGTTGTTGCTCAAAATGCCATCCAAAATATAATTTTAACTTATGACCATTTACCTTAAATTTATTTCCTCCATTGGTTTGTTGAATTTCAATTGCTCCGTATGGAGTAACATCTGTAACATTGTAAAGACCCCCCCCCACCCGAATTTTAATTTTCATGTAAATAGCCTGAGTCTACTATTGTATAGAAGTACCTGATCTCCAATTTTGAAAATTTATTATCAGATTAAATTGTCATGCCATTTTTTTTTATTTTTTCTTTAAAAATTTTGGCATTTTCATAAGCTTTTAATATGAATTCTTCCAATTCATTCACTTGAGAAAATCTATTTTTACCAGCAGAGGTTAATTCAAAGTTCAATGATTTTAATGCCCAAAAGCTTTGCATTCTAATTCAACTGGAAGATGACAAGCTTTTCCAAAGACTAATCGATATGGAGATGTACCAATTGGCATTTTAAACGCCATTCAATATGCCCACAGTGTGTCATCTAATTTTGAAGCCTAGTCTTTTCTGGAGATTCCAACCGTTTTTTCAGTAATTTTTTTAATTCGCGGCTAGAAACCTCAAGTTGCGCTTGCATTGAGTATAGTATGATGTTCTTGTTTTGTGAGTCACACCATATTTTGACAGCAATATTAAAAATTGTCTATTCATGAAATGAGACTCTTGGTTGCTAATGATGACTCGTGGTATAACAAGCCTGGTGAAAATATTTTTTTTGAGAAAATTGTACACAGTTTGAGCATTATTTTTCCTTGTTGGGATGGATTTAACCCATCTTGAAACATAATCCACAACCACGAAGATATATTCAAAAGAATGAGATGAAGGAAAAGGATCCATGGAATCTATTCCCCATATATCAAATATTTCACACACCTGTATTGATTGCAATGGCATCTCATCTCTCTTAGTGATATTACCTGTTCTTTGACACTTGTTACACTGTGCAACATAGGCACGAGCGTCCTTAAAAAGTGTTGGCTAGAAAAATCCAACCTCCAAAACTTTAAAGGCAGTTCGATTTGCTGCATAATGTCCTCCAATTGCTCCATCATGACAATGATACAAAATTTTGGTCATTTCTTCTGGTACATACCTTCTGATAATATTATCTGCACAAATTTAAAATAAGTAAGAATTATTCCACAAATAATATTTAGTATCAAATATCAACTTTTTTCTCTGTTGGTAAGCGAGATTTTGGATTGTCCATATTCCAAACAAGTAATTTGCAATGTCTATAAACCAGGATGATTGAGTTACAACTGAGTTGATAGAGAAAATATGCTCATCAGGAAACTCTTCTTTTATATCACACAACTCAAGTGGAGGGTTCTCTAATCTAAACAAATGATCAACTACCCAATTTTCTGTTCCTTTTTATCTTTTATCTCGAGCTCAAATTCTTGTAGAAGTAAAATCCATCTTAACAATCTAGGTCGGGCATCTTTTTTTGTTAAGAGGTATTTTAGAGCCGCATGATCAGTAAAAACAGTGACCTTGGTTCCAATTAGATAGAACGAAACTTATCAAATGCAAATACCACTGTCAGTAATTCTTTTTCAATGGTGGCGTAATTTAGTTGAGCCTCATTCATCGTCCTACTGGCAAAGTAAATTGGACGAAAAATCTTATTTTTTCTCTGGCCTAAAACTGTAATGACCCGACCGATCGTTTGAGCATTTACATTCTGTTCAGCTATTTGAAGTCTTGAATAGCTTCATATGATGTATTATAATGTGTGTGAATCTTTGACATTGATTTTCAGGTATTTTCGGTATTAGTTTGAAAGAATGAATTTCATAGTTGAAGCTTTAAGTTGGAAGAGTTGACAAGTTTGACTTTAGTATTCGATCTCGGATCGGAGTTTTGATGATTCTGTTTAGTTCGAATAGTGATTTTGGACTTGAGTGTATGTTCGGATTTGTATTTGGATAATTCTAGAAGGTTTCAGCACTAATTGACGAAAGTTGAAAATTTGAAGGTTTGAAAATGTTCATAGGTTTGACCAAGGTTTGATTTTATTGATATTGTGGTTGGATTTCGATTCCAGAAGTTCTAGTGGATCCATTATATCATTTATGACTTGCGTGCCAAATGTGAGATCAATCCGAGGCGCTTGGGCTTGTTCGCCGTTTAGTTTTGACTTTTTGAAAGTTCATTAACTTCATTAAGTCGATTTAAGATGCGATTTGTGATTTTGATATTGTTACGTGAGATTTGAAGCATCGAGTAGGTCTGCGTTATGATTTGCAACTTGCCTACAAAATTCGGGGTCGTTCAAAGTTGGTTTGATAGCATTCAGACGCTTGGTTGTAATTCTAGACGTTCTCGAGTTCTCCCTTCAAATTTCATGTGTGTTGATGTATAATTCATGGTTTTCGGTGTTATTTTGGTGATTTGATCGCACGAGCAAGTTTGCATGATGTTTCTAAACTTGTGTGGATGTTTGGTGTGGAGCCCCGAGGACTCAAGTGAGTTTTGGGGTGGTTTTGGACTATTTTTAGGCCATTTTCGGTTGCTGGTTTTTGGCTACAGGAGTGTGCATCTCGATCGCGAACATTTGGTCGCATTAGCAAAGAGCACACTGCTGTTTGGGTCCTTGTGAATCGTGAAAGCCTTTTCCCGGTCGCATAGGAGAAATTTCTGATGCACGGGGCTAACTTTGGAAGCTTATATCTTACAATTTATAAGGAATTTGGAGATGATTCAAAAATAAAAGTTATAGCCCTTAATGTCTAGTTTTCAAAAAGTCAAACCATTTTCATGTAGAGTTTTGTACAAACCGTTATGACCATCATACTAGAAGCTGTCTGGGAAGAGTTTGAAAATCGATGTTGAAGAATTTGTTCATCGCGATCGCAATGGGATGTCCGCGATCGTAAAGAAGGAAGCCTGGGAAGTGAATTTAATGTTCAATTTGAGAGAATCAAATTGATGAAAGATGTGTTTGAAATTATAAATTAAGATAAATTTCTTCCAAAAGGTTTATATTTAAAAAGACTTGGGAATCATTAAATTCACTTAATATATCATTACAATAAAATCTCAGATTTATACATATTTCTCTAAAGAATAATTGCTTATTGCTAATACGATTATATTTTTACACTAAAAAATAAATAAATAATTAACACTCCGTGAGGTTATATTAATTAATTGATTTAAAACTAGTGACAATTAAACTGAAATATCTTGCCTGAATTGTGCTCAAGCACAGTAAAAAATTCGTGAGAATATTTTTACTAGAAAATCTATAGTCTTGCCTTCAATAATTTCTCTGTGAGAATTAAAACTGAGGAAAGCAAGATTATAGATTTGAAATAATAATCTTACTCAAAATTACTCTCACTCTAATATTCTATTCATCAGTTATTATATATTAATTTTGCTCTGTGAGAATTACAAAATTAATATAATAATAACTAGATATAAAATATGTAGACGTGATAATAATGATTAAAAAATCATCATTCCAGCACAGTATGAAATGTAAATAGAATTTCAAGCCAAGAATATATTGAAACCGAGATAGTATTATAATTATATCAAGCTTCATCAATTATTCCAATAAAAAGAAATTACTCCATTATGAAGTAAGAAAAGCTAAAAAATACTTTCAAAAGACTAAGAATATGTTTACTACAAAGAAAAGAGCTAGAGAAAGAGACCAAGATTACTCTTCTCTTTCTCTTTAGAAACTTTAGAAAAATAGATAGGAAATTGAATACAATGTGGGATGCCTTTCTTCTACAAACATATACTTATTTATAAGAGAATTCCTACAAAGCCTTGGTGAGAACTTGCAAGATAATGTCAATAATATGGCCTTGATGAGAATTTGACATGGCAATTTGTCGTGAAATTTTTGTAAGAATTTGCCATAACTTTGTATCTCTTGACTTTGTATAGTCTCAGATGAAGTTGTCATGGATGCATCATTCTTCCTTGAACTTTAGGTTCTTTCTTTTTCTCTTCTACTATGTATTCTTTTTCCTGTAAGAATTATTAGAAAAGTGCGAGAATAGAATATAAATTGGTCATGTTTTATATCTAAAATATTATATTTTTATATTAAAATATATGAATAATTTATATCCATCACTAGAATCCCCTTTTTTCTGTTGTCTTGGAATGTAAATTTAAATGGTGTTCCCCGGAGAATGAACTCAGGGAAGGTAGAGTAGAAATTAGTATGAGAAAATATGTTAAAGTAGTTAAAATAAATGGACACGTTCAATTCAATAAAAAAAAAAATCCGATTCATTTTTTTCCTACGACACATTACTCAAATCTAGATTCTTGTAATTTTGATTCAAGTGAAGAAAAAATAAGCCTATTTATTTCGAGCTTTAAAAGAAGTAGTTCTAGCGGTCGACTCGGTTCTTTCAAATTACTTTTCAGTACTGAGAAAGAGTAACAAGGATAAAATACGAGCTTGTTTTATAACAAGAGTAATTAATCGTTATTGTTTCAAAACCAATCTATTTAGTTGAGTCATTTACTTTTGGGGAATGTTAAACAAAAAAAAAGATTACTACATAATTTTTTGAATCTGCCTATATCTATTGATTTTTCTTCTTTAAATACCAAGATTCAGATTGAAAATCAAAAAATCTTGTAATTCAAACTTAAGACATAAGAAAAATAAATATAGCAAATAAATGAAATTGGATGCTATATCAATCCTATATATGGGATTGATATTCACATATATCAAAATAATATTGAAAATAGATCTATAGATTCATATTAAAAGATCCATATCAAATGTAGCCTCTATTTTTATTTTATTCTAGGGGGCAATTTTTGTAACTACAATTTAACTAATAAATAGTATGGTAGAAAAAAAATAGATGAATCTTTCTTCCTACCATACTATATGCTTAAGACATGAAATTAGAATCTTTTTTATTTTATTTCGTCAATTTTGATTTTTAGCTAAGAATTCAGAAGTCAAATTTCATTCAAATTAGTTAATAATTAATTGTTTTGATGGACTGTTTTTACGTAAAGGATAAGTAGAAAAGCGATACGAACTAGAATAAATAGTGCAATAACAATAAATGCAAGACTACTTACTTCTATAATCTCATCGGTTTTTTACTTCGCAATAACTAGAGATTTAATCCCATAAAAATGATAAGTCTTTGGCTTGTAAATACAATGAATGAATATTACCTCTCACTGATCTTGAATCGGATCAATATCATGAATATACACACACATATAAAATGCACATTTTATACTCTTTTTTGCTAGGGAATGTAATTTATTTTGACCGACTATTCAATTTTATATTTGCCCAATATTTATCTAGTATTATTTTTCAATATTTATTTGCACTATCACTAGTATCATATAAAAACAAGTAACATTTTAGATTCAATCACTACCAAGCAGTAAAAGGAAAAAAGAGATTGTCCCGTTCCCTTCCCGCAATGTAAAATTAAAATTTAAAAGGGCAGTGGTAAAATTGCCAAATAAAACCCAGTGTTCGTATTCTTCATATATATTGCTGTAGAATAGGCTTATCCGAAAAAACAATCTCAAAACAGCAGGGGAAATGGCTCTCCTTATCTTCACCACTGCTCCCTCTGTTCCTCTCTCCTCTCATTCATCCTCCATTTCACAAGCTTCTGCATTCCCATGTAAGTATTATTGCTTAATAACATTCTCCAATGAATACTATGTAAGTGTATTATTTGAGATTTTAATTTGCGGGCTATTTCTTGTGATTTGTGACCTTGTTAAAGGGATTTTGATTCTGGCTTTTCTTCTTGAATTCCTCTTTTGTTTTGCAGCTGCGTGAATATTTCTTATTTCGTTAATATCTACCATTCTCAAAAAACAAAAACAAAAAGATTTAATCTTATTTCATTATAGTTGACTGTGTTGTGCTTTGAATACTCGATATATGTTGTTGATAGCATTTTCTTTCTTTTTCTTTTTCTAGAGGTTTTGAATTAGGTTCGAGCTGGGTTTTGGGTTTTTTCTTATTTCTTCAATTTTCCCCCCTTGGTTGTTTCATTGCTATGTACTATGTAATTTGGGAAGACTATCCTTTTTGCTTATTTGGGTGCCAATAAAGGCAAATGTGTTAGGCTTTTGTTATCCTCGTTTATAAAGAATCCCTAATTTGACTTACAAGAAAAATTCTTTACTCCCTCGGTCCCAATTTATGTTAGGGTGTTTTACTGGATAGAGTTAGAAAGGGAGACTTTTGAAATCTGTAGTCTAAAACAATTAATAGAGATTTGTCTGTCTATAAATCATCTCATTAAGAGTAAAATGCAAAATCTGAAGTTAGATTGATTCATTCTTTTCGGGACAAATTAAAAATGAAATAGTATCACATCAATTAGGACAAGAGTGAATTGTATTCTATTTAAATGAATGTGAGTAGAGCAAATGGATACAGAGGATTCATGTAGTTAAATTCAACTAAATTCAGATTAAGAGTAGTTGATCGTGGGGGTAGAGCAAATGGATACAGGGCATTCATGTAGTTGAATTCAACTAATTTCAGATTAAGAGTAGTTGATTGTGGTTGGTTGTGGGGGG
>MCJB01007691.1:3604-132267 GCA_002018475.1 Nicotiana obtusifolia | reverse complement strand
GGGGGGGGGGGGGTGTTTCAGTGCCTAAATTTCATGTTATATTGGATATGAACTGTCCATCACAATTTGATGCTAATGGGCGCCTTGTATGTAATTCTGATTGATTAAGTCCATCCCTTTTCTGATGTTGCACTGTCTTTCAGGCATTCCATCAAAATTACTACTCCCTCCATTCCAGTTTCTATGAACCTTTCTCTGCACATACATCACTGTACTATCCCAAACAAGGATATGTTCAGTATACATGAGTTAACACTACATAAATTATAAGTCAAGCCAAAGTTAGGTGACTGATGAAAAATGTATATCTATGAGAAAATGGGGGGGTACTTATTTTCTAATATATAGTGGATCCTTGGAAATCAGAGAGGGGAAAAAGAAGAGAAAGAAATTATGCTAGATTTTTTTCTTTTGGTTGTTCATGTGACCCACTCTAAACTGTTTCTGAACGTTGTAATCTATTTTGTATTAGCCTCCAGGTTGTGCAACAATCACATTGCTCTGAAACCAAAGTCATATGCCAATTACCATATTCAAGCACCTCTTATCTTCAATAAAAGAGGTACATTGATCGCTAAGGCAGCTGCGGACATTGATAGTGTGGGTTCTGATAATCCCGAGCCTGCACCAGAAAACAATGAAGAAAGTGTACCTGTTGAGAATCTTCCCCTGGAGTCTAAGCTTCAGCAAAAGCTTGACCAGAAGATGAAAATGAAATTAGCAAAGAAGATCAGACTACGAAGGAAGAGACTCGTTAGGAAGCGCCACCTAAGGAAGAAAGGGAGATGGCCACCTTCTAAGATGAAGAAGAACAAGAATGTCTAGGCTTAACCTGAGATATCTTGCAGGTTTATCTGCTGTCTTTTATTCCTTCTATTAATGCAATGCTCTGACCTTAAGATAATTTTCTGCAATCTGTATCTAAAATTTCAAGAAATTATTTAGATTCCTTTCCTGATTAAATTTCTTAATTTTGTGATGGAATATGTTAGGGGTTGAGTTTGTACTTGTTATTACTTGACTATACTATTTCTAATGGTGATTCAGGAAGTTCCCTTGGATATATTCCATGGACGGTCATTCTTCATTTTCTGTTTGTGGAGTTCCCTTTTGCTCATTTTGTTTAGTTTTTTTCTGGAAGCTATGTCTGATTTTTTGGAGGTTTTATTTCCATTGTCACTTTACAGGGTTAGACAAGTAGATAATAAGACTAACTTGGTTTATTGATGTTCCTAGTGTTTTTTCGTAGTTCTTCATTTGATTCAGACTTGAAAATTGAAACCAAGTATCTACATTATCAAGTTTGGCATTCAAAAGCGTGGAAGTTTGTTGGAGTAAATAGACTATCATCACTAAACTGATGAGACTTGCTAGGTGGATATGGAGTCCATGGCTCTCTGATCATTACTTTGGATATGTTAATTAGGACTTGGTTTTGTCATTTTAGGGTATGGCTACATGTAATTATATTGCCTGGAAGCAGTAAATTCCTTGTTTAAGTCTGAAGCTTTAAATACTTGAACAGGAACATTATCTTCTGGTTCTGGATGCATCTTGCAGTCTAAATCTTTAGTCCAAGTCCATCTATTCAATTACCTGACAAATCTCTGGATTCCCAAATTAAATAAGGCTATAACTTTTGTCCAAGCCTATGCCCATATGCGAAATTAGTACTTAAAAAAAGTCAAAGTACAATTGCCATTGCAGTGAATTTGGATAATTGACTGATGATGAGACTAAGGGGAATATGTGCAACTCCACTGACTTTTTCCACTGCAATTATCAAATCAAAGTCCGCTAATTTGCTTTTATCCAGTTGGTGGTTGAGTTTATTAATATAGTCAAACAACATACCCGTATAACAGCCTTCACTATAAAGGTCAAATTTTTTCAGAATCGATTTTTATGTTATGTTATAATACGTCTTTTATAACAGCACTTCACTATAGGACCCAAAAAATATCAAAACAAACGAAGCCGTTATAAAAATGCTTGACCGTATTATGCAAAAGAAAATGTTAATTACCATTTATTTTCCAGTGGTGAAGGGTTTTCATTTTATATAACCTGATTTGAGCTTAAGGAGAAGTTAGAATCCATATAATCGATCCCAACCCTGAGGCACAGTTGTATCAATTAATCTTTATCATATAATTTACCTGTAATTAACTTTTAAGTAGTTTTTATTCCGTCAAGTGCATAGAACATAAACTCCATTATCAATACTGAGCTGAAAAAGGAGTGTACAAATCAGAGCATTAAATATGGCAAATTTTAACGACAAGAAGACAGTGAGGATGAAACAATACATTAAAATATGGCCAAGTTTACATTACATTTTGCCAGCAGATGAGCAGGCAATGGAAAAGCTAATATTTCTCTGTATAATCTCAACTCTTTTTAAGAGGCAAAAATAGTCAGACTAGAGTTTCACCCCTACGAATATTGAATTTGCAGAGTGGGCAGGTCGCGTTTATCCTTAGCCATTTGCTAATGCATCCATGATGGAAATGATGATTGCAGGGAAGAACACATAGCTCTACTCCATCCAAATATTTATAGAGGCATATGCAGCACTCCTGTGTAGCCATACAATATTTATGTAATGAAAAGTTAGCCACTATGGTCAAAAGACAATTTAAAGAAATATAGTTTGACATAAGTTGCAAAGCTTTTGGGGTTCTTTTCAAAACTGTATGACACAAAGCATGATAAGTGTTCAGTTTTCGAAAGGTGGATCATCTTGTTTTTGCTCGAAAGATAAAAACTCGACATACTCCATCTGAATATGACACTGACTCTCCGTTCTTCTACTTTTTCCACTCCAAAATCCATATTGCAGAAATATCACACAAAGAGAAGAAAATAGCTCAATGAATTGGATACCAAATCAAATAGCCAAAACTTTGAGACGGATTCAGAGCAAAATAGCTCATATGCTTACACTTGGAGAAAATCACACACTATAGCGCCCTCGTCAAATAAATCTGAGAAAAATCCAGGTTCCTTCATTCAATGATCACGAAACAACTCGTAGTAGAATCTTCATTTCCAATACTTCGAAAAATTTCCTTGGTTACGAAGAAAGTCTTCTCTCTTTTCCCTATTTGTGTCTCCAGATTCTCCTAATATTTGTATCTCTCTGTGTTTCTGATAGTACTTTACACAGCCTACTTCCCTCCACACTTGGGGGTCATTTGGTTTGAATATAGTTTATGCTGGGATTAGTTATCCTCGTATTGTTTTTTATCCACTGTTTGGTATGTTATATTAAAAATGACATTTGCATAATTTCTAAGAAGATATAAGATATCCCGGTACTAATTTTAATCCCGGAATAACTTATCCCAGATTTGCTAACCAAACAAAGTATTAAGGTGGTATTAAATTTTTATCCCAACACTATTTGTACTTATACCTCGTACCAAACAACCCCTTATAGTATTATCCTTATTTCATATTTGGCAAACACAAGAGAATAAGAGGAAAAGATTCAAAAGGAGGAAAAGTGGGTAAACATGCTTACAGAATCATCTGGTTGAAGAGCAAGCTCAGGTACAGAATCACTGCCGTTGAACTGTGATACTAAGTGATCTTCTCCTGTCTTCACATTAACATTTAAGTGATCTTCTCCTGTCTTCACATTTACAAGGTTCCCAGAAGTATTTGATTGACCATATCTATACTTGGGAAGAGTCTTGATATCATTTTCAGATGCTCCATCTCCAAGTCTCATGGCATATGCAACTGTAGCTATAAATGGAAAGAAACAAAAGAACGCGAAGAAGAGTACACATGCCATCACAATGCAAAAGACCATAAAGAACACATCAAATGCAAGGAAGACCACTGATAACCTGCAACAATTTAAGGATACTGTTATTTAAGTGATCAAACATACTGATACTTTTAAATTGCCTAACACCCCCACCATACACACACACATACATTATACAAATATTATAAAAGCAAAAAACGATAAGTCTTGCACCCATACTGTTCAGAAGTAAACATACATGTGTAAATGGAAAGTGTCGAAATAATAACCACCACTTAATTTCTTCAGTTACATACATCTAGGAAAGCTTCCATTTAGTCAAGCTCGCACTTTGTATATTTTCCTCATTTTTCTTTTTCATTTGATTTTGGGGGGATAAGAGGAAGGGAAATCGTGGCTCACAGAAGAAATTACAAAGTAAAAAGCTTCAAATTCTAGAAGTATAGCTCATACCAGTAAAGACGAGGTGAGTCTTGCAGAAGTGGCTGGCCACCCATAACAATCCAGTAAAAGCCAAATACCCACCAGATTGATGAAATCACAGTGTTAACTGATTCCAGCCTCTTCATGATGCTGCTAAAAAGAGAAAATGATGGAAAGTTGAGTACATAACTTTCATCTTTTAAGAGTGATAACATTTCACAATCAAAATAGTAAAAGTCAATCAGCACATTGAGCTAAAGTCCATGAGCTCCAGGACTAAAACAAAGAAAAATATCTACACTGGGCTAAAAAGGAGTTCGAAAGTGAAGTAGCATTGAAATATGAAACTCTTGATACTTTTGGGAAGTAAAGAAACAGGGCAGCAGCCATTTTCTTTTCTTTCCCACTCTTGAGCTTAACAACGAAGTAATTGATTTTTCCCCTTTTTTCTTCTTTTATTATCATTCTATTGTGGAGTAGTGGGAGTGGGGTGGTTATTGGTACAAACTACTTATGAAAAAAAAAGCTCGGGCATATTGATACGTTACACGAACAACCACAGCTGAATGTCAACTCAGTATTATAATCTCTGAACCCAGAATTTGGGTTAAAAAATCACTACCCTTTTCCTCCGATGTTTCCTTCTTAAGAAGGAAGATCAAAATCTTAAGAATAAGGGTAGATCACGATAGACGCAGTAGATGGGAAAAGACTATCAATTAAATCTTCTCCAAAAAAAAATAATCCTAAATTAGTCCTTGAAAGGTTGGGGCCGAAATGTTTCACACTATAGAAACATTCCACTAATGACACCCCAGCATGACATATTAATCTATGTCAACTATCAATTCTTAAGACTTCTCCAGTTTAAACAAGGCTGAGAAGGAGGACAGTGTTTGATACCTGCATGGACCAACAATTCAAGCACAAGAAGATACAAGACCAAGGTCAATCAAGATGCAAATATAAGGATAATGGTGCGCTTAGATCAATGTAAACAGAAGAAAAAAGGATTTTCTTTGTGGGGTTTTTTTGGGGAGGGTGGGGGTGAAGCCTCCCATTTCACCATGCTATTTTTGCTTTGTTGAATTCTTGAGGTTTGATCACACGAGTATGCATGAACATCATTTTAAGTATGTGCAACAATATCTGCTTGCCGTACCTGCATTTGCATTAGGGTTTTTGTTGATAAGATATATCAATCATTCAATAACTATGCTTCAGTCTCAGACTAGTCTAACTCAGCTATAGGAATCCTCCATATTCAATTGTGCTCTACTGAAGTGCAATTCACTCCTACTAATAATTTGTTCTCAAATGCAACTTAGGGACTCTAAAACTACAGATTCTAAGAGGGTGTTTGGATTGGCTTTTAAGCTTGTCAAATAAGTTTTTAAGCTCTTTTAGCCTTTTTCAGTGTTTGGCAAAGTTAAGAAGTGCTCAAAATAAGTTAAAAACTGCTTAAAACACGCTAAAAGCAATAAGCTCGGCAACCCCAACTTATGCTTTTTGGCTTAAAAGCTATTTCTGCTGAAAAGCCACTTTTTTTAAGCCAATCCAAATGGGCTCTAAGTCTCACTTATGCTTACATGGAAAAACAAGGCTATTAACTCCGGAAATTTCCATCAAAATTGACCACTTGAGAAAAAGTCCCTCGCTTCCCTTATGATTGGAAGTCAAGACCTCTCCTAAAGTCCCTTTTGTATATGTCTCTATGTGTGATGCATCATGAGATCTCCTAAGTTATAGCTGAAAATTCTCATAGCAGATGGACAGTGCTTTTCAATGGGACGTACATCAGAAAGATGCCAAAGTACTAAAGGCAATCATTCTCATTTAATAGCCTCTTAAGAACAATATCTTAGGAAGGCCAACTAAAGCCCAGAAACAGTTAAAAGAGATCTCATTTCATGCTCATACAATTTACAGGCCTTTTATTGACCTCAAATATCCTAGTATTCCCGAAAAGAGACCACCAAATCCAGTAAACATAGCAGCTTACACTCCTCACAACCCTCACTCTATGAGTTGTGTCGTGGCACCACAAAGCAAAGAGAAACAACTCTAGCTTAAGGACATTAGACTTCCAACTAGATTTGCTTTTCAATCTACCCATAGAACAGACGACTCTGGATACAAAGCCGTGTTAAGGTGGTTAACTTTTAGGTATCCAAGAACTAGAAGCTAGACTTGGTTTTAATTAATATTAAAGAAAAACACATAGAACTAGAGGCTAGATTTATTTCAAAAGGACGTTACCCGAGATATATGTAAAATGTATCACAAAAGCGGGAATATTGCAATAAGCTTTCACACATCTAACAAAAAAAAGACTAAAGGCAATCATTCTCATTTAATAGCCTCTTAAGAACAATATCTTAGGAAGGCCAACTAAAGCCCAGAAACAGTTAAAAGAGATCTCATTTCATGCTCATACAATTTACAGGCCTTTTATTGACCTCAAATATCCTAGTATTCCCGAAAAGAGACCACCAAATCCAGTAAACATAGCAGCTTACACTCCTCACAACCCTCACTCTATGAGTTGTGTCGTGGCACCACAAAGCAAAGAGAAACAACTCTAGCTTAAGGACATTAGACTTCCAACTAGATTTGCTTTTCAATCTACCCATAGAACAGACGACTCTGGATACAAAGCCGTGTTAAGGTGGTTAACTTTTAGGTATCCAAGAACTAGAAGCTAGACTTGGTTTTAATTAATATTAAAGAAAAACACATAGAACTAGAGGCTAGATTTATTTCAAAAGGACGTTACCCGAGATATATGTAAAATGTATCACAAAAGCGGGAATATTGCAATAAGCTTTCACACATCTAACAAAAAAAAGGAATGCTTTTTCTTCCTCATCTTTGTTAAAGGCACACTATGCTGCTGTCCCAATTATTATTCTTCGGAAAGTCAGAAAACTAAGAATACAATGACAGTCAAGGTATAGGACAAAGATTGAATTAAATCAGAAACCCAACAAGGAAAAGAGACAAAATACAACCCAACTAGGTAGATTGATTTCTAAGGATTCCCTCAATTATGAACTATCAACCCCCTACTCCCACCCCATCCCAGTCCCAACCCCACCCTAAAGAGAAACCAAAAACTTACTGCAAATAGAATTATTGTAAGCAAACCACAGAATGGCAGTAAACTAGTATAAAAATGGTGTAAGAGGATATGAAAAAGAGAATGAACATTTTCCTAGGTATAGAGTGATATGCAACAGGTCAACTACAAGCAAAGTTTATCTCTTTAAAAAAAAAAAAACTTTCCCTGTTCAGAAAGATGCATAAACCATTCAGTCAAATTAAAAACTCCAAAAATCAAATACGATATTAACTAACAAACCCTAGAAAACAGAGAAATTGAAGTGGAGTTACCTGCTGTGAAACAGTGAAAAAGAAGAAGCCCCATCAAAATTGACAGCATCAAAATCATCAAAACTCCTTCTTTGAAACTCAATCCAAATAAAACCCACATGCAATAGGCACTGAAGTGCATAGCCACCAATCCAAAGCCTTAAAGGAGTAGAAGGCCTTTCACTTATAGTTGTCAATAGCACAAAACAAGAAACACAAACAAATGCCAAGTTCCATATTACATCAAGAACCACAATAGGTCTTGAATACCCATAACAACTAAATGGTGATGCATAATCATCATCATAAGAAACAAGCCCATCATCATCAAAACTTTGATGGTGGTTTTGTGGGTTTAAAAAAGAGGCCATTCTTGAAAAATACAAAGAAAAAGGGGTACCTAAGCCTCTAAAATAGCTATGTTCAAAACCACCATTTTCACTAATTAAATTTCTTTGAAATTCTTGGTCCATTCTGCATAAAGTTTGAATCTTTTTGCTTCTTCAAGTGTTCTTGTGAAGTTGGGGGAGGTTTTTTTAGGGGGCGGGGTTGAAAGTGATGACTAGTTGTTTTTTTGGGTAAGAACTGGTGGAATGCTATATATAGTGGGGTTAGAGAAAAAGCAAAATCAGCAGAAATTCTGGTAATACTTGGTAAGTGCCATTGGCACTCTTGTGAGTGCGGGGTCCAAATTTGTCATATGCATAAATTATGAAGTGAAGGAAAGGTAAAAAAAAAAAAAAAAAAAAAAAAAAAAGTGGAATTTGAGTTGCATTATTTCCTCTAACTTTCAAATTTATTTATTTATGTAAGTCAATTTTAACTTTTAAGTCAAGTGAAACAATTAAGCATTTCCTTTCAAAACTCTGTTTTTCTTGGTAATGTGTATATGTAATGATGTTATTATGAATTTTACTTATCTAGACACCAATTATAAATAAGAATAAAGTAAAAAATTATCTAAAGATGGAGACATAACACATGGTTGAAGGACAAGGTTGGGGAGAGGGTTGTTAAGAATTGGTTATAGTTGTAATTTTTGGTACATTATTTTTGGAAAAATATTTACTGGAAATACATAATCCAAACTAGCCAATGTGTAACATGACTTTATCATATAAAATCTATGATATGATTTTACCATGTGAAGATAATTGATGATAATGAACAGCAAGGTAAAAATCAATATCCAACTTTAGTGCAAAAAAGAAAGAAAATCAGATTCACATTGATTCAAAATATATCCTATTAATTTGATAAGATAAGGTAAAATATCGTGACTTTCTGTCTTGGCTGGCATGAATAATGGATGCTTATCCAGTTTTAATATACACTTAATTACCTTTCCTCTCAAAGTCTATATAATTTATCGGACAGTTAATTAATAAATTTACAGTATATGGTTGACTGCTGAATATTTAGATAGAATTTTAATTAATTACTATATGCTAAACCAAATTGTTAGCACACCAGCCACTTTTAAGGACTTACTTTTTGAATGTCATAGTTTGTTAAAGTGCACTAAGAATTTTACTGTTAAGGAGTACTTACCAAATATACAATAAACAGGTTTAGAATCTTTTCTTGATTTATTTATTACTACTCCACTATTTATCGGTTTTCTCTGAAGTAGGTTAAATTTTACAAAATTGCTTTCTAGAAGACAAAAAAGAAATTTGATTACAGTGTTTTTGTAATTCTTAAATTCTTAAACTAATGGACGACCAATAGGAGGAGGTTAGATACTCTTTGAATTAAATAGATAACCTTTTGACTTTTGAGTAGATATTTTTCTAATGATTTTCGCAATTTTGACATGTTCATATCAACTGTAAATTGTTTTAGCATTTAATATTTATTGTTATACGCTTATTTTCTATAATAATTACAATGAATTTACATGTAACAATCACATGGAATTCAAATAATAAAGTAGAGTAGGTAACAGTTGCGGACTTAAAATTTTATATAAGCGGGTTCAGTCAAAGATTACGACATGTATCAATATAAGGGTGTAAGATATGACAAATAGAGTTTGATCACTTTTTTGCTCTTAGCATAGTAGCAAAATTGAGTCATTTTTAAGTTGGCATTCTATGTTTTACAAAGTTGAAAATATTTTTTAAAATGATAGAAAAAAATTATTTATTTCTATTTTACCAATATATCTTTTAATTTAACAAATTTTTACTACAACAACAACAAAAAAAAAAAAAATCAAGCTTAATCTCATACGTGGGGTCTGAAAATGGTAGTGTATACGCAGCCATACCCCTACCCTATAAAGACAGAAAGGATATTTCCGATAGACCCTCTGCTTAATGAACGGTAAAAATAAAGCAACGAACAATAACAACAATAATATAATAAGTAATGGAAGCGAGTGACATAACAAGTAATAAAAAATTAAGAATAAAGAATACAAGAATAGTACTAGTACTACTGGTAAATCTAGGAGAAATTTTCACTACAACAAGTTCAATTTAACAAAATTTATTAATTCTAGGATATTTAAATAAAATTTAGAATATTTCTTGTTATTATTGTGAAGCTGTTATTCGCATAGGAAAGGGAACAAAAAAGCTTTTTCATAAATACTAAATTAATTCCGATAATTAGAGAAAAAGATCTATACACCAAACCAAAAAGTTCACTATTATAATAAACATTTCAAGACTAAATAACTTAAAACAATATCTTTGCATGCTTCATCAAATTTTAAGAAAGGAAGAAACTGATTCACTTCGTGGTTAGGAATTTTTTTGAAGCAGATTAAACTATAGAATAATATTTATTGAATTCAAGTAAAAAAAAGAAATAACAGAATTAGAAAAATGACAAAAGAAGAGGATACCAGAGTAATAAATTTAGAAGGGCAAGTTTTTGGTTAATTTTGATACACAATCAGTCTTGGCGCGGTCGCACATGTACTCAATAGTCAAGGACTAAGGGGTCGTTTGGTAGGCTGTATTAAGTAAAATAATTTCTGTATAAAAATTTAATTCGTCCAATACAATGTTTGGTTGCTCAATTTAATTTATGCATATTTAATACATGAATTACTTATACCTCATAGAAGGGCTTAGCTAATAACAAGGAAACCAAAGGATTATTAATCTCTGCATTAACTATACCTGGATAAGATCGTAAAATTAATAAACCGCCCCTCAAACCCTTTTCCTAAATTTCTTTATATACAGAAAGAAGAATATTCAAGGGTATAATTGTAAAAAAGATTTTATACAGTTTTAAATCAAACACAAGCTAATTTTTAATACAATGAACCAAATACTTAATAAAAAATAATCCCAACACTACAATCCCTGCATTACTTGTGTTCATACCAAACGACCCCTAAAACGTAAATAACAACAAGCACCTAGCAAGAATCGAACACAGTCCCTCAGGTTCAATCTAAACCCTCTTTACCGTTTCACCAGGTGGGTTCAAATTATTAATTTTATATGTTTTTTGCCCTTTTTCATATAATTTACCAAATGGTATAAGTTTTTAACAAAGCGGATTTAATTGAACCCGCTTGACGTCACGTGAGTTCGACCCTAATATGTAGGGCAGAAAATCAAAATAATTGAATATCAGGCATTCATATGTTAGCTATTACTTTGTTAGAGAAAAACTTCACTTACTTTACTATTATCAGTCATACAATAATAACGTTGTGAATCTCATTTGTATTTTAATTTTTTTTGGATAAAGTTAGAGTAGTCGTTTAGAAAATAAATCTTTTTTTATTATTTTTTAATTTAAATTGACAAGTTAAAGTGAAATCTTATGATCCATGCATTATACTAAGTTAGCACATTTAAGGCCATTTTGGAAAGTCATTATGTAATTGAATTTGGATATAATTATACAGTTATGACATATTTGTGTTACTTGTAATTACACTCTCCAATTCTTAGGGGGGACTGAGAATTGCTGGTAATTACATGGTGTAATTACAAGTTTTTTGAATCTCTTTTCTTTTCTTTATAATTTATTTTTTATTTTTATTTAACTTTTAAAATTCTTTTTTATTTCAAATGTTACTTTTGTTACATTATTTATCTTTTATTTTTTTATTTCTCATTTCGAACATTTACTTTACGTGTTTCGATATAATTTCTCATATTTTATTTCTTTCTTAATTATTTTTCTTTATTTTTTAAATTACTTTTAGCTATGTTATCATTCTAATTTTTCTAAAAAATTATACCTCGTAATTTTGGAAAGAATAAGTCATCCAAAAATTTGACTTATAATGAGTGATGTCATTAAAGTTGAACTTTATTACTGGATAAGGTTATATGCAAAATTAACTATGTTAAAATGATAGATTACCTTTTAATGTTTAAATAATATTCTCATTTTCCAACCTTTATTTTTTGTGATTGCATGTAGCTTGCTCATATTTTTAATTTTTCTTTAGTTTCTTCATTAAGCATAATTGTACTATTGTTCTAGATTTGAAACTACACTTCCTAATATTAGAAACAATGAGTCACTAATAAACTTGGCATATATTGAGTGATGTCATTAAAGTAGAATCTCATTGTTGCTTGAGGTTATGAACTTACGTTTTCTTTTTTTTTTTTGGAATTATATTTATTTAAATTATATTGAAACTTATTTTATGTTGTGCTGTAATTTTACATAAGAGTATTATGTTAATTCTTTTATATTTTAAATTTATGTTATATTTTTCAGTTTCATTTTATTTGCTTTAGTTGTATTGACTTATTAATTCATATTGCTATGTCATTCATTTTCAGTTAGAATTGATAGATTTACTTTTCGTAAAATACTTGTGTAATGTTATGGCATTATATTTATAAATATTAATATTTTTATCAACCATGATGTCTATAAATTGTGTACTTTTAGTTTTTATCATTAAATAAAGTAAAATATTATTAATTTGAAAAATATATGTTAATTATTTTTATAATATTAGTTACAAAAAATGAATTGTAATTAATATATTCTCAAGAAACAATATGTATTTTAAATGTCAAATCTAATATCGTTTAAGATCATATATTTGGTAAAACTTAAATTTTAATTTTGATAATTAATTTTATATTTAAATTTAATATAACCGTGAAATTACACTTGTGCAATCAAAAAATACACTTATAATTACATAATAACAAACAAAAAAATCATCGTAATTACGATATTATATAATTACTAGACTGTGTAAATAGTACCTCAGTAATTAATCAACTTTATAAACCTCGCCATAAATTCCTGCAAACCACAATTTTTATTTCGAACAAACCACCTTTGGGCGTTGGGTGGTAATAATTCTCGAATTCGGTAACGTGATAGTATTTGTTACTCATACGTTAATTGGTCTTGTGAAGGTAATATTTTCTGCTTATATTTGTTACTCATACGTTAAACATAATGTTGTTTTCTTCAGTTCCAGCTTTTTGGTTCCACCATCTAATTTCAAGTTTAAGAGTTGATTTTTTAGGTTGGGATTTTATAAGTAGATCTTCTTTATGACGGAAGAGGTAAATGTTGTTCAGTTGTCAATTTTCATGATCATTGTTCAAATGTTATACTACTTGACAGTTGACACTAGTGTTTGTATCTACTATTTAGAGTTTTTATAGTAAAGATTACATCTTTCATTATATCAATACAATTTACATTATGTGATTAAATATTTATTAAAAATTTGACGACTTTAGAATGTAAAAAGGTATCATTTAATAAAAAGCTTATATACTCTTAGATAATAAGAAAAGTTTTCCTTTAACTTTTATAACATAGTGATATTTATTTCGGTATATGTCCTTAAGATATAAATTAGTAATAATATATTAGTTCTTCAATGCTTATTAAAAACAGGACGATGCACAATACTCCCACTATACATGGGGTCCAAGAAAAGCCAGACTAGATTAAATCTATTGTACACAACCTTACGTTATATTACTATAAAAGGTTGCTTCCACATACAATATTGGAGCAATATGCGTTTATGGTCTTGGCTTAGAAGAGCTAAGAGAAATATCTAGCAAGGCAGACCAATCTTGTGAATGAACAATTTTGACGAGTCCAATTGGAAACCAAGTTTTGTGAATGAACAATTTTGCTCATTTTCCAGCACTGCAGCACTGTATGCTTCTTTCTTTTTTTCAGAGTGAAGAAAGAGGAAACAATGGGGTTTGATTAATTTTCTAATGAAATTGTTTCACAATGTAGATGTCTCTAGGAAGTTCAGCAAAGAACCAAAAGTGCCAGAGAACAGCAAAAGAACTAACTGCATGAATATGAAATTGATATTATAGATTTATAACCACACATTCATAAATGTTACATAGTCTTAGTATGAAGATTTAAGAACAGAAGCAGTATCTACACTACTGCTGATTGATTTTCTTAAAAAGTCAAATGAAGTGAGGGAACGTGGAGACAGTACAACATCCATGTTCTCGCTAACTTTTTCAAGCATCGCTTTAACAGGCGATACCTGCATCAATAGAAAAACCAAAATTTTAAGAAAAGCAACCACCTAACGAAGGTAACAAATTTAAATAATTGTTTTAGCATGCTCTTCTCTGAGCCAAGGGTCTATTGAAAACGGCATCTCTACCTTCACTAGGTAGAGGTAAGGTCCGCATACACACTATTCTCCCTAGACCCCACCTTTGGGAATATACTGCGTTTGTAGTTGTTGTTGTTTTAGCATGCTCTTTAGACACTAAAAGAGGTGAAAGTTCTCTTAATTACCCTAAATTGTAACTTAGATATCGCTAAATTACAACATTTCTGTAGATATTGAACCGTTGACGAGACAAAGTTTAGCTGCTAACCGTGAAACAGCTTATGTCAAACCAACAAATCTTGCTAGCAGATCCAGAAAATAATATATTCCGTGAAAGACCACGAACCTCTTTAGGATATAAAAGAATTAAATGAAAGGATGTTTGTACCTTATTAGGTTCTTTGAAGGAATTTTCATCCATCACATTGGTGGATGTTAATGTAGTTTTTATAGCTCCAGATGACTCTAAAGAGTTCTGATCCAATCCACTGATAGAGATTTTAAGAGTAACGATGGTGGTTCCGAAGTTCACAAGCTGCGGAAAATATCTCAACATATGAGTAATGAACTAATTAAAGGTGGAGAATAGTACTGTGTAAATGCAAAATGGTCAGGACGACAGCACATTTTAGGATTTTCAGAAATAAAACTCATGCTGTCATCTAATTTCTCTTTTGAAAAACTGAACTATCATTTACTCATCGCATCTACTTAGTCTAGAAATTTCTACTTATTAAGGGTGAATGTAGACCATTCAAAAGTCTTGAAGTGCTAACGATAACCATCTGTGAAGAAGCTAACATAAGAACTAGCCGACCTTAACCCTCCAAGAGCGATGAACCAAAACAAGAAAATATCCACACCTTTATTCTCAAATACTCGTTGTTATCAACTGAATTTCGCCAAGTGATGGCAGATGCTATAAGTGAATTTGAAGGATTAGCTTGTAGTGATGAACTCAGAAGAGTTGCGCCATTTGAGTCTTTGAAGAAATGCTGCATCCAATAACTAGGGGTTCCATACATTTGTGAAGAGGTGAAGACAATTGCATCTGGGTTCCACCTACATGAAAGAGATATAGGGGTTCGATTGAATACATTAAGAGTAAAATCTTTAAGAAAAAAAAAGGGGAGAGAAATAAGAGGAGAAGCAATCAGATATACCTCCTGTCATTGTCATTAACAAATAGGGGTGCATAACTTGCCATTTCAATTGCTTCGCTGCACAGAGGAAAATTTCAACACCATCAAACAAAGAGAACATAGAAAAGGAAAAAAGATGGAACATCAATTAGTTTAAGGTGATTAGCATAGTCGATGCCTGATCTCTAAGATCAAAGTCATCCAGCATACAGTTAATAAAGGCACTACATAGTATACTGCATGATGGACCAGCATAGATTAAAACATTTTTAAGTAAAAGCTAAAGGAAAGATCAGTTATTTGGATATGAAAAAGAGAAGGGCGTTAATCAACGTGGACTTCATTAAGTAAAATCACATATCACCCTTTCTATAAGTAATTCGTCAAAGTAAAAATCATATCACTTTATCGTTGTAGGATTAAATAAACTCATTAATTGGATGATCTAAGGTCTACATAGCAGTAGCTTTAGCTATTAGGGGGTGGAAGCTGTCCCTGAATTTTTTTTCTGAATGTGGTCTGCCCCTCATAAGTTTTCTATAACGAGGAAAAAGTAAAAGAAAGAAAACAGAAGACTGAGAAATAAACCCCCCCCGGCCCTGAGGAACTAAGAATTTGCTGTACCAGCTTTTTCCCCTCAAAAGAAGCAGTGACACAGCCACCTACTCTACATACACATGGGAAGCGTTTCAAAATTTTTTTAAAAAATTAGACAAATATTACATAGGTACCTGTTCTTTTCTACCCCAATGAGGAATCCAGCTTCAGCCAATGCTGCTAAAAGACTACCTTTACCAGCATCATTTCCAGTCACAGCATACTCGCTTATAAAAGCCTGAAATATATGTATACATAAGCACCACTTACTAATTTAACTCATTAATCATCAAAAAGGAAGCTTTACCGACCTTTGGTCCACTGCGACGTGTACTATCAAAATGGCGAGCATTAGAAAATACAGCACTTGCGCTGCTATAAATCTAACAAAAGAAACATCACAAAGTTAAAGCTCGTGCAAAGACAAAGAACTCAAAGTTAAAGCTTCAGATACATTGAAAGAGTCAGAAAAGCGTCGAGATCTTACATGAAAATCATATAAATCAGCTGGGTGATCCAGTGGACTGGAAGAACCGTCACAGTTTGAGATTATCCTAATATCTGGATATGCATCTTTGATGGCTGAATAGAACTTGAGGTAATTTCCTGTATCACAAGGAACATAAATAACACACGAGAATCTTTTTCTCTTAGACAGGTGAGCTGCGTTGACCTATGCAGAAAATTGAAAAAAATATGTGCTAGAAAGTTACGCAAAATATGAATCCTTTATGCGCTATTAATAAGTTCCCTGTGAAACAACAAACAAATATGATCTTCCAAATACGATAAGTATGCCTACCACGGTATTTTGACTTTCCACAATCCTCATTTCCAATCGCTACATATTTCAAATCAAAGGGCTCTGGATGTCCCATTTTGGCTCGCACAGAACCCCATGTTGAGGTAGGATCACCTCTTGCAAACTCAAGACCATCTAAGATTTCCTGGATAGAGACAAAATATATTTGTATAAATGCAATATAGCACAGACTGAACAAAGACGAGTTGCTACTACAGAGCGGGAAGCAGGAGTGTGTTATGCAATATCCACTGATAATTTTGCTTTCTTAACCGAAGGCAACAATAAAAAATGATGGCTACTCTGTAAGTTGCTTTCAAAACATTAACTATTTTGGTGACTGAATATGTAACACAGTAAACATTACAACCTATTAATGCACAAGCCAGGAAAAGTTTCAACTAGTGAGTATTGTATCCATTAAAATGAAGCTTTTAGGATGTGAGGTATTAATGCCTAGGACAATTAGACAACTCGCAGCTGACAAAAAAGAGAAAGGTTTTGCAAAACTAGACATATCTACAGAATATTTATTCTAGTAAAGCCCAGATCATATTTTAATGAGCTAAACGTTCAAGAAACCTACTTGCACAAAAGGTAAAATAGCGGAAGTGTCAACTTCATCATGGTGGCTGACTCCTGAAACATTTCGAAGCATAAACCGAAAAAGAATTAAATTGAGTAAACGAGCGAAATGGGGTAATAGACAAAGAATACAAATGTGTGTGGGAGTGCAGGGACTACCGTTGTTGAAAACCCACACCGGCCGTGCACCTAAGTCCTCGGCAAGCTGCAGAAAAGGACTGGCGTTATTCACATTCAGAAGCATACAAATGTTTGCATCAAGTGTGTGCATGTGCGCTCTTTTTTTATTTTGGTAAATGTGTGTGTGGGGTTAGCATGCATGACGGGGAGGTATTCAAATCCATTTGCATCAAAGTTGGGAGAACATAGAAAACTACCTGCAGGAACTCAAAATGGCCAAGCCCATCATCAGTCCAGTAATTCCAAACATCACCAAAGTGCCCAGGCCTCTCTTCCCACTGTCCAATGGTTTCTTTCCACCTAAATGCATTTCTTAAATAGTCACCTTCAACAAAACATCCACCTACAGACAGATAACATGAAAAATTTAATCAACATTGGATAATCGTGATCATTTTAAGAAGCTCATATAGAAGATGTGTGAACTGATAGGGGGCCTTCACAAAGGCAAAATGAAAACGGAACCTGTAAAGAACACACAGCACAATCTTGGAAAAGTAAGTCCTTTAATTGTTCTGTTACGGAATTTTTCAGGTGATTTTGTATAGTATATCAAAAGAATCATACATGGAATTCAAAAACCAGATTTTGCAAATTTTTACACGAGACATGCAGTTGGAATCATCCAATATTTAGAAGCCTCTGCGCATTTAAATGCTAGGTAGAATACTCCTCAACTACTCCTAATTCTTTCATCAAGGGTCAGCGAAGATGTTCACATATACTAAATCTCTTGCCTTATTACACTACCCCTTTACTGATCTATCAATTCACCTAAATTCAGCCTTTACAAGATAACTTTTCCTTTAATAGAAGTACATCACTCTGGCTATGTTTGAACGGAGTCCAAAGAAATGAAAAAATGATATTCTTGAAAAGAAAAAATTACACGAATACATAAGATAGCTGTATATGGCTTCTTCTTTTTTTATCTTTAAGAATCCTGCATAACATTCCTTTTATTATACTTTCTGTTTCCAATTTACTCATGAAGAATTTCTGTTGACTAATATTTTTCTTCCTCATCAAGAAGGGATCAAGTGAAAAAAGTTACAAATAAGTAACAGGTTTAAAATACTAATAACTGTAATTCCAAGTCCATCAGCATGGAACAAGCTGAAATGGAGAATACCTGGAAATCTAATGAATGCTGGTTTCAAATCTTTGAGCATTCCAAAAAGATCTTTCCTGAAGCCATGGCCCTGTGCCAAGAAAATTGCCACAAACCACATTTATCACACAAATACATCTAATATCCTACAAAAATGAAAAATAAGAAAGAGAATAATCGAAAACAATATCATATTGGTCGAAAGAAGGATTGCTGGATATTTCCAGCCAAATAATTAGCAAAAACCAGTTGCAATAATTTGTGAATTTATCTTCATTGACAAATTTTACACATTATTAGTTAACACTGCCTACATGGTCAACAAGTTTTAATTTTTCCCAAATGTAAAACCTACTAATATCCTCTGAAGTATTGAGAAAGGATTCATTTATAGGCGACCCTAATTTATTTGGATAAAGGTTAGTTTACTGATTGATATAAACAATCCACTTTAGGAGTTTTTTGGTTCAGAAATATGTCATTAACTCAGCCAGCTGCATCAAAGCCAGTCTCCTTGATTAAATTTGAGCCCTCTCTGAATGGCTACAAAAAAATTCTAAGCTACAAACCTTATATGTGTCTGTAGGCATCAATGACACTTGATCAAACCATATAACACCTTTTGTTGTTGATCTCAATTCGAGTCTCGAATTGGGATTTGTTCCTTTTGCTTCCAACAGGATTTCCACTTTTGTCCAACTTGAAACATCGGCAGCTCTGCAAGATTATGTTGAGTGAATTGTGTGCAAGAACCACACTTTGTAAAAACATGGAAAACAAAGCTAACTAGACATATACTTACACTATGTTGGAAGTAGCTAACTTCTGCAATCCATTTGAACCAGTTAAAGCGACAGAAACATTGATTGATTCTTGTGAACGAACATAAAGCACTAGTTTGTAACTCTTTCCCTGCTCAACATTCTGCAGGAAAGCATAAAATGAGGACAATAAATGCAGAACATGCACCAAAAAACACTTAAAGAAAGCACCACCTTGATCAGCATCTTAGTTTATAATAAAATTCCGATTGAAGTCTAAGTGAAGACTTGATGATACGAATGAAGGAAATCCAAGTCACTACCCAACCCATAGTACGTATTGTCCGCTTTGACTCAACAAGCCTCACGGATTTGTCCATTATTGGATTATGCCATATCGAGGCCAAACGCGTGCATACCATGTAAACATGTATTCTATCTAATATAGAACTTCACTTGTATAGCACATGTTCACATGGCAAGCATGCTTGGTTTCCATGTGGCGTAGTGAAACAAAGAACAAATATGCAAGGTCAGATGGGACAAAGCAATAATACATCCCATGGGCTTGGACTTTGACAAATATGGTATCGACGTTGAATTCTCGCAGTACAATGGTGGGGGAAAACTTGAAGATGTTGAATCCCTACGGGGGTGTATGTGACGCCCATGACGGAGGACAAGCCAAAAAGAAGGATTGGTAGGCTTTTGAAGAAAGAGTACATATGATACCTTGGGCAAATCCCACGTCAAAAAGTAAAAAGAAAATGAAGTGGTATATAAGATAGACTACAAATTCACATGGTAGGCGCTTTATCGGCTCGATGTGGCATCGTACAATAAGGGACAAATCCGTGAGGTTTCTTGGACTGAAGCAGACAATATGTGACATGAGCCCGGGCTGTCAATATGCTTATACTATTGTGGAACATTGGACATCGTCACAGTGAATTCTTGATAGAGGAATAAAGGAGAGCATGAAGAATATTTCAGTCAAGCATGATAAACATACCATGCCCCAAAAACCAGGGTTGTAGATTCCAACTCCTCCATCCGGACAGATATTGGTGCCTCTATGGTCACAAAGCACCTGCATTCGAAGTGCAACTTTATTCCGATCAAAGCATGATGAACGATCTGTTGACACAATCACTGAGGACTCGTCCCCGATGATAGACCAAGGATCAATATTCGAAGGTACATTTGGGCCTCCAGCTTCAAAACCTGAAAGTGGTTTCAAGAAATTTAACAGTTAAACAAAATAAATGTCAAGAATAGATAGGAGATAAAACTCTTATTGCATGGATAGAACTTGAAATTTCACATTTAGTGCCTTATTAGTATTTCACCGAAGTCTTCCTATCAGTCAAAAACAACCTCTTGTACTATAGTAGCATACTGAGTATAAAACGCCTCCAAGTTAACAGCCACCTAACAATAAATATTTCGAAAGGGAAAAGTAACAATGACAATCCAAAAAGAAAGCACAGAATCATGTAATGATTGTCTCTAATTTTTTGCCTGAGCAACATAAACGTAAATACTTCATCCTTTCCGTATGACTCCTGTTTGTCCTTTCTTTTCCTTTTTTTTTTTTAAGGTCTAAAAAAGCCAATTACTACTTAATCACTACGAAGCAAAGCATGCATTATTTTTCTTTTTATAGAATTTTCCTTTTCTAAGGCAACCATAAAGTCAAGCCGACCTCTGTTGCTGACAAGCTCAGCCCACAATCCACCAGCTCCAGCATGATTGATCTCCTGAAATACAACGTTCCAAGTGTTATAAACTAAATCAGTTGACATTATCTAATTTCATGGAAAATTAACATCAATTTATTCAGGAAATTTTTTCATCTTTCCCTTATGCCCATATAAAGAAGGCATGTATTATTCTCTCAGATATTTGGAAAAAATTGATGATTCATAAGATTAGGCATCAACATCACTTGTCAGATGTCCACTCCTAGGTTTCACATCATAGACAGGCTTAAGATAGAGTTTCATTCTTAATATGTCCTATTTTCTTGTTTAGTTCAAAAACCAGTTCAAACAGAAATCTTTTCAGGAGTTGAGAATGGGGATTTTGGATTGACGGAATAAACTAATTAAATTGTATCCTAGATGTGTTTTCAATAAGCAGGACGTTATGATTCTGAGTATCATATATATAAGAAATAGTTATAAGGTAGAAGAAGAGTTTGCATGAAAAAGAAAATGGCAAACAAAACGCCTAATACAAGAAATGAGTTACATATTAAAAATTAGAAGGTATACACTTCTCATTTGCAATACAAATTGAGAACCCAACTGACTAAACTCACCTCAAAGAATATACCAAAAAGAGTATCAGGTATTTTCCTTGCTGATGCTTCAGATGCATTCACAAACAATACTGCTGTTTGGTTCACTTCAACCCCAGTAGCCGAACATTGACACAGGGCAAGCAGACCGCACAAAATTAAAAGCAGTACGTGATAAAGGGAATGCCTTGACTCCATCTCCTTCTCGGTCTATTTGCTGTTGCTGCTGTAGACCTGCAGCCTATTTAAGCTCTGAGAAATGTGCAAATTCAGTTAGATTTTGATCATTAATGGAAGTATAAAGTTATCAAGTTGCTACCTTTTACAACAACCTAATGTCAGCATAAGACAGAACCGAAAAGATTATTGTCTGAATTAATAACAATAAGAGTCAGGTTTGTCGGATTTTTCTGCTTATACTAGCACGATAGTAACAGCAATCAAGGAATACAATTCAATACATAAAAGATAAGCCATAAAAAGGAGAAAATGTTGTAGTGCAAATATGATGCCTATTGGCTCATACATTAGTTCCCAAAGTATCCAAGTTACTGGATAAGCTTTGCCAGATTAAAATGACAGAAGGAGTGAAGAATGACAAAATGACCAAATTCATAATACAAATGAAACTTATTAAGCTGAATTCATAAGGAGATGCTAGATATATTGGCTCAAAGGCCAAACTTATTGTGCTACACTAAATTATTGAGCTTAAGATTGGAAGCTATTGCCTTGATGCAAGGGAAATAGTCGTCACCATATGATCAGGAGGTCACAAGCAGAGGTGGACCCATGCTATACAGAGAGGGGTCACCGGCACCCATAAAATTCGGCAAAAGTTTCATGTATACATGTATATGTCTTTAGAATATAGTGATATATTAGTAGTGGGCACCCTATATACAAAATAGATTTTGCTTGAATCCAAAAGTGCATCAGCAACCTTTAATTCCTGGGTCCGCCTCCGGTCACAAGTTCAAGTCATGGAATATTGTCTCTTCCGGGAATGCAAGATAAGGTTGCTTTCCTTGTTTTATATACTAAAATTTGATAATTATAAATTATATTTTTTTATTGTTTTTTATTTTTAAACAAATGTATGGATTATACAATATATATCCAGATATTATAAGATTAATCATCATCTATAACAATGCATATACTATGGTAATTATTATTAACTGTACTACTATCCCTATATTATAATCCATCAGTGTATAACTTGTTGACAAATTAGACGGCCCCTAAATTTATAGGAAGAGAAAAGCCCAACTTTTAATTTGCACTCAAACCAAACAAGGGAACGCAATTAATTTCCTTCACTCTCATCCATTTCCCTTAATTGAACAAGAATTGCCGACGTTAATCCAGAAATGAATAGAATACAATGATGAAAAGAGGAAAACAGAATTGGAAAATCTCAAAAGTCTAATTACTAATAGCAAGAAACAAGAAAGACCAAATATGAGGAATTCATTAATATATCAAGATCACTCTGTTTTTTCACCTGGAAATGAGCTGGCCCAGCAAATAAACTTGTGGGTTTTGCTGCTCTGACGTAGTAAAAGATTATACAGAGGAGATGATGAGGTTAGTTATAGAGTGAGCTCACTGCTGCAAGTCTTGTTATAAATAATGACTCAATTATTGTGTATGTATATATATAGTTGAAGATGGGAGAGAGAGTTTGAGTTTGTTTATTGCTTGAAGTAAAGCAAGAGGTTCGTCTCTCTTTGCCTTCACGTATGCAGTTTGTCTTGTTTCCTTCAAGTACTGGGCAGAGTATCTTACGGACTTGGGACCAATTCTTGAAGAGGTTTTCTTATCCTCTTTTAGTGAATGGCCCCACACCATGCAAATTGATGTTTACTGGATAATAATCTTTTTTCCTAAAAAAAAATTATTTTTTATTTTTTCATTTCTCTTTGGTCCTGACTAAACACTAAAAATCCTACTTTGAAAATAATTTCATTTTTAGATCCAATTTTAAACGTTTAATTAAGGATGAAGGAATACTTTCGACAATCTTTACTGGTAGTCGGTTATCTATTTGCAATGGAATAAAAGAGGTTATCAATTTGCTACCCTTTTTTAAAATCCATTTAACCATTAAATATTCACAATGAAAATTTATTTATTAAATTGATTTAACTTTGTACCAGATATATTTATGAAGAAAAAAAATACTTCCTATCAAGAAACTTCTATATTGAATTTTAAGACTTAGAACTCAAAACTTATACTAACTATTTAGAGATAATAGATTTTAAAGGTCTCACCATACTCTTTGTGGTGATAGATTATCTATTTGTTGACACTATCAGATGGAATAATTCCCTCATCTCATTCAATTGATACACAAGACTAAATATACAAATACAATGGAGCTAATTACAGAGCTATTCTAGGAAAACCAATCAATCCTAACTAATGAGAAAATACAAAATATTCACAAGATATATGCTAATAATATCGGTGAGATATTATTGGCTAACAGTCCCCCGCAGTTTGAGCCGTAGGTAAGCGAAGGCATAAACTGGAACGAAAGCGTTGAAACAAATGTTTAGGTAGCCCCTTGGTAAAGATGTCCGCATATTGATAATCTGCCGGAACGTGAAGGACTTTGACAGTTCCAAGGCGAACCTTCTCCCGAACAAAGTGTATATCCAGTTCGACATGTTTAGTCCGTTGATATAGCACTGGATTTTCAGCAAGGTAGACAGCCGAAATGTTATCACAATAGATGATTGTGGCGTGTCGAATTGGGATATGAAGTTCGAGCAGGAGATTTCGGATCCAACTGATTTATGCGACAGTGTTGGCAACTCCTCTATATTCGGCTTCGGCACTAGATCGGGAGATAGTGGGTTGACGCTTTGAGGACCACGAAATTAGGTTTGTACCCATGAACACACAGTAGCCTGAGGTGGACCTGCGAGAGTCGGGGCACCTACCCCAATCCGCATCTGAATAGACGGTAAGTTTATTGGTTGATGTGGGAGATATAATTAGGCCCTGAGAGATAGTGCCTTTAATGTACCTGAGGATCCTTTTGAGTAACTGAAAATGCGGTTCACGTGGTGCATGCATGAAGAGACAAATCTGTTGAACCGCATAGGATATGTCCGGTCGAGTGATGGTGAGATACTGTAAAGCACCGGCTAAGCTGCGATATAAAGCCCCATCAGTGTACGGGGCACCTGTAGTGGCGCTAAGCTTTGAGCCGACTTCAACCGGGGTGCTAACTGATTTGCAATTCGACATGTTAGCACGTGACAATATATCTTCTGCATACTTGGATTGTGTCAAAAATAATCTACCATTTTGTTTTTGGACAGCAATACCAAAAAAATGGTGTAAAGTACCGAGATCGGTCATGTTAAACTCAGCAGATAGTGATTTGATGATGCTTCGTAAAAGAGAGTCACTAGATGCCGTTAGAATGATATCGTCCACATAAAGTAGTAAGTAAGCCATTTGATCGCCCTTGTGATAAATAAATAACGAAGTGTAGGTCGCGGTACAAGTTCCCATGTATTATTTGCCAATAGAGCTTCATATTCGCTGGTCATGGCCTCTTTCCAGTTAGGGTCAGTGAGTGCGGTGAGATGTGATTTGGGTAACATAAGCAACCGAACACGCGTAGGTGTTCGTATGATGGTTGGCGAAGGTAAAGTAAGGATGTGGGGGTGTGGAATTTATGGAGTTTAGTTGGGAGGATATTGTGAAGGTATGAGGCCGTGTGGAGTGCCTCGACCCAAAATGAGGACGGTAGGAATGCATGGGTGAGTATTGTGAACATGATTTCGTTTAGTCGACGAATCATACGTTCGGATTTTCCGTTTTGTTGAGATGTATGTGGGCATGAAAAACGAAATTGAATACCATTTTGAGTTGCAAAATTTTTGAAGTTGGTATTGTCGAATTCTCCCCCCATGTCACATCGGAAAGTTTGGATTGGCATGCGAAATTAGGTTGCAATATATTGATGAAAATGAGCAAACTTAGTGAAAGTTTCCGATTTAAATTTTAGGGGATAGACCCACGTGTATTGGGTGAAATCGTCCGTTAAAACCATATAATATTTATAACCCGCATGACTAAGAGTAGGTGACGTCCATAAATCACAATGTAAAATAGCAAATGGCATTAAAGTATGAGTTAAGGAATCCGAAAACGGTAAACGTTTATGTTTGGATAATTGACAAGAATCACAAACAAATGCCAAATTATTTTTATTGCAAGAAATAAACTGTTTTGAACGAAGAAACTCCATGACCGGTTGACCTGGGTGTCCAAGTCGGTTGTGCCAGAAAGGAGACTCTTTGGTTGAAATAAAACAAGTAGTGGCGGAAGCACTAGAGGTGAACGGGTAGAGATCACCCGAACTGTTGTGACGACTCAGGATCGTGCCATCCTTGAAATCCTTCACAGAGAATCCAAAGGGGTCAAATTCAATAGAAGTATAATTATCAATATTGACTCGACGCACAGAGATTAGATTTTTAATAATTTTAGGATTAAAAAGGATAGATTTAAGGTGGAGTGGTCGAGTTGGTGTGTGTATTATGGAGGAACCCGAACCCATAACTGGAATTTTGTTACCACTCCCGACAATTATTGACGCTATTGGTGAATAAATGGAAAAGTTGTCGAGTTTACCTTGATCATTGGTGACATGAGATTCAACACCCTTGTCGAAGTTCCAATTTTCATCACCTGTATCACCCGATTCCATTGAAAGAGCATGTACAACCTCAGCTAGTTGTGTGGGTTCAAGTGGATCCACTTCTGCCAAGTGGGCTTGGGCCGAACGACCGCCAGAACGGGCCGCTGGGTGGTTGCTGGGCCGTGGATTGGGTCTCTTTTGCCATGGTTGGACCCAATTTTGAGTTGGGTATGGACATGGGGGTGGAGCCCAATATTGTTGTTGAGCCCAATAAGGTGGGGGTACATACTGTTGAGGATATGCCAAGTATGGATGGGTTGGTGGGTGAGATGGGCCACGGCTATTGGGCCATTGTTGATGGGGCTGAGGTGGGCCAGATAGGCCACGGTTTGTGGGCCTGCCATTTCGACCAGATTCACGTCTTGGCTGGTTAGAATTGGAGCGGCGATTGTGGTTGGAACATTGAGGTTGAGGCTGATGTTCACGAGGGTTTTGCGATGGTGAATTCACGGCAGCAGCAACCACAGGTGTGGGGGTGATGTGTTCTCTGGCCGCGATGCGGCGTGACTCGGATTGGAGTTGTTCAACCGCTTCTTCCCAAGCCGGGAGACTCTGATTTAAAATGGTGGCAATGGTGTCATACTCTCGCGGGAGACCATGAAGAAGGTGTAAAAATTTTTGGGTGTCATTAACCGGGCAATCCACAGCGGCCAACTGATCGACCAAGTCACGGATGCGTTGACAATATGCCTCGAGAGACGGCATGGAGGCAAGTGTGATGTTGATCAGTTCATGTTGGAGGGCCGCGGCACGCGGACCTTTGTTCTTGAGAAATAATTTTTTGACCCGTTTCCAAGCCTCATAAGCCGTAGATTCGTCGGTTAACACCCGGACTAGAAGATCGTCTGTGAGTGTACCGTATATCCATTGTAGAACCACCGCGTCAATCTTCGCCCATGACGAGTATTCGGGGGTAGTTTCATTAGGTGCTGGCGAACCGTCGATGTGATTGAGCACATCGTACCCTTTGGCGTGGAGCATGAAAAGTTTAACCCACGATGAGTAGGAAACTTTGACGCCGTCGAGTACACGGACCTTGTTTGGGATATTGGTGACGGTATAAACGGGATGTAGGGTCTGGGTTTTGGTTTCGACCTCGTCGTCGGCGTTGTCACCCATGGTGAATAATGGCAGAGAACAAGGGATCAAAGAAAGGTAAAAAGAAAGAGAAAAAAAAATGAAGGAAAACGGATGAAGGATTGATCGAGATCAAGCCTTGCGCTCTGGTACCATACACTGGTGTCAAAACTCTTTATATTGAATTGAGCAGTGAAAGGAAGTTAGTAACAAACTACCAAATTTTGGAGTTGGGCCTAACTCAACCCCAAAAATTAGCTTATGAGATGAGAATTGCTCAAGACCATATAAGGAGACCAAAGACCTCAAATCCCACCGATGTGGGACAACTCAACACACCCCCTCACGCCCAGGCCTGCACTCTGGAGCGTGAACAACATAAATGGGGGCCCAACATCGGTAACAATAATTGGGATGGGCTTGGCTCTGATACCATGTCAGATGGAATAATTCCCTCATCTCATTCAATTTATACACAAGACTAATATACAAATATAATGGAGCTAATTACGGAGCTATTCTTGGAAAATCAATCAATCCTAACTAATGGAAAAATACAAAATATTCACAAGATATATGCCAATAATATCAGTGAGATATTATTGGCTAACAGACACTACTAATCTACAACAAGTAAACTTGTATATTATTTGGAAGTTGAAACTACTCATATTTATCTTTTTTTTAATTTATGTCATACAAGTAGTTTTCAGAAAGTAAATTTTAAAGGTGATGATATTAATATGACCTCTCTTTGTCCTTTTCTTTTTATAAATATAAAATTAGGGTAGAAATAGTACATGACAACATTATAAACAAGTAAACAACAAGCAATTTTGAAATACAAAGTCCGATAAATACTTAAATGACCTCCACCAAATACCTAACATGTTGAAATTTTATCCATTTTTCTTATTTTTAAAAATTATCCTTTTAGGATAAGTCATTGGGGCATCCCAAGTATTTTATACATTCTAGGAACACCAATAGGAGATGAATAAATTAATAAAATGGAAAACAAATAGTATGATCTTTATAAGAAATCCATAGTTATGAATATCCCATTCATTTTCTTTGTTAGAAGAGAAAATTTCAACTTATTATAGCTACCTTATCCCTTAATACTGTGCCAGTGATTGTGCAAATTAATCTGTGTTTAATATCCTAATATATCACTTAATTGATGCTAAAGTTTTTCTAGAATATTATTTTCAGAGTAAAATGTGGCAGTATTATTGCTTAGGGCCCATACATCTTGTAAGATAGAAAAAATAAGTAGGCTTTCTTTAGTTAATTATGTATTATTGGATAAGAGATAATGTGCGTTTACGTTTACCCAAAGACCAAATAAGGGTGCTTATCCTCAAAGGTTTCTTATCTCTTATTTTGCTTCATGTCTATCACTATCACCGGTGAATAGATAAGATTTCTTTATTTTTAATTAGAGGTTTCGAGTTAAATATGAAATTTTTTTAGATGATGAATATTTTATTTTTAAATTAGCTTTATATAATGTGAAATCTGAACTAGTTGGAGTCCCGATATCATCGAATGAAAAAAAAGAAGAAGTTGCTATCTCGGTTTATTTGAAATTTGAAAAGAATAAATGGAGCTTTCAATGATGTATTATCTAATTTGTTTTATGTTTATTTGAGACGCACAAGGGAAGGGGTCCATTAGTCACTCTCATTAAAATATGTCTTGGCTTTCCCGCTACTTACCCTCCTCGCCGCTTCTTTTGGAAGATCAGTAATCATTTACTTCATTAACATTTTAAGTTAAATATAAAATATGTAAAAATTACCTAATTGGTGTAACGAGTTCTGTCCCATATCGGCAGTTTGAAGGAAAAGGGGAGCGAAAGGCTCAGTATAAGAAATGGGCTAAGCTAACGGAGAAACATACTTACCTGGACGGGGTCAATGGGCGATCAATAAGGCCCATGGCCTAGGCTGGTGACCTCCATTGCACTTTAGGAGGGGTGCCCGCCTAAGGTCGGCCCAAGTGGTCGAGCCTACGTCATAATTTGTGATAGTGGGGGCCTGCGTTCGCGCGGCCCCTACCCAATCCGAAGTCCAACATTTCTAGGCCCAATAAGAAATACGTTTGTTTTAGTAAAGCCCATTTACGTTACCTTATCAATGTATTTTAATGTGTTAAATCTTAGTACTCTCATAATTCTGAATGGGATAATGGGCCGGCTGGGGGTTGAGTCCAGAGGCCCAAACGTATTTAATTACATTATTTTAATAATTTATTCATATCTTAAATTGGGATTTTAATTATATTATTTTTTTTCTTTGTAAAATAAGAAGTCAATAAAATTCAGCTATAATTAATTGACACGTAAATTTTGAAATCATGAACTCCATAGAAACTCCTTTTGATTCTCTTGTCAGTCATCATGTTATCAAATTCACTATTGAAAATTATGTTTTATACTATTGTAGTTTATAGAAGTGCATGACAAAACAAAAGAGAAGTCAATATATTTCGGTAATTGTCACCGTCATACAACTATATTTGGTTTTGGTTTTTTGCTATTGTTTTGTTTTCCTGATATTTTATTTAGTAAAAGTTGAATATTATTTTCATCTTATTCCTTTCATATCATATAGCAAATATTATATGATTGAAATTGTAATACAATACGCGTTTTATATAATATTTTATAAGTGGTGTTCTTCCTCTCAGAAATTCAAATCAAAACTTTCCTCTGTTTAAAATACAATTTTAATACAACTAAATTAAAATACAATTTTAATAAAACAACTAAAAAGATAGTATTATAACTTAAATACAAATTTCATATTTAAATGATTCTTACATTTATACAAATAATTTTTTTCAACTTTGATACAAATTATTGTATAATGTTGTAATTTACAAAGAGGTTCCTTTCGTTTGGGCCCAGCCGGCCCATTATCCCATTCAGAATTATGAGAGTACTAAGATTTAACACATTAAAATACATTGATAAGGTAACGTAAATGGGCTTTACTCAAACAAACGTATTTCTTATTGGGCCTAGAAATGTTGGACTTCGGATTGGGTAGGGGCCGCGCGAACGCAGGCCCCCACTACCACAAATTATGACGTAGGCTCGACCACTTAGGCCGACCTTAGGCGGGCACCCCTCCTAAAGTGCAATGGAGGTCACCAGCCTAGGCCATGGGCCTTATTGATCGCCCATTGACCCCGTCCAGGTAAGTATGTTTCTCGGTTAGCTTAGCCCATTTCTTATACTGAGCCTTTCGCTCCCCTTTACCTTCAAACTGCCGATATGGGACAGAACTCGTTACAACAATTGGTTTTTCTTTTTTTAAATTTTTTCTATTTTCACATTTTTCAAATTGGTTTTGTGGTTCTTTAGAAAATTATTTTTAATTTTATGATTTTTTTTTTACACATGAAAGATTTACTTTTATACGTAAAAGATCTGTCTTTTGCACATAAAAAATTTTAAAAAATTATATTCTTAAATTATAAATTATAAAGAGATATGATGTACAAATAGTACATTACTTTTAAAGGGAACATATATATATATATATATATATATATATATATATATATATATATATATATATATATATATGTACGTACTATAAGTAACAAGGTACACTTACTCATCATGATAATAAACAAGTTAATTTCAATCATATAATATTTGCTCGAAGTATTCAAAATAAAGGCATCATTACGAGCTTGTATTCATAGTCTAGCTTTCCTTGTTTGAAAGAGTGTAGCATGAATTTCTATTAAATTAAATTAAATATGCTTATTACCAAATAAAATAAAGTAAATATTAAAACATGCTTAACATATTATACTCTAAGATAATTTTTCGTGTATGGTCAATTTTGTAATTGTTAGTTTCCACATTAATAACAGATACTCACTTCCTAAAAGCAAGTGCACACTTTTAAAAGTTACTAGTCAATAGTACGTGCGTTGCGCGTGTACCTTATCTCAATGAGTAAAAAGTTTTTAAAAAATTATAAAAATATTTTATTTAAAATTATATTTAAATTATAAAATTAAAGTGTAAGTCTTGAAAATGAAGAATATTGAACTCAATAAGGGTAAATAGTTACACAAAGAAGTTCTCAATCAAAATGAAAATATTGAAAAAGAAAAAATCATATGTCAATATACAAATATTAAACTATACTAATTTATCACTCTTAAGGGATAAAAAAGGTGAATATATATATTAATTAACTGTAGTTTAGTAATAATATTAAATATAAAGACAAGTATTATAAATATTATAAGTGTTGTAATAATATTATAAAGCATATTAATTATATGCTTAATTTCCAAATTTATAGTAACTACGTAAAATGAAGTTCGTGTATACATCGACTAATGTAGAATATATGAATAATACTATTTTAAAACAAAGGGGATCTTTTCCTTATTTGAGGTAAATTGTCAATTCATTTTAAACTCCTAAATATTAGGATCTAATTCAGTAAGAAAGATATAATAATCAAAATTTAGTTGATATTAAAATCCTAAATATTAGAAAAATAATTTAAATGATTATTTTGTCTAATGTGAATTCGAATTTTAAAGGGTAAAAAAGGCGAACGATATTTCGTTAAGGGTCTTCGTGCTTTTAATGTAGTACTAATATCATGAACATGCGTTGCACGTTAATAATGGCATATGATGATTTAAACATTTATTTATATGAAGGAATAATAAAATTTAATTAATAAAAAAAATTGTATAATAATACAACAATCATCTAAATGCCGAAAAATATTATTACATTAGCATAATACATGAATTAAAAACAAAAGGACATCATCAAAACTTACACAAATGATCAATTTTATCATGGTAGTTAGATAATTATGTATTATAATTTAAAAGTATTTAATGTGATTGTATCTTAACGAACATTTCTTTGTGGACAATATTTTTTTGTGTATGTTTCCTTCTAATGCTTTTGTTGCTCTGCCTTAACCGGAATTCTTGTTGCCGATCTTGATATCCCTCTTTGAAAATGCAACATACAGTTGTTCGTGCAAGAAAATATATTGCAGTAAATATCGTCCAATGTTTAGATGTTTGTCCTTGTGCTTTATTTATTATATTTGCAAAACATAAACATACTAAAAATTAATCACAAAAATTTAAAAAGATATTTCTTAGTTTCGGAAGACGCAAGTTGAGTTTAGGGATAAAAATATACTTAGAAGCACATTGACAATATCATAATTTTTACATATATGACGTTATAGTCAAAACTTCTATATACCATATGTGTGCTAATACATAAGCTATTCGGCGTATTTAAAATTTTCAGTAGCATGACGGGCATATTTTTTTTCAAAATCGACCTATATACAATGGAAGATCAACTTAGTCTATTATATATACGGTGGCACTAACATACGTATGAACTAATAAACTTGACAACAAACATGTATGGTAGAAGCCCGTTGGTGTTAAAGTATTTAAGTATTCTTCGTAGTAGTAATAATTGGAATCATTTTCTGCTAAGTCAAAAACTGAAAAATATTTTGTTTTTACTATGAAATTTTGCAATCAATTTTTTATTTAGTTGATCAACATATTCATTTCTGCTAGCTAAGATATCTTTTTAATTCTATCATGTGATTTGCACAAATTGCGTTTTTATTTAGTGATAGAAATATTTCTTTGATTAAATGCACTACTACTACTGTTGGGAATGATAACCAAGTGTTCAGGAAGAGAACCAAATCATCTTTTATTGGATACTCTTATTCGTTTATGACACAAAGCAAAAAGACACTAAATACTGGATCTATTGTTACTTTATATTTCTTGTCAGTCGAATCTTTTTCATTTGAGACCAGAAGTATAACTTTGGCAAGCTAGCTTTTACAGTCTATGCTTTTGTCGATTTTGCAACTACTGGTAGTACTTGACATAAATTACCTCCCAAACTATTAATTTTTTACCAAACGGTTCATTAATATTCATATCTCTAGAACTCCATTTGACACTTAGCTATAAGTGCTTCATCTCATATTATCAATTTTGCTTTCCTTATAAATTTAGCATCATTGCTCTGATTTGATGTATTTGTGATGGTTATTTAAGTTGTTTGAAGAGGTATATCAAATCTAAATTGGAGTCCTCACAATAAAATAATAGTTAGTACACTACTTGCTATTATTGCTAACAGTGTCATGCCTCTTGATATGATATTTGCAAGTAATGCATGAAATAGAAATATTATTTCGATCCCGCCAGAGGCATCTATAAAGAATAATCTCGTTATAACAGAGTCGATTCTTTATAATATAGTGTTGAAAGCTTGTTATTATTTTGGATTGGCTTTGATTTTGCTTCCTCAGACACTTGTATAGCATTTTTATTTTTAATAACATATTAACCTTTTTACTTTTATTGTAACGCTCTTTTTATGGAATAAATTTATGAACCCTAAGATTATTTTTTTTAACTTGAATAACAATTTTACTCATATGACGAATTTAAAAAATAATTGAATTGGATTCTCTTGCTAAATAATTAATTAAAAGATCTAATTATTTTATTTAACATAAAAATAATTTGTTCAATGTTGATCAGATCTTAATAGTAATTCATCTCTTGTTTTGAATATTTAATCTTAATTTTAAGTTTATCTACCTTAAATTTTATTTTCGAAGAGTAAAAGATTGATATGACATTTTACTTTTAGATCTTTATGTCTATAGAATCATTAGTGGTATTGACTCTTACCAACCATTTTTTTTCTTTCTCACACATTTATATTCTTAAATGCTTTATTAGTTGTTGTTTAATAATTGAGTATTTTTAATATTACACGAAAACTAATAAAAATCTATTATTTGAGTAGGAAAATAGTTCAAATATAATATAAAAATATATTATTGTGGGGGTATTTTTTTCTCAATTCTAACTCCTTTTGCAATCCATTTGATACTACTTTTAATTTTTTTGGCGTTGGACATTATGGAGTGGCAATGTATTGCCAATACAGAGGATTCTGATGAAATTGATTTTATTAAACTTTTCTACATATTTTTAATAAGAATTTAATAGACAAATTTTATTAATATTAAAACATTAAATATTAAAAATTAGCATAGAAGGTATTGCATTCCAAAAAATAAGTTTTTACAGTTATGCCCTTTCCCTATGAGTTCTTCCGTTTAATATTTTAGGGCTATTTTGATATATTAATATTGTATTTATGCTTTTATAATAATATAGGCTCTCATTTTTCTAAATGGATTTGAAAAATATAATATTCTCAAATTAAATTAGTAATAGGACATTATAATACGTTTTCAAATTAAATTAGTAATATGAATTTTTAAGAAGTATATCCTAAAAGTAATAGGATTACATGACTAAAAATATTTACTTATTCAAAATTATATGAATTAGACAGCTGGAGAGTAATTATACTAATAGGATTCCTAAAGATAATCATGTAGGATTCCTAACGTGTAGTATTATGTCCTAAAACTAATAGGATTATGAGGCTAATATCTAGAATTCAGGTTATGTCCTTTTATTATGAGTTATTATGCTTAATATTATAAGGTTATTTTTGTAAACCGATATTGTATTCATGCTTTTATAATAACTAGTTACTATGTACATGCGTTGCACGTAAATGATATCTTATTTATAGTGTATAAATATTCAGTGTGGTAATATCATATCTAATACTTCTTTATAAAGGACGTTTTTGGAGTATGTTTCATTCCATAACTTTGGCTTCTCCGTCTCAAAAGTAAAATATATAGTTGTCCATCTTTGAATCACCTCCGAAAAGTATTATTTTTCACTACTGTACTTTGACATATTTGTGAGGAATGTCTCAATTATTTATAAAGTTATGTCGAATTTAAATCACGTGAGATATAATCCGAGTCAAATTATTACTACTTTATCATATTCAAAGCAATAAAATTGTAATCAGACAAGTGTTTTGATAAATCAAGTACATGATTAATTAAGATTTTAGAGAAACATATATTTTAGACTGCTCCTAAAAATAATAGCAAATTAATATTTTATATATATATATATATATATATATATATATATGTGTGTGTGTGTGATTAGAGGTCCTAAGAAATTGTAACATATAAAGTTAGAATTACAATTCTTCATGTCCACTATTTAAATATGTACTATTAAGAATTACGTGGACATGAAGAATAGTTGCATTTAAAATAATTATATTACTCTAATGCTCTGAAGTATCTTATGTATTCCTCAACTGATCAGTACCTTAAACAATACTAATATTTATTTTATAAAAAAATAAATATTTATTATGTAGAATAAGGTAAATATGAAAAAGATAAATAATTTGAAGAAAAAAAAAACTTAAATTCATAAACCCAGTATCTTCAAAACGATATACAAAGATAAAATCAACACCTTATATTATGAAACATCCTATTTGTCTGAAAAGTTCCAATTGATTTTCACATTCCATACGAACATCGTCATGTATTTTGTTTCTGTTACGCAGCCGATCCAATTATTGTGTTCCACTTACTTTAAATTATTTTTAACCAATCATCACACATAATACATTAATAATATTATTCTAAAGTATTTTTCTTTTTATATAAATAAATTGATATGAATCTTGAAAATTTGAGACAATTCTTGGCGCGTGAGCATCTATTGAAATAAACCAATCAAAATTTTTTTTTGTTAAACTTCGACATATAGGAGACTTGGACGAACATGTTTTAGGAAACCTAATCTAGCATCAATCGCTTTTCTTTGAGAAATTTGTAAAAGAATCAATTACTCATACGGAAGTAAAAATAAATAAATTAAAGAGTACAATCTCAAATGCATTATTAGAATCACTTTATTATCATGTAAAAGAAAAATATTCAAATAAACTTGCCCCTACTATTTTATCCTTTAAAACTAGATTCTATATTTAAAAAATTATCATTTAATTATTTCTTATTATTTAATATTTTAAAAATTAACTCAATTTTTTTGAATTATGTAGTAACTCATAATATTTGGGTAAAGATACTAACTTAATTTAGTTTTAACTTTATATGAACTAAATACAAATTAAGACTTTAAAGGATAGTAAGAATTTCAACTTTGTAAAATGTTATAGATGTTTTTCGAACGTCGTATTAAAATTTTCTTTTAGCACATGCCTATATTGAATGAGACAAAATAAAGCATATTTCGCCAAAGTTTCTTTGCAGAGACGATCTTCAACAGAATGATGAAATGATGTTCAACAAATTCATTCAAGTGATAATGTGGCGGAATAATTCACTAAGACATTGCCAATCTCAACATTAGAGAAGTTGTACTACATGCTTGGAATTCGTTGTCTCCGAGAAATAAAGTGATATTTTCATCGGGGGGAAGTAAATACACGTTGTACACTTTTTCCCTTAGCTAAAGATTTTATCCCACTGTATTTTCCTGGTAAGATTTTTAATGAGGCAGCAAGTAATGCGTATTACAAGATATGTGTACTCTTTTTCCTTCGCTAGGATTTTTGTTTTCTCACTGAATTTTTTTCTAGTAATGTTTTAACGAGACACATTATCTGTGGACATCCAAGGGGGAGTGTTATAAATACATATTTAAATGGAGGTCCACTAATCAAATATAACTCCCACTACTCTTATTCATTATATAGATAACCTCTACTATTTCTCACCATTATAGTTGTAACTCCCACACCTTCATAACCTTCCATGATCTCAAATATTTAATACCATATTTAAAGTAATCTTATTGTAAGCCTCTATGTAACCCTATAAATAGAAGTATTGGGATCGTGTACTGTATATTTGAAAATAATTGGGAAACACTTGATAAACTAAGAAAATTCTCTCTTTCCTTTCTACATCTCTTCTCTATTTTCTTATATTATAATGTTACTTTGAACTAAGTTTCTTAATATCAAAGAATTACAAAGAGTCGCCTTTATTATCTTAGCTTCTATCCTGATCGGTGTTTTAAAAGGCGGGGGCATGAGGCGGGGCGTTTTACTTGATACAGCGCGAGGGAAGTCTCGAGACATGGGGCGTAAGCCCCACAGATCTTTAAATTTTTTAATTTATAAATTAATAATATAGCATTATAACACAAAAAATATAAAAAGTACATTCAAAGTTCAAGAAAACTGAAAAAAAATTAAAGAAACTCATAGAAAATAAAATATCTAGCAGGTTTTACAAAATATAAATAATGTAATAGTGTTAAAGTTACTAATAAATCAACTATAACGTCTTAAATTTCAATCAATTACAAATTATAATTTCTACAAATATTATCAAACTGCATATTTTACCTCCCTGATAATAAATACACTATAAATTTTATCAGTAGTATAATTTAAAATTATTACTCCTTCACGAGTAAATACAAAATTATTTTTAAGTAGCAAAATAATAAATGTATAATAATATTGAGAGACATTGAACTAAGACATGAAGATCTAGCAAGTAAAGATATAAATTTTGGCTATCTATTTACAAAAAAAAAAAAATATTCAATGATATACACCTCATAATGTTCTCAATTAGTAAATATGCAATATTATGCTTCATTATTTGAGTTATTCAAAATTTTCATTTTCATATAGATGAAAAACTTTAATTATTTAGTTGTTAAAGAATTTTGAGAGTAAAAAGTGATAATTAGTGAATTCGACACATGATTTGCATAGGAACTGTTGAGCGAGTCCCTGACGTTGAGCGTTAGGCGTGTTTAGAGTGCATAATCGGGCACTTCAGGGCGTTAGTGTCACAAAATTAAGCCCCACACATAAACCTCAAGGCGTTTTGATAATACCCCGCCCAAGGACGACCCCCGAAACGAGTTCAAAATAACCTTTTAAAACACTGATCCTGATCAAGTAACTGCAGCACAACAAGCCTCTTGATATGATACGACTTTACACAAAACTTAACATTCTTTTTTCATACATATACAAATAAAAAACTTATGAGTTAAAACCCATTTTACTCTTTTGCTAATATCAACTTAAAAACATTCTCATCTTGTATGAGAAAAAAATTAATGACAAAGAATATTTTTTAGAATGGACAAATTAGTTTAGTCATAATCTTTTGCATTAGTAAGAAATATATTAAGAAAATTATTACAGAAAAATCAAAATAAACAGTAAGCATAATATAGGATAATATTATGAAGCCAAACCTCACGGAGATTCATGTAATTATCTGTTAATTATATGAGGAATTCGATAATATACATTATCTCTTCCTTCTTTCTTGTGTTTTTTGGTTAACACTTGTCTTAAACGACTAAATAATGAAAATAGGATTGAAAAAGATATTTATAGCCTGTTTGGCCAAGTTTCTCACCATGTCAAAAGTGCTTTTTTTCTCAATTTAAAGTGTTTGGCCAAGTTTTTTTTGAGAAAAAAAGTGCTTTTGGCTAGAAGCAGAAACAGTTTTGAAGAAGCAGAAAAAAGTAGCTTCTCTCCAGAAGCAGAAGCAAAAGCAGTTTTGACTTTTTACCTTTCAAAAATATCCTTTACAAAATATTATATATGCTAAAATAACCTTACTTAGTTTAAACTATTAAGTAATATAAAATAACTTTTGGGATGAACTTTCATATTTATTGAATGATATTTTGATATATTTAAATTATCTTAAAGGAATAAAGTACTTTTTAATTTTATTTTTATATTTTACTTAAATAAAATAAAAAACTTAATTATTATCTTTAATAATAAATATTTATAATTATTTATCTATTTATATAATATTAACTATTAAGCAAATCTCTTTATGTCCTTATTTGTAATTTGATACTTAAAAGTATTTTTTGAAAAGTTTGGTCAAACATAAATTATTGTTCAAAAGTATTTTTTAAATTGATTAGCCAAACACAAACTGTTTTTTTCAAAAGTATTTTTTCGAAAAATATTTTTAAGAAAAATACTTTTCAAAATAAGCTGATTTTCTAGATTGGCAAAAAAGGTATTAATCCTTTATTGATTTTCTGAGCAACAAATAATTTAGACCAAGTTTTTTGGTTTAAAGTGACAAATCGCCAGAGGTTAAAATATTTGAACTCTATTCCCCAATTTAAGAATTTTAACAAAACAACTTCCTTTTTCCGTCCAACTCTTCTGTGTCTTGACACCAAAGAAAACTCCCCTGAGTTCCAAAGCAAAAAGCTTCGAACTCAAAATTGAATCAATCCGTAGTATTTCAGAACAAAGGAATCGAAACGTAGAAAATGAGCAGCATAGGAACAGGTTATGACTTATCGGTGACGACATTCTCGCCGGACGGCAGAGTATTTCAGATCGAGTACGCCGGTAAAGCCGTCGACAATAGTGGTACTGTTGTCGGAATCAAATGCAAGGACGGAATCGTATTGGTATTTTGTTTGTTTTGTTTTTTGTGTTGATGTTAGGTTTTTTTAGGGTTTTGAGTTTTCATTGATTGATTGCATGGGGAATTTTGAAATTGTAGGGAGTTGAGAAGCTGATTGCGTCTAAAATGATGTTGCCGGGATCTAATCGTCGGATTCACTCCGTTCATCGCCATTCCGGCATGGTAATTACCTTTACTCACTCTACTGTGTATTATTATCTGATCTACCAAGGGATAATTATGTGATATTTGCCTCTTATATACAAATTATATGATATTTGCCTTATATGAATGACAAACGCGATTTTCATTTTTACATTGGAGGAATTTTTTGGTTGACAACACTACTTCTAGCACTAGTACTTCTAGTACTACAAGTCCTTAGATCCTAGGGGAGTGACCTGATATTGAGGACCTGGAGTGCTAATATTGGGAATAAACAAAGTGACAGTAGGTGAATTCTTCTCATCCCATAAGCTTTGGTTGATAGAATTACCAGGTATCGCGGAGCTAGCTTGAAGAAAGGGGGTTCAATTCAATTCGGAGAAAAGTTATACTGTGTGAATAAGGGAAAAACTTGTTTTTAAGGTTATATATAAGCTGTTGAATCCCCTTGACAGTTGATATAAGGGAAGATTCTAGTAGCGGCAAAGGGGGTTAAAAAAATGCTTTAGTTCATATCTTTAAATCCCAGGCGTAACATTGTTGAATTCCTTTGTATAGGTTCCTGGCTCTGCCACTACTAATAGATAACAGTTACCGGCAGAATAAGTCGAGGTATGAGTAGGCTCGCTCGGGCGCTACTTTATTTGAAAGAAAGAAACAGAAGAGGATTAAACTACTTGGCCTCATTCCTAAATTTGTTGAATCTTCTTCATCCATTCCGCTCACTTGGTTTCCTGTCATTCCAGTACCTAATTATTTGTCTTTGGGGTTCTCTAAAGCTAGATATTCTCTAGTTCTCCTACTTATTTTTGTTTGATGATGGTGCTGATTTTGTCAAATGCTTGGCTGAAAGATGAAAGCTTTCTTTGTCTATATGTTCTTTAGCATCGGACTAATATGGAGAAGAGGTTTAGGCTCTGTCATCTTTCTTTTAAATGGCGTTTGTCCGTGAAAATTAAATTAAGACGGTTCTTAGTGATGGCAGTGGATATGCTATGGTTTATTAATTTGTTAGAGGTATAAATTTACAGAAGCATCATCAGATAACCCATTAAAGCTGAAAAGGACATATGGCACTGTTAAAGTCTTGAACCAATCCTCTGTGGGATGATTCATGGGCTTTGTTTTACTCTATTTTGCTAAACTTCCTTTCTGTACAGGCCGTTGCAGGGCTGGCTGCAGATGGGAGGCAAATTGTTGCCCGCGCAAAGTCTGAAGCAACCAACTATGAAAGGTTTGCTTCTTGCCACCTTATCTGAAAACATAAATGTGTGTGTCGGTGTGTGTGTGTACTTACATCTTGACGTGTGAATTCCGTTTCTGCATCTGTTTCTCCTGTAGTTTAGCATTCGTGGGAGTTCACATTTGACATTTCATAGATATATGAAAAGTACAAACTAATTCTGTGGTCTCCTATTGGCTTTAAGTTTTGTTTTACCCACTCGTAATTTTCCACTAATCATTTGAAAATGTAAATTGATTAAGACCTATCATTTATTGAATCCCTTGTCGGTCAGAAGGATTACTCTCTATTACAGGGTATATTTGTCATGGTAGAGATGCGTGGAATAATTTAAATTGTATAGTGCATTTGAGTCTTTGACTAGTGTTAGGTAAAGTGTGGTACTCCTAAGTGTGACATATGGACGAAAACTTAATGAAGTATCTATGCATGGTGTCATGTTTTGAAGTGCAAATATCACTTCTTGATTAAGCTTTTTGCAGGTGAATTACTCATTCATTTTTCGTGGTTGTAAGAACATAAATGGACATTTGGTCCTTATGTATAGCTATCTAGAATCTATATTCACTTCAGAAGCACCTTCTTATTACTAAAGTGTGATACTGTGGTATTTAAGTCATTTTCTGGCTCTTCTGCTGCCACTATTGCATTGACGAGGCATTGCCAGATGCCTCTCTGCTTGTGTTGATATTTCTAGTAAAGAGTATTTGCATCTTAGCACATCCTATTGCTAACATCGTCCTCCCTAGAAAAATTCCAGTGTTGTCATGTGGGATATTTATTAACATAGCTCTTGATTCGACAGGGGACTTTTGCAGTTGTTTCTTTTATTATCATTAACGTACGTGTAGTTTTTATGTTTCCTTCATTAGTAGATGGAAAGTCAAAAGATTTTAGAGCCTCATCTTAGAGTTCTAGATGGTGATGAAAGTTTTTTTTTCCCCACTCGACATTATGAAAATTGTTGTTTTACAGTCATCGTATATCAGCACCCTTATTTTGACTCTTCTATTGACTGGGATTGTAATTTGTAGTACATATGGCGAACCAATTCCGGTGAAAGAGCTTGCAGAACGTGTTGCTAGTTATGTACATTTATGCACGCTTTATTGGTGGCTCAGGTGTGTTGGAATATCTGTTGCCAGTTTGAATACTCTCAACTTCTTCCTTTTATTTGATTTCTGTACCTGAATTTTTGGAGTGCTACTTGTTTTAGGCCTTTCGGATGTGGGGTGATCCTTGGAGGATATGATAGAGATGGACCTCAACTCTACATGGTTGAGCCGTCTGGTGTCTCCTATGTGAGTTAAATCATTGTTTAACTGCTATATGTTTGCGCCAGATGGCCTGCTATTATATTTTCTTGATCAGCTTTCTTGCCTTCGACCCTTATTATTTGAGTTTATTTAAGATGTTGATGTCTTGTGTTGTTTGTTGTAGAGGTACTTTGGTGCTGCTATTGGGAAAGGCAGACAAGCTGCTAAAACGTAAGTATAGATCTCTTCTGTACAACCTAAATTTCGGAAATGAAACAATCAGGCATGGCTATTGATGGTGGTGAATATTTGAATTTGCATTTGGTTTCAACTATCAAAAAAAGATTGCACGAAATGTTCCGAGTTGAAATTTCGCTCAGCCTTTTTAAAAGTGCCATGGATGTCATCCTTGGGGTGCAGTTAACCTTTCTAGATTTTAAGCTCTCTCCATTATCGTTCACAAGAAAATGATGAAGTTCATTATTATATACTCCTTCCCTGAGAAAATAGACAAATTTATTTTTAAGAAAAGGTTAAACTGATTAATATCTGCCCTAGTTTTTTACATTTATTAATTTATCTTTAGAAATAAAACTTGCAGATCCAGAAACTACATGGAAATTCACCTTTAACAGTAATGATTGGGCTAAAAATCACATCTAAAAAGTTTTCATCAAAGAAGTTTTTCTTTGACTTCACTATGATACAGTATCAAAAATCAAAGTCGATCTCCTGATGCATTAATTGTGCTTTTGATGTTCACGTGATGCAGCTTACCCAAAATTTTATGGTTATGAACACTTTCGTCTAAAAGCAATGCTTAAAAGGTTCAAATCTTTTCTTGCCATAGACCATAATTTGTCAGAAGGGTTGTAATTGAAATTTGGGGATATAACTTATTTGGACTCCATGAAGTTTTGGCAACAATGGGAATGTCCTCTTGAGTTTCTACCATCATAGAAACACCCATGGCCAAAATCTTTATATCATCAAACTGGTCCAATATGTTACTGTATGACCACTTAATATCTTCGTTTTCTTTCATCTATTTTCTATTTCTGTCCCGTTAAGAAAGACAGGTTTACCTACCTATCTGCACAAGCGAGAGAGATCTATAACCCCATTTGTGTGACACTTTATTTTGGTCGTTCAGAAATGTTTCTATTAAAATATTATTCGATGTAACTTTGAACTTTCTGAAATTCAAGTTAAACTTTATTTTATGTATCTCTATTGAACTACTTTTCTTACTGCTTATTTAGGTTTTATGAAGGTCTGATAATATCTTGGTGATGTTATAAGTAAACCAGCTAAATAGTTTACTGGTTTAGTTAGTATACTCGACAGAGACTAAGCTATTTTATACGTATGAGATGAAAAACACTGATCAAGTTGGGTTTTTATTCAATCAAGCTTTGCCTTGTTTTGGATTTTTTGGTTATATCTGGCACCAAATTTTCTTTTATGCACACTAATGTGACTTTGAAATGAAATCTTGGCAGAGAAATTGAAAAGTTGAAGCTCTCTGAAATGACGTGTCGGCAAGGGGTAATTGAGGTAGCCAAAATGTAAGTAATTGTTCTCATTGAGTCTTTGAATTTTACAATTCGATTCATGCTGATTTTTTATTGCTGAAATTTTTGTTGAAATCTGACCTGGTGCAAACACAAGATCTATTTGTGTGTAGTTAATAGATGTTTTGTGTGTAGTTTGTATATGTTCTGTGTTGACATTGAGAACTGCCTGCAAATTAATTTATACAACATGTTCCGGTTCTCTCAACCTTTGGTTAGTTCAATATTTTTCGGGCAGCCAATCACAATCTTTTAGCTTTACAATGATATTGTTTAGTTGTAAGTGAAAAGTCAATATGCGAAACTGGTGTTTAACTCTGTGTAAAGGAATGGTGGTATCATGACTTGCATTTGGAAACACCAAGTTTAGTTCTTTATGAAGTGGTAAGTCTATAATTTTATCTATTAGTTGCAAGAATGGACGCATCAGTTTATAGTTTTATCGAGAAATTTAAGGGTTTAAAATTCATTTAGTTGGTGCGGCATGCTTTTATTGTTCAGCTTTCTGACAATATGTTCTCTCTGGGGCCAGAATATACGGAGTGCATGATGAGGCAAAGGACAAGGCGTTTGAACTGGAAATTAGTTGGGTGTGTGATGAGTCTAACCGACAGCATCAGAAGGTGATTCACGATCCTTCTCAAGTACACTTTAATAGGAACTGGTATCTTTGTGTTAAATGCTAGTATTGACTCGACATTTTCTTTATTTTTTTGCCTAAACCTTTCACAGAAGCAAAAACGAGATATTAAAGCAAATGACCTTTTTTAGCTTAGTTTTTGTAATTTTCCATCGTACATTATTTCGTCTACGTGCAATTTATTTCATAATGGTGAATGAATGTTATTGATAATCTGGTTAGTAACTCGTGCTGCTATTTGATGTTGCCATAGGTTCCTGCTGATCTGTTAGAGGAAGCCAAGGGTGCGGCTAAAGCAGCACTTGAAGAGATGGATGCAGATTAGTGGCACAAAGACACTTTGTTCCTTATCTATTCATGCACTTACTTTTTATCAGTTGAGTCAAATAGTCTTGATCGGCCATGTTTGAAATTTTGCACCTGTATGATTATTACTTTTAGTGATGAAAGAGATTTGTTATTCCATTAAACTATTAAACTGTAATCGTTACATATTTTTCAAAGATCAAGAGGATAGGTTGCATTCTAATATGGGGAGTTCTCGTTTTTAGCAGTTTTTAACTTATAGTAATAGGTTTCTTTGTTGTCCCACATTTGCAACTTCTAATTTTCTTGTCTTCTCAAGTTGAATTGCAATTTCTTTCATTCTCCGGTGGTTAGCATCCATCTTCGTAAATTGGTTTCTGAATAATAATGGAGAATGACTATATATAAATATATAGATGTAGATTATATATGCAGCAAAACATGTTTTTCATGCTCGTACAAATCAAGTCAAAATGCATGTCAATATTTACTGTCAGCTTGATTAGATTTTCGATTGTATTTGTTTTTTTGGTTTTTCTTGATCACCAACCTATTAAGTGTTGTCGTTGCTTATTTTCACTATTATTGATATGGGTCTTTCGAGTTTGATTGGTCAGAAGAAAATAATTAATGGAGGCAACATGGAGTTGTTTTGTCGTGGTTGGACATAACGATATAACATGGGAATTAACCATTGATAGAAGAGAGAACATGTCATTTTCCTAACAACTTAAACTAAAATTAAGTTCGTTCTATTTATGTGGAATACAAAAAATTAAGATGAAATTGTATATATCACCTTGATCAGCCCTGCACCACATGAACATTCCAATCATTTAAAAACCAAACAGCAAAACTACATTAAAGTAGTACATTATAATTTACATCTAAGTTGACTGTATGGTAAGCTTCTAGCAGTTGTAGTCACTTTATTCATCGAATCATGAAATAAAGAGATTTTACTTGTCTTCTAAACTAAATTCTACAAAACAAAGCAAAAAACGAGCAAATCCAGATTTGCCACCATAAATTTGACAACATGGGCAACATTACATCCGTTGCTTTTCAGCTCAAATATTTTACGTAGCAGAAGGCAAACAGCAAGAAGAGTTCTATTATAAGCAAGAAATAGCAATGCCAGTGAACAAAAGAATAATGATTCATTGGATATTTCAACTAAACCACGGAGTTTCATAAAGTGATAGAAAGATATATTCCATTCACAGATATAGAATGATTTCTTGAGCAGTGTCCTACAAGTCCAGATCCGTAAGCAAAACAATCACATAGTCGAGTGCAATCTCACTGATTCATATCTTTACAATAATCACATTTGTAAAAAAAATTACATATATGTAACAACTCAATGCTGATAACTAAAACGGTCTTCGTTCCAACGAACTGAACAAGCAATGGAGGCTCCAGGCATCTAATATGGTGCTCTTTCATCCAAGAATTCTTTTGAGCATTTCGGACTGCAAACAGCCCGTAAAAAATGAAACTAGGATCAGCTTAATAATTAAACAGAAAATATAATCAGCAAGATGTAGGAAGCACAGGTTGATTTACTCCTCAAGTTGGAAACTGGCAATACAAAGTTTCTAGCTCCACCGTTGAGGACCCAAAGTAATTCATAGCTCCGTAAGATAGGGCGTTCCCCAAAGGCTGTCAATGTAATCTGCTGCAAATGCTTTCAATACTGCAGAAGTATCTCCAAGCTTCTGGTGGAGTAGCCTTCTTGACCAAGAAGTTTCCCTCCATTGCAATGCCCATTCAACTGAATTCAAGAAATATCAGCGCCAGACGAAAAATAAAGCATGTAAACCAGACTCTCAGCATCAGAAGCCGGACACAATTTCCCTTGTTGAAGGGCATACGTAGAGGAGAAATGGAGATTCATTGCAGGACGATCCCTCTCTTGTAAAATAAAATAACAAGGACAATACCTAACAGCCTCATCTTTACCAAATTGGCCAACTCTCACCATGTCGGCAACTGTTCTGCCCACTGAACTAGTCACTAGGATATGAGTCCCACACCACCAGAGCTTGGTCTCTTGCACTGGCCAGGGGATGCACTCAAATGAGGCAGATAATTGCTAGATCCCCATTTGTTTCATAAAACTTAATATCTTAGTTTGCCTCTGAACTTGATACCATAGCTTCATATCTTCTCATGCTGTTTGGTTCCAGCTGAGAAGTATGCGAACCTACATACAAAAACAAAGCTTTAGCTGGATCTTCAACAGGAGATGCGATATAATATGGAATCTCTCCGCCAGTCAGGACCAGTGGTGGAGCCACCTTATAAGAAGGGGTGTCAAATGACACCCCTTCGCGGGAAAAATACATTGTGTAGGTTGGTAAAAAAAAAAAATGTATATATACTATGAATTGATTCCTCTTAATTTTCTGGTATGTTTACTTGACACCCCTTAACAAAAATTCTGGCTCCGCCACTAGTCAGGACTTCGTTGATCTGATAACCCTTCTTCCAGTTTGAATCTTCTATCAACAAGACACAACCTACTTCCAGTTTTATGGACTTTTAAGATACCAACATGACGGATTCTTTGCGCACTTCTACAATTTCAGGGGAAGCACTATGTTGCTCGAAGCGAAATAAACCATTTCCATTCGACCTGCTATCACCCAATTGCTTTTCAATTGCTATTGTTATTAACACCGCTCCAGCATAAACAAAATGAACTCTGTATCCAAACTCAAATTTACTACTCAACTTTTGATTATAGTATTACCCTCAAGTTGGAGTTTCATTTGGGGTCAAAGGCAAACATAATACTGTTTCTTAACAACACAGTAAAATTAGACCAAAAATTTGAAAGAAAAGCAAAACTGAACAATTTTGAATAATACATGAACAAATTTGTCCCTTCTCCTAAAGAGATTACTCCAACTTTGGGATAAGAGGGTGTTGGAGAAATCTTCAAAACCAACTGTGAAGTGAAGTTGTCGATTTTGTATATTTGCTATTGGGTTGGATTTTTGAAAGTCCACACTAGGCAGATCCTAGTGGAACAACAACTAGGGGTTGTGGTGGTTTTAGGGCTTTGGTGATTTTTGTGTAGGCCCTATCTACGTTTGCATTGTTGTTCTACTAGTTTCTTGTTTTTGGTGTCTGGGTGTTAGTAATCCTAGTGAATGTTGTTGTACTGTGAGTGTTACTTGTCTTTGGAGTTTAGGGTATGTTCTTATTCCGTTATGCTACTGCTATCTATCAATGTCAAAGTTCTATCTATCTTAAAGTTTTTGAAAGTTCTTGTTTTGTGGTTTAGGTTTAACTTTGTTCAGTTAAGTCTTAAAGTCCTTAAAGTTGAATTAATTGTAGTTATAGTGAGTCGAACCCGCAATACCTATGCCAGCTTCGCCCCTGGTCGCACATATATCTAACAGAAAGAATTTAACCGCATGCACATACACACACGCAGACACACACTTATATAATAAAATTTGTTTCAGTCATCAAATAAAACTTGTAAATTAAATGTTAGATCTAATGATTTCAACAAAAACTTAGATTCTATTTAGTGACCCGGTAATTAGAAAGATAGGTAGTATTAAAAAAATTAATTGTAGTTATAGTGCGTTGCAACTTGGTAGTATCTAACACACTTAGTTATATCTCCTCCAAACTTTCATGACCCCACCGTATTGAGAGTCAACTAAAAGAACAAAAACAGAATTCGAACTGAGAGGAATATTGTATTTGCTGAGGCTTCTCGCAAACAATACACGTAGCGTAAAGAATAAAGCTTCACCTAAAACTGAGAGAGAAGGCTTACTGTTATTCTCTATTATTGTAGCACGGGTTCCAATATCAGGCCTTAGAATAGCAAGTTCCAGAATATCATCCCACTTCCCTTGTGGATGCTTTGGGTTCTTTAGCATTAAAGCTGTAGCACAAAGACCTTAAGTCTCCCTTTAGCAATGGCTTTCTCGGCTTGGTAGAATCTCAAATTTGAATTGTAGATACTAGAAACATAGAAAGGAATAGGTTGTCCTAACCCCAAAATGCTTCCCATAACCCTGATAAGAACAAACACTATTTACTGTAAAAAAAAAAAAAAAGAAACAAGAAAAAAAGAAGTAGAAGAAGACAAAGAGAGAAAGCAAGAATGAAAAGAAAGAAAATGAGAGAAGAAAGAATTCGGCGCGTAGTTTGCGGTTCCATCTTGTCGCATATTCACATTCGCTTAAAACTTTTTTTTTCCAGCACACGCATGCCTGTAAATAGGCATTCTCTTCTTCAGTTGTAGACCATCACACAAATTCTTCTTTTGCTCTCAATATCAATGAAGCTATTCTCACCGTGGACTAGGCATAAATTACCGAACCACGTAAATCTTGTCTTGTCTTGTGCAATTTATTAATTTTCTTTTTAAATATATTTTTCCTTTCTATTAGCCTGACATGCTTCCAACAACTGGTATCAGAGCACAGACAGTATAATTTTGGTAGAAAAGTACGGTATTGGTGCATGTACTATTCACAATAATAGTGCAACACTATTAATCATCAATACCAACACTATTCACAATAGTGAAGTACTATTAATTAATAGTAATAATACTGTTCGGCAATAGTGAGTGTTGTCTACCTTATACGGTTGAGACATTTTCCTACACAGAGTACTATTCACGGTTATAAAAAAAATAATTTTTTGTGAAGAAATGGCGTCGGAAGAAGGTAAGGTTAAGATTGACGAGTTTAATGGCAAAGAAGAAGAGGACAATCCAAGAATCGCAAAGATAATCTCCTCCTCAAACCTATATTACATCAATAAAAAAAAATAACTATTCTTTAATGTGACGCCTTCATATTATTAGTTTTGAAGGCCAACTGAGGCAATGCACAACCTCAGTTTGTCAACACCGACAACTTTGGTTAACATATCTAACGGATTCTTCGATCCTAGTATCTTCCGTAGAGAAAGAGTTCCTTCATTTATCAACTCTCGGATACGATGATACCTCAGCTGGACATGCTTCGATCTTGTATGAAACACTGGATTCTTGGCAAGATAAATTGCACTCTATGTAAGCCTGAAAAGCTCATAATTGTCCTGCTCTTTACCTAGCTCTTTAAGAAAATTTTTGAGCCAAATCATCTCTTTTCCAGCTTCTAATATTGCCATGTACTATGCTACAGTGGTAGATAGAGCAACACTTTTCTGAAGTTTGGACATCCAGCTAACAACAGTACCACCCAAGGTGAACAGATCGCCGCCTAAATTTGCATAAGCAAAACCTTGTAACATAATATTGCTTCTTTTAAACTAAAGTGTCATACTTGAGGTGCCTTTGAGATATCACAATATCCATTTTACACCTTCCCAATGCTCCTTTCTTGGATCTAACAACTCCAACTACATGGGCTACGTAGTGCAAACCATAGAATACATCAAACTTCCTACTGCTGAAGCATATGAAACTTTAGACATGTACTTCCTTTCTTTATATGTCTTAGGTGATTGGTCCCTTTGACAGATTAAGATGGCTTCCGAATGGAGTGCTTCTGGTCTTTGCATCATGAAGACTGAACCTGCTTAGTACCTTCTGTATGTACTTTTCTTGAGACAACTTTAAGGTTCCTTCAGACCTGTTTCTGTTAATCCTCATCTCAAGCATTTGCTTAGCTGGTCCTAAGTCTTTTATTTTGACTCCTCTGCTAGTTGTTGCTTAACCATATTGATCTCATTTATGCTAGATCCTGCAATTAGCATATCATCAACATACAACAGTAAAATGATATATGATTCATCAAGATTTTTGATACAACAGTAATGGTCCATCTCACATCGTGTAAAACAATTGTTATGCGTGAACCCATCAAATTTCTTGTGACATTGTCGGGAGCTTGCTTCAAACCATACAAACTCTTCTTCAACTTACACACAAAGTTTTCTTTACCAGAAATTTAAACCTTCAGGTTACTTCTACACATGTAGATGTCTTCTTCAAGGTCACCATGCAAGAAAGTAGTTTTAATATCTAGCTGCTCCAAATGCAAATTTTCTGCAGCTATGATACTTAGTACCAATAGCTAATTTGACTACGGGAGAGAAGATCTCTGTGTAGTCAATTCATTCCTTCTGCTAAAAGCCTTTTACTACTAATTGTGCTTTGTATCTATTCTTACCGTCATGCTCTTCCTTGACCCTGTACACCTACTTGTTCTGCAATGCTTTCTTTCCTTTTGGTAACTCGGTAAGCATCCATGTTTTATTTTTTTGAAGAGAATTCATCTCTTCTTTCATGGCTAGCTTCCACTTATCAGAGTCCATCACCTTCATTGCTTCAACAAAATGCTCTGGTTCTCCAGCATCAGTCAGAAGTAGAAAGTAGAGAGAGAGTTAACCTATATGGAGCATTCGTGACTCTTTTAGATCTCCTTAATGTATGTTCAGGAGTAACTGATCCCGAATTTGATTCAAGTCCTGACTCCAGATTTGATTCTGCATCTGATTCTATCTCTGCTTTTGATTCTGATCAAGATTCGGCTTCTCGTTCTTCATCTTCAATTTCAGAATCAGTTGTAATACCTCTAGCCACTTCATTTTCTGAGATTTCTTCTAACTCAATTGCTTCAGATCTGCTGGTGGTGGTTGGTTGTACTCCAAGCTTGTCCTTTCATTGAATGTGACATTCCTGTGTCTTAAGATCTTTCTATTCTGATCATTCCAAAATCGATAAATGAAATTATCATCACCATAGCCAATAAAGAAACATTTCTTGGCTTTAAAATCAAGCTTAACTCTATCATTAGAGTTTACATGCACATAAGCAACACAACCAAAGATTTTCATATATGAGAGAATTACCTCCTTTCCTGTCCATACCTCCTCAGAAATTTTAAAATTTAGCGGTACAGAGGGTCCCCTGTTTATGAGGTAAGTTGCCGCGTGAACAGCCTCGACCCAAAAATACTTCAGCGACCAGAACGAATTCTCATACTTCTGGCTTGTTTATTCAGGGTTTTGTTTATCCTTTCAGCAACGCCATTTTGTTTTGGTGTTTCAGGAACTGTCTTGATCGTTCTCATCTCATTCTCATAGCAGAATGCTTTGAACTCATGACTATCATACTCTCCTCCATTATCAGACTTTAGACATTTTAACTTTAGGTTTGCCTGATTTTCAACTTTAGCTTTCTATTTTTTAAAGGTAACAAACACATCAGATTTATTTTTAAAAAAAGTAAACTCATACCTTTCTCGTGGAAGACATAATAGCATGACAAGTTACAGAAGCTGGTCTCCACACATCTTATGCACTAGCTCCAGCTTCTCTTTCTTCGGCGTCCTAACTGCCTTTGAGAAACTAGCTCTCTTTTATTTCCCTTAAATGCAATCTTCACATAAACCTAATTCAACATGCTTGAGGTTTGGTAACTTTTCATCTTTCTTCTTCTTTGGTTCTCTACGTTGACTACTATAGTGACCCTTTTTATCGCAATTCCAACAAGTAATATCTTTGCGACTTTTGGATTGCCCCCTTCTCCTTGACTTTGATCTGCGACGACCATGACTTTGTCCTCTTTAGTTGTTTCTCCCCTGCTTTCGGTATTACAGATCCTGGGAATCACTCCGGTGAATATCTTCGTTTAAAATCAAGTCTCTGATATCATCCAATTTGAGTTTGGTAATTCCCGATGAACTGCTCACTGCAGTTACTGTTGCAGACCAACTCTCAGGTAGATATGATAGTAGAAGCAATGCCCGGACTTTGTCATCAAATGTTATATTAATAGAACTCAATTGAGTTAATATACATTAAACTCATTGATATATTCCGTAACAGATCCACCTTCTGTCATCTTTAGGTTGAACAATCGACGCATCAAATAGACTTTATTTGAAGCAGAGGCTTCGCGTACATATTCGATAACGCCTTCATCAGGCCTGCAATGGTCTTCTCGTTAATGATGTTGAACGCTACATTTCGTGTCAGCGTCAAATGAATCACACCAAGAGTTTAGCGATCTAATAGATCCCAATCCGCATTGGCCATATTCTCTGGTTCTACCCCGGTCAGAGGTAAGTGTAATTTTTTCTGGTACAAATAATCCTCTATTTGCATTTGTCAGAATTCAAAATCTTAGCCGTTGAACTTGTCAATCTTAACCTTCCCTGCTTCTGAGGCCATTTCTTCACAAAAAAAATATATTTTTTTATCTGAATAGTAATCGCGAATAGTACTCTGTGTAGGAAAAATGCTCAACCGTACAAGGTAGACAACACTCACTATTGGTGAACAGTATTAGCACTATTAATGAATAATACTTCACTATTGTGAATAGTGTTAGTATTGATGATCAATAGTGCGCACTATTATTGTGAATCGTACCTGCACCAATACCGTACTTCTCTACCAGAATTACACTGTCTGTGCTCTGATACCAGTTGTTGGGAGCGTGTCAGGCTAATAGAAAGGAAAATATATATTTAAAGAGAAAAGCAATAAATTGCACAAGACAAGACAAGATTTACGTGGTTCGGCAATTTTTGCCTACTCCACAATCACACAGAGAATAGCTTTATTGATATTGAGAGAGAAAGAAGAATGTGTGTGATGATCTACAACTGAAGAAGAGAATGCCTATTTATAGGTAGAGCGTCTGCTGAAAAAAAAAGTTTTCGGCGAATGTGAATATGCGGCAGGATGGCACCGCAAACTACGCGCTGAATTCTTTCTTTCACATTTGCAGCCCACCAACTTTGACTTTTCCTTTCTTCTCTAGTTTTCTTTCTTTCATTCTTGCTTTTTCTCTTTGTCTTCTTCTACTTCTTTTTGTCTTCTTTCTTTTCTTTCTCTTAGAGGAAATAGGGTTTGTTCCTATCAAACCCTTCACACTTGCATGAAGAAAATCTTCAAGGGCAAGATAAGCAGTTGCTTCCACAGCGCCACGCCAGAAGCCGAATCACAGATTGCACTAGGGGTTCGAATCAACTACTGAAATGGAACTCCTTCCCAAGCATAATCAAACTTTTGAAGATCTACTAATTCAAAAGGAGGTTCCTCTTGCGCTGAATTCTTGGCCAACTCTTCATACCATGTCTTAAGGTTCTCAATCAAGCTTTCGCTATCTACAAACCTACGGAGAAATTCTTCACGTTCTTAGACCCCGCCACCTGAAGATATACTGAACTTCTTTGTCCTAGATTCCACAGATTCTCGATCTGGGGATCTAGTTGTCAATTTTAGTACAGATAATTAGAAGCTGATAGTTAGGTGTGTCTCTAGGATTTTACTGATAATAATCTTTCTACAATACTTAAAAAGAAAACATTGCAGACACAACATATAAGTTCACAAAGTCTGCAAAACACAGCCCCGTACGAAGGGATCAATGGTGTTATTAGAAGTCATCATTTTGTCACTTCAAGCAACTGAGCTATGCAGCACGGAGAGTTATCGCCTAGTGGGGGAAGAAATGCACTTCAAACAAGCACAAATGTAAGACAATAAGGAGCGATCGAGAAGTGAAGGATTTTTGGAATCTAACTTCCTAAGATGGAAAGAGGAAAATAATATGGCCTTTTGCTATTTGACTACTAGATCTAACACCTTTATAAACTCCTTTAGAAGCTTCTGCTTTACAATATTTATAAAATCCTTTAGGAACCCTCACACACAATGAGGGCAATTATAAGACCCAACAATTCTAATAACCAGTTTAACACTATTTTCTCTTGACAATACAGCCATTGCATTTTGTTTGACCTACATCTTATTTTCGAGGGTACTAAATGAGTAGCCACTTCCCTAAAATGGCAAATTTAACATCCTCAAAAAGTCAAACTAACAAATACTATTACTATTTTATTTTATTTAGAATTTGGAGCGTGTGACATCTTTATACTCTTTTTCACATTATCTTACTATCTCTCCCACAAACTCAAGTATAATTATCACATACAAACTGGTTTCACTTAATCACACCGAGCAAACTAGTAGCAAAACAAAATGAAGTACTAAGCATAATAGCAGCTTGTATTTTCTACAGAAAGAACGACAGTCCTAAAATATCAGTATCCATGTCCACATCAAATGCAACTACATTAAACATGAGATAATACGTTAAGAAAAACATTTTGGTGGATATCAAACTTTTTCTATCTTATTTATCCTTAAAATCAAGCAGAAAGACACAGTTTAAAAGAACGATAATAGTTTTGCAGTCTCTCACTTTAAGATTTATGAGAGGCCCAAATAATTTCAACATCTGACAAAATAATTCAAGAGGATCATCTCTTTAACTAATATAACCATATACATCATTGATTGACAACAATTCACCTAGTGCTCTAAATACATGCTTTCATAATTTATACTGTACACACTCCTTACCTATTTCAAGACATTGACTGGCTCAACTTTCATTAAGACGGAAAGAAGGTCTGGTGTTTATGAGTGCAAGAGATGTTATTGCACAAAGAGAAAACATAAACTGCTATCAATTATTCATTCATCAAAGAATAAGTCCAAAGCAGAACAACAGCATAGGAAGAGGACATTTGGGCTACAGTGACTTTACGAGAGATGCTATTAAAAGTGAAAAGTGCAAAATGACAAGAGGATCAATGATTTCAATTACATCAAATAGCAACTTAAATTATTAATTCCAGCATCAAGTATATAATATCGATAATATTCATCAAACAACTCACATTAAACATCATTAGAATGTAATTTCAACATGACCATGCAAAGATAACTTCAATCATAAAATTGATTTTAGTTTTCAGTCAATCAACAACAAATATAATTTGTTGCATTCAATTGCATGTTTAATTGCTGTAGAAACTGTACTAAGAGAGTAGAAAGAGGAACAAAAGAGAGCTCAAAATTAGAATAAGAGGATTTGTATACTACAAGAAGAAGAACATACGTTGTATGCAGGGGAGAGGGTAAATCAAAATCTGCAAGGCAATAGAATTAGTAGAAGGAGAGGCATTACAAATTCGATAAGAAGAGGGCCGCAATGAAGAGTAATAAGGAGGAGTCATGGGAAACCAAAGCTCGAATCCCAATAAAGACAGAAAAAGCCAGGTTATTTCTTTTCATTTGTCCAAATTTTTGGTAGACGTAATTACTCGGTACCTTTGCTAATAGTAGGTAGCAGTTAGCCGATGCAATAGTCAAAGAGCATGCAAGCTGGCCTGAAAACCTTAGTTATCAAAAACACCCCAAAAAAAAAGAGTAATAGAGAGGAGTCTAGTATTCAAATGGCAAAAGCCCAATCTTTTCTGCCATTTTTACTTTTTTCTTTCAAAACCATATGCAATGATGAAACATGATCAATGAGGTTTCATATAACTGACCCAACTGGTGAAACATGATTAGTGAGGTTTAATATAACTGACCCCGACTTATTTGGGACTGAGGCATTGTTGTAGCCAGATTTAATGGTGGCATTTGTAATGGGAAGTTTTCGAAATCTTTCAAAAAGAAGTGTTCAAAAACATGCTTGTTTAAGTTCCTGCAAGAAACTTTTGCAAAATTTATTCCAAATATTTGTTTTTAGAAAAAATAAAATAAAAATGGTCCTAGGGTGTTCTTGAAAGAATAGCCCAAAAAACACTCAGTAATTTTAAAAAAGAGTAAAACTACCAAACATACTTTCTTTCTGCACAGACTTTTCTTTACAAAAGGAAATTTCAAAAAAAACTTTTTCCCAAAAGTTGTCCACGAATCTTCAAAAACTTCCTTTCGGATCCATTTTTACATCTCATTATCTGAAGCATGAACCTCCTATTAGCACATCACACCCCAGAGGAGATAACACTTTGCTTAGTTTTGCTCTGTCACTTCAAGCAACAAACTGATGACTTTTAATAATAGTGCTAAGGAAATTTAAAAGATCTGCCTAGTCCAAAGGGAATCTCATAATTGAAAGGATTCTATTCCTTAAGCATGAAACAAGCCCCACCAAAATTTGTAGTCTTTATTCTTTTAATTGATCATAGTCTCTAAATTTTTATTCAGCTTTCTCTGGCCATACCATTTCTATACGACGAGGAATGATATTCTTTTATAGTTCTTTTGAGCATGATAGCAAGAATTTAGCAGAAGATTATAATTTTAGACTGTTAATAATAAAGCTTAGTCATGTTCGTATACATACATAGGTCCAGTGTTTTTCAAGAGTTTGTTTGGAGAATTGCATGTTAGTGAAAAATGTGAAGACCCTCTAGAGTCTAGAGATACAAAACCCCTAGTTTCTCCTTAGAAACAAATCATTGAGCGATTGAACTGAAATGGGTCCAAGCACAGCTCAATGGATATGAAGGATCCATATAACTAACCCAACTAGTTCAGAATTAAAGCGTAGTAGTTATTACTGGCAGTACGCTAGAAGGGTAAAAAGAAGGATGAATATAATTAAAGAAGGCCAATTTTCAGACAATGTACTGCCTTCCTTGACTCTGAGCTATATATCTCCATATTTACTTGCTCCAATTCCTCCAACATTATAAAACTAACCAAAACAATGATCATGTGAATTCTGCTTTTATTTGATAAACTTTTTCCTAATATATGCAAGAAGGCCATGTAATTCAGCAAAACCAAGCGAAAATCAAAGAATTCACAATATATCACTAAATTACAAGAGCTCACCAACCATACACGGAAAAAAAAAGGGATCTTTACACAAATAGCCGCTCAAATTCACTGTTTACTTTTCCTAGCCCGTATACATAGATTATACACAATGATTAGACAAGGTTATACATATATTATACATATATAAAATTTCATCCAGCTATTTTTTCGTTTAAGCGGTTGTGTGGGTGGCTATTTAGGTTAATTCTCCCAACCATTCAATTCAGAGATTAACTTATATTCCTTTTTCACAAAATCCTACATTCAGTCAAAACATTACTAAAACATACAAGGGATATTTTCATCTATTAGCCATTATATTGTGTTTTCTCTAGGAAAAATGCTGTGCGTATGCTTAGAAGCTCTAAAACTGAATGCTATGAATTTTTCAGTGACAAGTTCCTTATTCTGGATGATCCTTCTTTATTCAGTCATTTTTTACATACAAGAGATCACCAATCATTAACCATAAAAAAAAGAATTACAAAAAAAAAAAAAAAAAAAAACTGGGAAATTATCTTTTACTCCTTCCCCAGAGGAAGTCCACTTTCAGTCAAAGTAAGCCGAAAATCACAGAGTATACAAAAGATAGAAAAACATTAATACCTTCCATTGTGGAGAAAAGAATGAAAATTGAAGTGAAATGGCCTTCTTCAGATCATCAGACATGGCACGTCACATGCGAAGAAGCCTTCAATCAATTCTTCCATTTTCCAATTCTCTCTCTACAAAACATGCGCGCACACACACTTTGTTGTCTTTATTTTTTGTTTCTATTTCTATATCACCCTCTGGGAAAAACAAAATGACCACATATTTTTTCTTTTTGAGATTTTTCTTTAAAGAAAAGAAATAAGTCAAATTTGTCCCTCTATTGTTCGAAAAAGTTTAAATCTACCCTTCCATTTTATTAGTTGTATAAAAATGACCCCAACATTATCTAAAGATCCAAAAATATGCTTGTCTACTAAAAACGATTCAACATGGGAAAAAGTTATACATAAATTGTATACAATCAATATTACATTACAGTTTGAACATGACTTTTTTTCGAGTGTATATATAATGTGCTGATAAACGGCAATTAATGTGTGCGCGAAAATATTGTTTAAGTATTTATTACTTTTGATGTATCAATTTATGTGTTATAATTTAGTTTTTTAATATGTTCAGAAATGATTGACATACTTTTTTATTTATAAAAAATTTAAATTTAAACTTCCTACATTATTCTTAATGAGATGATTTATAATAACTTATTTTAAATTACAAGTTTCAAATATATTTTTTATACTTTGTACCTAATCAAACCATCTCCGAACGGAGAGAGTATCCATTGTTTTTAATATAACTTGATACATCAAGGACATATCTGTCAAAGTGAATATATCGAGGACCAAACTAAAGAAAATATAATAATCAAATTAAAGTGCAAAGTTTAGCTAACATATTTTCAAATTAGAAAAAAAGGAGAAGTATATATAGGACCAGTTTGTCCATATACAAATTTCTCCTTTTTTAATTTTTTTTCAAAAATATGTTTGTCATTGAAATATTGTAAGTTTTTGAAAAAAATTCGAAAATAAATTTTTCAAAACCAAGTTTCAAAAAAATATTTCCGCTCTCACATAACTACAAATATTTTTTTAAGTGAAATACAATACCCAAATATAATTTCAAATTTTATTTCATATTTTAACTTAACTTCAAATACATAATTTTTTTTAATTCAAAAATTACAATTTTTATGTCCAAAACGCCATATAGTCTTTTGGGCAAAAACACAAAGAAAATAAACCTCCTATATCACTCTGATATTTGAGTATTCGGACGAGGAGCCTGAGGAGCAGGAAGTTGGCATTGAGAATCAGTATTACAATTCAAAAGGTGTTTTTTTGTAAAATGTATGTTTGTGGTTGTGTAAATCAATCAGCTATGACATATTGACATTGATGACATGAGTTGAGCTTAATCGGAGAAACATGAGAAGTTGTTGTTGTAATCAGCTAGGACATCCCAAAATTAGTTAGGTTTCTCTATATGAATAATTTGATGTTTGATATGCTATTTTGAGACATTGATCAATGGTTTTCAGTCTAACTTTTATGTGTAATCTACAAGCTTATATTCATGCTGTACTTTATCAAATGGCGTAATGTTGTCCATTGAGTCATTGGCTGGCTATCCATCTTAAGAGGCACACCATCAGTAATGGATTCGATCAACGGATTGAACTCTAGTGAAGAATTGAGATCTGCTGATAGCATCATACTAATAAGGATGAAAGTCTCATTACTGTAGTGGCTAACTCAGTATCCTGGAATTTTGATTATGTAAATTGAAGCTTTTGTTCATATCATTACATTATTTTGTCATTTCTAGTATGACTTACTTTAAAGTGATTATAGTCTTATTCCTGCTCTTCTAAGTCTAGTGCATCTTCTCTATTCCTTGATTTTTCAGGTTTGGTTGAGACGGATTCAGTAAGTGCGCGCGCTTGAGGGATTCGCCAAGGTGGCACATATGGAACCTGAGAAAGGCGGAATGGTAATTTACAGTCTTATGCGTCTGATATTAATCTAAATGTTGTCACTTAATTTTCTCTTAGAAATTGGTGTTGCTGGTTGGTTTCCCATACATAGACTATGCTTCATGCAAAATATGTTTAACAAAAGAAAGAGTTTATAGACGAATCTAACCTATTGACTGCTTAACAATCGAGGCCCAAGAAAACAATCATAGCTTTTGAACTGACCTTACCAGTTGGAAGTCAAAACTTGTCGTCTGGGTTGTAAAAAGTTTCTCTACCTCTTTCTGCCCAAGCAATTTATTGTGGGATGCTACATGCCGAAAGAACTATCAGACACAAAACAAAAAGCCGGAGAGACCAAAAAGAAGCCGCGCAAGATAATATTCTAACCAAATTACAGCAAAATCCATAGATGAATATAACAATTATCAAATTAGTAGACATTTAGATGACTTGGTTGTCATTAAATTTTGTGAAAGAACATCTTCTCCCTCTAAATGTTGAAGGCTACTATATCACTTTATATTTGGATATGCAGTTTTGAATTTTAGAAAATTAAGACAAGACGTGGGATTACACTGGACAAGGTAGGGGTAAGGTTTGCGTACACACTACCCTTCCCACACTCCACTTGTGAGATTACACTGGGTAATGTTGTTGTTGTTGTTATTCTTGTAAGACAAGACGTGAGTAATAGCCGCTTTGATGGCAGCCTTGTGGATTGCTCTTTTTACTACACTTCCATTACACTGCCATAGTATTCTATGCTTTTGGGATTTAAAGTGTGTATGCTTTTGCAGAACAGTTCTGTTGCATGTTGTTGATTGAAACTAACTAGAAATTAAGGATTTTGGAGGTTATGTTGGAGGCGTATTTTGTGCCACTAACAGATATAATATAGACTTAAGGTCTCTGTCTTTTCCAGCAAAAACTATTATGCACCTTACTTCTGATATGATGATGCTGATAGATATCCATTAGCCCCCTTTACTTCTGATATGCATCTTACTGTACTATCGTAGCTTGATTTTGTTGTCTTGTAAGTGTGATGTCTAGCCTATTTTTTCATAAATTATTTGTATAAGTAGTGGGTTATTGTTCCCGAACATGTTTTTCTCTATGTATTTCAATTTTTTTTTGTAGCTTAAGATACAACTCATGGTATGTCAAATTTTTCATAAAATAACCATTTACGTATGTGATGCACAGTCCAATTTTACAACTATGATAATTGGAAAGTTAGAAATATAACTTGTTTCAGCTCTGAAGTTCATTTTCCTTCGACATGTCTTTTAAAATGCTCAATGATAGGAATTGTATGGGAAGGTCCTTACAATCAGATCAGCTATTCCCCATCCTAGAATAATGGGAATAATTCGTGAATATGGTGGGAAAATGCATAAGGCAAGCAGCTACTGACCTCTTTGAAGCTTTTAAGAACTATGATGAAGCTGGTAATCACCGGCGCATCCAGATCCAGTGCCTGAGGTAAGTTTAAAGATACTTTATAGTTGTCTCTCTTATTCTGTTCAGGTCATTACAACGCCTGTCCTTGGCTGACTAAAGCTCTTGCAATCAAATAATTTTGTTATTGGTAGAACAACTAAAAGGAAATAAGAACTGATATACTAAAGTGGCGAATTATACAAGTTTGAGATATTAACTACACAGGTTAGCATCATTAGAAGTGCATATGACTAATGGAAATCAAGAGTGTGCTCCTCAATTTGTTAGTGAGGATCGGTTTTTGAATATTTACTCTTCCTTTATATATGTAAAAGTTTATTCTAGCTACAGTTCTCAGGGTGAGCCCGTCCATCTGCTCCAGCCTAGGTGGATTGGTTTACCTGGAACAGGTGCTTGTTGGTTGTAGTGGGCCGCCTAAAGGATTATTTGAGGTGCATGTAAACTGGTCCGACTGCTATCATCACTAAAATCACACAAAAGGAAGGGGTTGTACAGTGTTATGCAAATCGTACTACCCAAAAAAGTCCGTACAGCAGAAAGAACTGAGACTCAAAGACAAATCAACCTGATAAAAGTTAATTTCTTCTTTGATATTTATCAAACTTCCCCATATCTTTATAGTCTGTAGGTAAAAAAGAATACTTTCTCCTTTGTTAGTCTCATTGCCACTTGGTTTCTTCTTCACACTATCATGATTTGTGCAACATTTGAGCCTTCTCAATGCTTGGCTTGTTATTCTGTTTTCTCTGTTTAGTTCTTAACTGTTCTCTTTGTCAATAATCCTCAGACCTGCTTCTTTCAATATTCTTTATTTGTAGGTTGTGCTTTCAGTATCTGAAGAAACCGCCAACATGACCAACGATTACCTAAAGCCTCTTAACTCCTCCCTGTTAGCTGATTTATGTGCATGCAAACTACTCAATGATTTAAGAGCCAGCACGGCTCAGCATGAGTTTTCTCCAATTTGTTATCTTTTTTTGGGTACATTTCCGTCTCAGAAAACCTGCTTTTTCCTGCCGTTCTACAGCTCAAGGGAACACTTCCAAATAATGATCAATTGTCATCTTGTTTATGGCCACTCTGGAATTTTAATATTTATTGACTTAAAAGAATAAAAAGAACTCCATGCGCCACCTGAGTTTGAGGATATGACTCTGCTCTGGGATTTCAGCATTTTGCATTCAAAAGTTTTTCATTTCATCACCTTCAAAAGTTGTCTCACTTGTTAAAGTTCCTTTTTTAACATTGCAGATACTTAGTACAGACCAACGTACTTATGGAATCACAAGTTAATCTCTTTGATTGGCAGGAGGCAAAACCGTATGTATACCTCTATTCAGCATGTAGCTTATTATGCTTATTTTGTTACACTTTTCTGACTTTCCAAGATCGTATTCCAGGTACAAAAATGGCCCAGAAATCTTGGCCATGACAAATTTGATGGCTGCATATCAACGCAATGAGATATTGGAATTTGAGAAAATCCTCAAGGTGCAGGAGGATCACTAGCGTCCTTTGATTGGTTTATTACATTGTTGTAGAAAGAGTAACAGTCGGAAAAAGAGGATTTGTGCGGAGCAATAGAAGAACCATTGTGTATGATCCATTCATTAGAAATTATATAGAGGACTTGTTGAAGAATATAAGGACTCAAGTGTTGCTGAAACTCATTAAACCATATACACAGGTCAGGCTTCCTTTCATATCAAAGGTATGAGTAATTCTCATGCCTTTGCCAATATTTAAATTATACTTCTCCTCTCTATTCAAATAAGTACTTCGTGCACTCCTATTACTTTTGTAATCGACTCTTTTGTTGAGTGTTTCCTACTTATGTCTCTGAGAAAAGATCTGCTGCACTGAAAGTTGTTATGTTCATCTGCATTCAGGAGCTTAATGTACCAGAAGATGATGTGGAAAAGTTTCATTAATATTGGATAACAGGATTGTTTGGTTGCTTCCTGTTCACTGTTCTTAAGCCGAGGGTCTACTGGAAACAGACTCTCTAACTTCACAAGGTAGGGATAAGGTCTGCGTACACACTACCCTCTTCAGACCCCACTTGTTTGGGTTACACTGGGTTTGTTATTGTTGTTGTTGATATTGGATAACACGATACAAGGTCATATTGACCAAGTAAACAAGTTGGAGTTGGAGTGTAGTGACAGGTTCTTCCACTGTCTTTTTTACATTGAGCTTAAGTTCTATGCACGGTATTGTAAAAAAAAATACAGAATTAGATCACTTACAAAGCGATTACATATAAATCTCTATGATAACATTGCCGGTAGCCTGGTAAAAGATGGTAATTAACATGCTACCACATGTTAAGCTTCACTGGTAGAGTAAAAAAAATTCACTACTGTGTATATAACTTAAACTCCCTCCCTATTCCTTTTTCTTTCTTTCTCTAATATTTTGATTTTACAACTTTATTTTTTTGATCTACTTTGTTGGATATTTACTGCTAAAGGTCAAATGGGACGAAGAAGTATACAGCTATAGATAAATGGAACACACAATTTCATTCCCTTTATCAAACCATCAGCAATAAAGTGAGATCAAATCTGTGTTCAGCTGAAGAAGACTGATCTGTTTTACTAGCAACACATGATTAGCAGCAACTTACAAAATGAAGAGAAGGACAAGAAGAGTATGCTAATATATCCTGTCTATTTATTTTTTCAACTTCACAAATTTAGCTCTTTGTATTTTCCATCCACCTTTTCAATTTGAACTCTTCAAAAACTCTGAGAACATGAGTACAATTTTTTTCAAAAGAATATGAGCACTTGCAAAATTGCTTTGATGCAATCTCTTCCAAGTTGTGAGATGAGCCGAGGTGTTTTACATCACGAGCTTTTAACTCGCCTATAGAAGCTACATTTTTTTTATGGTTTTTCCGCTTCTCACAGGCAAATCATGACTGATTTGAAAGTCTGAATAACATGTAAGTATAAAATATTAAAATAGGTTGTTAGTAGAGTAATAGTCTAATTTGATGAATCTTTTTAATTATGAGTACACTTGAGATAAAAAAGAGCAGCCAAATATGAACCTAAAGTTTGATGGTTATATTTAGAAAAAAGTGACTGAGTAAGTAGTAGGTTTATTATTACCAATCAACCTACTTTTTGGCTAAAAAGAAAAGCAAATGATGCCAAAGTTCATTGTCAAATCCCACTAAGAGAGGAAATGAAAAAAGTTCTTGTCAAATGTGACTTTACCAACTAACAGAATCCCAACCCTTACTTGCTAAAGATTAGATGCTTCAAATTAGTCCTCTGAGTTATTCCCTTTCTTTTTTAAAAAAAAAAATATAGAGTTGTTGCCTTGAATAACATACTTAACAAAGATATATAATCCCGAAAGACCTTCAAACAATAAAGATAATTGAACACAATACAAAATGACTACTAAAATTTTACTATCTACAAGAAAAAGAAAATACAACACACCTAAATGTGCACTGATTATAAATAAAGACTCGAGCAACCCATATATAATCAAAACAACCATAGTGAACTAGTGCATTCGATATGGAAAAACAAGGAAAATTGTAATAATGCCAATCTTTATCTTTGTTCAATCAATCCCGAACTTTTTAAATACCACTCACTTCATAATTTTGATATGACACAATTTTTTTTAGTGTTTAAGTTTAAAAATGAATATGTTGTTATTCGGTTTTAGCACTCTGACAGCTTGTTTGGTCAAGTTTTTTCAAGTTCTTTTTTTTCAAAGTTGAAGTGTTTGGCCAAGCTTTTAGAGGAAAAAAAAGTATTTTTGAGTTTTGGAGAAGTAGAAAAAAGTAGCTTATTTCCAAATACACTTTTTTGAAAAGCACTTTTGAAAAAATATATATTTAGAAGCAATTTATAAAGCTTGGTCAAATAATTAATTGCTGCTTAGAAGTGTTTTTCAAATAAATTAGCTAAACATCAACTCCTTCTTACCAAAAGTACTTTTGGAAACAATACTTTTGAAAAAAAACACTTAACAATAAACTTATTTTTGAAGCTTGGTCAAACAGACTATGAACCACCCATTCATTTTGAGATTGATGAAATAAATACAAATAAAAGGTTGTTAAAAAGGAAAAATGCAAGATAACAAAACGCTGGCAAGGCCAACGGCTAGTTTTTGAAGAGGACCGTCCAACGGTCAATAACACAAGCCTAAAGTGTCGGCAAATTTGAATTCGAGACAGTGTTTGCCTGTATGGTATGGCCCAAAACCCGACAAAATTCGGACCTTTGAATTATCACTACTCTATTAAATAAGTACCTACTTGGCTGCTTTTTTCTTTGAAATGAAATAACATTAAAATAATAAGAAAGAAGACCAAGTGCCCTTGACAATCAATCAATAAATGAACAAATAAGGATGATGTAAATAGTATAATTTTAATACTTATTTCAATTAAATATATAATTTATTGTGGAATTAATCCAGCTAGCTTTTGTATAATTCAACCACCAATGGACTAAATTAATATCTCATCCTTATCTTTGTTATTAGCTCTCTTTCTTAATTATAATAAGATTTTTTTAGAGGTTATCCGACGGAGATGGAAGACCTTATTTCATAGTCTCTTGAACGAGTAGGGGGACAGGAGCATTGTACTGGGTGATTTGGAACTCCCCGGGAGTCATTGTGCTTTTGGGTATTGTAGGGGATTAGTGTTGATGAAGTTGAGGGGCTATGCGTAAGATGAGCAGGGGCAAAGCGATCGGTTCGGATGAAATCCCGGTGGAGTTTTGGAACAATGCGGGCAAAGCAAGCTTGGAGTGGCTCACTAGGTTATTTAATGCCATTTTTAGAACGAAGAAGATGCTCGAAGAGTGGAAGTGGAACACAATGGTTCCTGTATACCAGAACAAAGGTGATATCCAAAATTGCAATAACTATCGGGGTATGAAGTTGCTTAGTCACACTATGAAAGTCTGGGAGAGAGTGGTAGAGCTAATGGGTGAGGAGGAGTGTGTCTATTTCCAAGAACTAGTTTTGATTTATGCCAAGGCGTTTAACTACAGAAGCCATCCACCTTGTTAGGAGATTGATGGAGCAGTATATGGAGAGAAAGAAGGACTTGCATATGGTGTTCATCGACTTAGAAAAGGCGTACGATAAAGTTTCGAGGGAGGTTTTGTGGAGATGTTTGGAGGCTAGAGGTGTACCTGTTGCCTACGTTAGGTTGATTAAGGACATGTATGATGGAGTAAAGACCTGAGTGAGGACGGTGGGTGGGGACTCGGATCATTTTTTTATTATGATGGGGTTGCATCAGGGGTTGGTACTCAACCCTTTTTTGTTTGCTCTGGTGATGGACGTATTGAAGCACCACATCCAAAGGGAGGTGCCGTGGTGCATTCTATTTGTAGATGATATTATATTGATTGACGAGACGCGAGACGGTGTGAACGAGCAATTAAAGGTATGGAAGCAGACCCTGAATCTAAAGGTTTCAAGTTGAGCAGGACCAAGACAGAATACTTAGAGTATAAATTCAATGGCGAGACCTAATGAGGGAAAGAGGAGGTGAGGCTGGACTCGCAGGTCATCTCTAGGAGAAGGAATTTTAAGTACCCTGGGTCTATTATTCAGGGGGATAGGAAGATTGACGAAGATGTCACACATTGTATTGGGGCGGGATGGATGAAATGGAGACTCGCTTCAGGTGTTTTGTGTGACAAGAAGATACCACCGAAACTTAAGGGTAATTTCTACAGAGTGGTGGTCAGACCAACGATGTTGTATGGAGTGAGTGCTGGTCAATCAAGATCGCTCATGTCCAGAAGATGAAGGTAGCAGAGATGAGGATGTTGAGATGGATGTGCAGGCACACCAAGTTAGATAGGAACAGAAATGAGGTTATTTACGACAAGGTGGGTGTGGCCCCTATTGACGACAAGATGCGGGAAGCACGACTCAGGTGGTTTGGTCACGTGAGGAGAAGGAGCACAGACATCCCGATGAGGAGGTGTGAGAGGTTGATATTGGAGGGCCTACAGAGAGGTAGAGTTAGGCCAAAGAAGAGGTGGGGAGAGGTGATCAGGCAAGACATGGCACAACTTCAACTGACCGAGGACGTGACCGTTGATAGAAAGGTATGGAGGTCGAGGATTAGGGTAATAGAGTATGTAGTCTAGAGTGTTAATAAGAGTAGTATTGGCACGCAGTCTCGCTTTCTATTGGTAGTAGGTTTTTATGCTGTTTTATTTCATTGTTGATCACCTTCCTGTCTTGTTGTTTTTATTCTACTTTTATACAACTTTTTGGTACTGTCTCTTTTTGTCTATATTTTCATTAATGTGGTGCTTATACTTTTCTGAGCTAAGGGTCTATTGGAAACAACCTCTCTATCCTCACAAGGTAGGGGTAAAATATGCGTACACGCTACCCTCCTCAAATCCTATAGTGTGGGATAATATTGGGTATTTTATTGTTGTTGTTACACTCATTTATACATTTAGTTTTTGTGTTTAATGTAGACTTATCCTCTGAGCTTGGGTAGTGATGTTGAGGAGTGCTCCATTTACCAAAGCCATTTTAGTGTTACATTTAAGTATTATAGGTCTTGTACTTAGTACCCCAATGTTTATTTTTATATACACATATATTATATGCTGTAAAATATAAGTCTTAGATGTGTACAACGTGACAAGGATACTATTGACAAATAAAAGAATATATTTAAAATATTAGAGTCATTGAGAAATCTCCTTAAAAATTGAAATTTTAGAAAGTACAAGCTACCCAATTATTTGTTCATGAATGGACCTACAATGGGAACATATATGCATTTTTGTCAATGGAGTGACATAATGACCATGCCAACTATTGTAGATATCCCTATTGAATTGACAAATAATTGCTCTTAGGCATAGCTATTTATTGGAAAATTTTAAATTTAAAAAGCTCCTTACAATTTAGGTCGGATTTTAGGATAGTTCATAACTCACAAGAGGGTTATTACAAATATGCTTTCTAGAGATTCTCGAGTAATTACAAAATGCTAGCTCATGTGGTTCCTCTATAGTCTATACAAAAAGGAGGGAGTAACTTTTTTATAATTCCCCCATGATTGAAGAGTTAAAAAATATAATTTATTCTAAATCTCAAGAAAAATAAAGAGGCACAATGAAAAACCATGCTAGTAAAAAAAAAGTATAAATCTAATATAATCACTTTCCAATTAGATTTATAACTTGAAAAACAAAAGTAAGTATATACTGATTATCATTTGAACCTCACACAATTTTATAAAATATAACTTAACTAGAAATGTTTATACAACATAGTTGAAGTTCCTCATAAACTAAGATTAAATTCGAAATGCCAGGCAAACACAAACAAATGTTGTTACTACATTATTTGAGAATTTATATATTTCTCCAATATAACACATTTTCATAAGCATAATCCGATGTTATATGGTACTTTTAAAGTTAAATTTCACTATTTCTATATTTTTATTATTAAATTTGGCATAATACGCTCGAATAAGATTATGTGTTAGTTGAGAACTTAGATTAGTTATATTGAATTTGTTGTTGTTGGTGGTGTTACGATTTTACTTCACCAATGTAATCAAAGAAGTGGTAAAAATTTAAATTTCATCAAAAACATTATCGTCCTTTATTCATTCTTTTTTCACAAGTCTGCCTCTAAAATTGAAAGAAAAAGTATGTTTTTCATTTTTCTCATTGTATGGTCATATGTTTCAATTTACTCAGTCCTAATAAGTTAATATCTTTTTATGTTTAAACATAACTTAATTTTGAATTTACTATTTTATGTATTAATAATTAATGAGATTTACGACTTATTTAAGATTATAAATTTAATATAACTTTTGTTTTTTTATAAAGTTACGTATCGAATCAAATAATATTACATAAACCGATTTTATATACCTATTCTATGTAACTTCGTCTTCCAACGAACACTCTCCTCTCTGGACTTTGTTGGCATGTAACGTACATATATTGGCTCTTTAATCCATTCATCAATGATTTTATTAAAAGCCATCCCTTTCTGAATTTTGTGGGTGTTATTCCAACTAGGGAAAGAGAAATCAAATAGACCCTAAATCCCACACCCATATTTCTCTCTCTCTCTCTCCCTCTCTCTCTCTCTCCCTCTCTCTCTCCTCAATCGTAAGGTAATTTTTCCCATCTGGGATTTCTCTCTCTCTCTCTAGCACTATCTTGATGACTGCTATTGTGTAAAAATTCAGTCGTGATTATCGGACCTGATTCTTGACTTGGGACTGATTAAAGATTTGATATTTAGAATTTGGTTTGCCATTTCTCGGAGTTTCTTCAGATCGGTGCTTTATCTGATTTTAATTGTAAATGGGGACCTTTTTTGTATGTAAAGCTCTTTTCTTTCATGGTTGGACTTGTGTTTCTGGTTTAATTGTCAAGATAGGATATTTTTACTTGACTAATTAGGTTTTTTGCTTGGTGTGAAGATTCCAATATATTTGTATTTATGTCTTTTACAGTTTTACCGACTCTTTATGTGCTTATCTTGGTGCATTGGTATATGTGTTAATAGCAAAATTGGGTTTTAAGTTGACTTAAAGTTGCTATAGAGAAGTATCTATTATGTCTTGACTTTGGTTGTGATAAGCAATTTTTCATTTTTCCCCTTGATGAAATCCCAAAGTTCAGGATTCTTTGAATCTTTGATCTCCTTAGTTTGTGAGAAGGTTTGGAATATGTAAAATCTATTCTCCCCTCTTCACTTTACTAGGGTTTAGTTTGTTTTATATAATTTGAAGTTGAATTTGAGAAAGTATGTCGATTAGGTTTTACTGTATCTATTATTCTACTGCGATTTAATCTTGTGCTTATAGAGTTATTATTTCAACCTAACGTTTCCATCTGAAAATTGTTGCTTTGGTTATTGGTTCTATGGTGTTCAACTTTTGGCTTGGAAACATATCATTCTCTGAGCAATGTCGTTACATTTGACATTATGCTGAAACTAGTCAATCTACCATATCTGATGTTGTTGCTGTCCTGATTGTGAAGGGAATTTCCTTTTTTGTAGTGGAACATTATAAAAAATCAAGAATTGCTTTTTATTGAGCTTATTAATGAGAAAGGTATGCCCTAGACTCATAGGAAATTTCTGTGATACTGGGTAGATAGTGTAAGTTCAAAAAGGTAGAGCTGAATGTCTGATTGAATAATCAAGTGTAGTATTTCAGCTCGAGTATTAGAAGAAATTTATTTCACATTTTGTATAATTGTATAGACACGGAGAAGAGAAGTCTATGAACTTTTGTGGTTCTTAGACACATGTTATCCGCGACTGGTGGATTAGCACAATTTTCTTGAAGATGGCCTGATCATTTTGAGCAGCTATTTAGTTGCTTGTGTCTTATGATTGTTTGAACGAATGTTTAAGGATTGTATTCTGATGATCTTTTTCTGTCCCTTTTGCAGGATCCAATAATAAGTTGATTGTCTTCAACATCTAAACTACCAGCAAAAACTACTTGCGTGCAGTTGACAACTGATCCTAGGATTGTACTTATATTTGGCTATGGTATTTCATCAAATACAATATGTTGCTATTACTAGGTTTTCTTGATGTCATTTTCTCCCTATATGCAAGTGAATTTGTTCTTACCTTTTCCTTTTTTTTTTTTTTTTCTTCTTGTGCTCGCGTAATTTACTATGTTGTGCCATCCAACCTGTAGCACCTTATGCCATCTGCAAATGGTATTGTCCTTAATTTGGTGTTTTTGACATAGGCAACTAATGAAAATCTCCCACCAAATGTGATAAAACAATTGGCCAAGGAATTGAAAAATCTTGACGAAACTCCTCCCGAAGGAATCAAAGTAGGTGTAAATGATGATGATTTTTCAACCATATATGCTGATATCGAGGGCCCAGGTATGGTGTCTTTGTTGTCTATATTTCACTTTTTGAGACATAACACTTGTTCTAATTGCTCTATCTCTACCATGCAGCTGGGACTCCCTATGAGAACGGGGTTTTCCGCATGAAGTTGATTTTGACACACGATTTCCCTCATTCCCCACCCAAAGGTTTGTCTCCACATGCAATGTTTTTAAGTTTAGCTTTGCATTAGCTTTTGTTTCAATCAGTTGGGCGCTGTATTAATCACAATTCAAGCGCCTCAGTCGTACTTTACCCTTTATTCCTCTGTTTTAGGATCTCTCTTTCACTTCCTATTCATATACTAAATAGGTCAACTGACTTTATTTTTCCAAGCTCTTTTCATTTCCTTTTGTTTTTTCGTGATAAGTTACAATTGCTAGTTCTTTAGGGAAGATCTTTGTCACTTCTCATGACGTATTGCGGGAGCAGTTACCCTTTGCCAATGCTTAGGCCCAATATGGATGAGTACATAACTTACATTTTTTGTTTTTCTCTCTAGGTTATTTTCTGACCAGGATTTTTCATCCCAACATTGCTTCCAATGGCGAAATTTGTGTCAATGCTCTGAAAAAAGATTGGAATCCTAATTTGGGCCTACGACATGTTCTCATGGTAAGTTTCTGCTTTCTCTAAGTCAAGTATCGAGCCTGCCTAGAGGACTTTAATAATATAAGTGTGAAGTGACCTTCCTTTCTTTGATTCGTTATTGCTGTGGTCACTGCTTTGTAACAGGTGGTAAGGTGTTTACTGATCGAGCCATTTCCAGAATCTGCGTTAAATGAGCAAGCTGGTAAAATGCTGCTTGATAATTATGATGAGTATGCTAGACATGCAAGGTAAATTAGTGTGTCCTAGTTCCGCTCAATTCATTATGTCACCTTCACTTGTATGATGTTATTGCATTCTTATTTGGTATTACTGTGTCCTGCTTAATTATCCTCTATCTAAATGCCATTTTATTTACGGAGAGAACATGGTTTTGTTGTTCTTAAGTTGTATCTTATTTTTGCGGATTCATGGAAATGATGCTACAGTCATTTTGATGAAATGGTTGAAACTGGAGATGCAAATAGGAACTGATCTTACATCTATCCGGTATTAATCAATTTATGATGGCCAAAAAGAAAATCCAAGCGAATCAACTCATGCTCATTTCTCTTTGTAGATGTAAAACGTGACAAGGAGGATGAAGTGCCGTAAAATTAACTTCTATCAAGTGTTTGTAGGTGCAAACCTGTAATTCCTGCTTGTAACTCCAATGGCTAAGTTGGATAGGGAGTTTAAACCACTGTTGCTCACTAGCATGGCCTATGTGTTCGTGGGGAATATTGTTTCGATATAACTTATGACTAGCTCCCTTTTGTAGTTTAAACCACTGTTTCGATCACTGAATGTACTTGCTCTCCATCTAATGTTCCTCTGTGTTTAAACATGCAGGCTTTATACCAGTATTCATGCTAAACCAAAGACTAAGTTAAAAACAGGAGTTATTTCCGAGTCGACTACAGCCCTAAATGTTGGCCAGACAAATACTTCACTGTGTAACGTTGATCAGAAGACTGCAATATCTGGAGTTACGCCTCTCCAACAGCCTTCTCCATTAGCCCCTACAGTTAACATTGTAAAAGGTGGAAACAGTCTAGACCAGCCGCTAGCCCCCGGTTCAACTGCGGACACAGCGGTTAGTGGATCAGCAGCACCACCATCGGTAACCCTGAAGAAGGAAGCTGGATTGCATAAACTCCCTGCAGATAAAAAGAAGATTGATGCAAGAAAGAAAAGCTTGAAGAGATTATAAATTTGTTTTTAAGGGGGGGACTAAATCTTCTTTTCTCTTGGTTGCTTTTATTTGATAGATGAAAGAAACAGTTCTGCAGAACTGAGCTTGTATTATGTCCTGATAAATGAAATGGACTCTTTGAGTTGTTCTTTTCAATTTTTATGGTTCATTATCAGTCTTGATTATAACAGACCCCTTGAAAATTTTTTCTTCAAAATTTGAAGTCTGTAGTTTACAGTCATTGCAACTCAATCAGACGATTAAGTTATAATACCTTGTGGTTGTAGTTACATCCGAGAAAAGGGCGATTTGGAATATGAAATTGTGTTGTTTATCGATTATCTTTTTTGTAACCAGAAGTGGGCAATATATACATGCATATTTACTCTTTTTCTCAAGGAAAAGATTATGGTAGTGACCATCTCCTATCATAGGGTATCAACATTATATCATTGGTGGATCAAACAGTTGTAGGAGTATGTTAAGATGAAATTGATAGTCGTGGGAACTAGTAGAAAAATAGAAAATTTAATGCTAGTTAAATATCAACTTAAAGTGACAAATTTTGCAAACATCAACTGCAAGTTGAACCAAAGTTTTGATATTAGCTTCATTTTTAACCAATAAATTCTTTAATCACAAGTTACCAACTAAAACCAGAAACCTCAAAGAAGATTTAGTATTTAATTCGTGGAAACAACAGCACAGTAATGCTGATAATGGAATTGCATTCATCAATTAAGAGGAGTACAAAGAAGAAGAAGAAGAAGAAGAAGAAAGGTACTCCACCACTCTTACAATAAAGCATTACATTCATTCCAGGTCCAATACATCCAGATGGTACAACGAAACACATTACACTAGGCAAGTCCTATCCAATGAAATATTTTTGGATTTTTCACATTTTTAACAAGTCTAAACTTCAACTTAAATAAGAGATGGTGAAATTACTTGGCCATCATGACCTTAACAAACTCCTCATAGTTAATTTGACCATCACCATCGACATCTGCTTCCCTAATCATCTCATCAACTTCTTCATCAGTAAGCTTCTCCCCAAGGTTAGTCATCACATGACGAAGCTCAGCAGCGGAGATGAAGCCATTTTGATCCTTGTCGAACACTCTGAACGCCTCTTTCAGCTCCTCCTCGGAGTCGGTATCCTTCATTTTCCTGGCCATGAGGTTTAGAAACTCAGGGAAGTCAATGGTTCCGTTACCATCTGCATCCACCTCGTTTATCATGTCTTGGAGCTCTGCTTCAGTGGGGTTCTGTCCCAGCGACCTCATCACAGTCCCAAGCTCCTTAGTTGTGATGCAACCTATACAAAACTTCACAATTAGCTTACTATACGAAAATTATTTAACAAACCACACTTTCTAACCATAACATTGGGTCAGTAAGCTACTTCCCAATTCAAACAAACATAAGAAAACAGTAAATGCACCACCTTCCAACTTATGTCCAGAAAATAACAAAGCTAATGATCAATTATGGGTAACTTATAAGCCCGTACTTATTATAAAAATAACAAAAATCTTTGCTGACCCAAAAAATCCAACTATACGAATCAGACGCCCTTTTTTAATCGTAACCCAGTACATAAGTTCAGAAGATAAGGTTTTCATCTCATTAATCAGAATCTAAAACTAGACAGCAGAATCAGCAGTGCAGCACACAAATGGACAACTATACAAAGAAACTCCCTCAGTCAATGTCACTTGTATTTTATATTTAAGGATCACAATAAAATGAACTAGCACAAGTAGTTCCAAAGTGGTAAATTACAATCAAAGCTGTTCAGGATTCACATAACAGCTCAAAACAAATCCCCCATGAGAGAACTAACATCATCCCTGACATGCCACTCTTCCTCCAACAGATCTGTTGCCAGAATTTAAAATCAATCTAATTAGGCACAAACAGAACACAATAGTATCTGCTCTTGTTTCAGATCATCGCCTAAAAAGAAGAAAATGATTTCCTTCACCTATTGGCGAAAAACATGTTCCTTTACAAATATATCATCTCTTTGCATTACTTGCCCAACCAATACAAAGACATTATTATCAATCGTTAACACAAAATCTGCATCAAATTTTCATTGCAAAACACTATCCATAATTGATGACACTATTATCAACCTTTAACAAATATTTTCCTTTTGAAAACATTTTCCAAGGAAAACATTTACCACAAACCATTTTCTCCTGACCGGTAAAGACAATTGTTCATCCAAACCAAATCAGTTCAAACAAAACCCGCCATATACTTAGAAAAGGAGTTTTGGCATCATTCCATCTATCATCAAAATTAGATTATCATTTCTCCTTCTATCTATAATCCAATTCGATTTACTCAACTTCTCCAAAATAGCTCTTAATTAATAAGAAAAACACAATAATCCACCAAAGTAACATCAAACTACAAGCTTTCCATGTTCACTAGTTTTTTAGCATTTCCTCAAGCTAGGAGAGCAATAATTCCCTGTTATTAGAGTTTATATTCTCATATATCAATCTGTCACCTTAGAAACCAAACACCAAAAGGGACTAACATCTCAGAATCAATCAATTAATTAAAACCAAACGTCAGATCTGAAAATAAATTTGATTATACACATGCCTATATAAACATCAAACACAAAATATATACTCCCTTACTACTAATTTACGTATCGTACTTTACTTTTTAAGTTTTTCGTGCAAAGATTGGTACATTTACATATGTAGAAACAATTTTATCTTTAAACTTTTCATTTCAGCTTTGATAAGACATTTATAGCGATAAAATTATATATTTATAGCCACAAAACTGTAAATTTCTTATTTTAGATCACAAGTTTTTTTAAAAAAAATCTTTTTTAAATTGGACATAGGCAGAGAGAAAGAAAATCGAACCATCTCCGTCCTTGTCAAATAGGCTGAAGGCCTCCTTGAACTCAGAGATCTGGTCATCGGTTAGCTGATCCGCCATTTTTTCTTCAATTCAACTACAGAAAAAACTTAAGAGAGAATATTGTTCTGGAATTTCAGACACAAGAATCGTCTTTTCAATTCTCTTCGATTTCGGAACTATGAGATTGTTGCTACTTTTATACCAACAAACTACACTTTTTATGCTAAATATAATAAGTAAAAAAACAGAAAGTAAAGAATTGGATTAAAAGAAGAATAAATAACAACATTAGTAAAGACTTGTTTCTCTCCCTACATTATATGCGGACGTGATTGGTTTATTTGTTTCAATGTAGCCGTTTTTCCCGCTTTGCCCTTGTAGTTTGCTTTACCATTTGCAGTTTTGCACCCAACAAGTTTTTTGTCATAATGTAATAAATATAGTTTAGAAAATAACTCTTACAAAAAGCAAAAATTAATGATAGTTATCCATCTTAATAAACTTATTTCACTTAGTAAAGCTCAATTTTGTGCAATTTCAGGCACGTGGATAAACTTATCTATGAGGACTATACAAAAAAAAAGAAAAAGATGACTTTAAAATCCTTATAAGATTTTTATACCTATGAGAAGTAAATTAACACAAATATTTGGTATAGATCAAATAATATTGGGCTCGACTATTGTACGACATATCGAACTAGAAATGCGAAGGGTTGAAGATCGATCCCGAGTTTCTTCGAACCAGTACACAAGGTCAGAATGTCCGTCCTCGAGAACATTGAGCCCATGATCCCGGAATCGACCCTGACCCCCAATAAGCTTGAGAAAATATTGCCGGTATAACCAACAGAAGACCGAAATAACGAAAGGCCAAAATATCCGTAACCGGTCGGATATTTCGGCGGAAATCTCGGCACGTATCAATAAAGAACCCGCAAATAAGCAAACCAGGAGATTTTTACCTTTTATTGATTGTACCTAAAGTAGGACTCCACTACTATATAAAGGGGGTCTGATTACTTGTAAAACATATTGTAACACGCATCCCAAAGCAATATATTATTATTCTTGTCAAGTTCTTGTTACTCTCTTGCTGTTTCTATTCTGATATCAATAAAAGCATTTGTGGCTCGAGGGTGGAAAATCTTACAAGGTCAAGACTGTTCAACTTGTGTGGTTAGCATTTACTTTCCTATTTCTTATTTCAATTGCAATCTGATTTGTCATTTATTATCAAATAAAATCACGTATTGTTAAAACCACTTATAAATTTAGTTGTTATCCGATTGTGAGAGTAAACAGTTTGGCGCCTACCATGGGCTAAGGATAATAGTGGTTGTTTGATACAAATTTTCATAACACTGCTTTACACTTGCTCTTTGAAGTGTATTCGATTCCAGGCTAAAATATAAAAATGTCACACTCTCAATCAACACCTCTACATGTTGACAATGAGTCCGGTCACCAAGGTGAAAATAACAACATAGCGCCTATTAACGAGATACCGCCTGCTGATCCCGCTGGAATTTCGATCGCAGATCCGATTGACGCTAATTTGCATGTGGCTACCTACGCAGATTTGCCTACCGACCCCGAGAACAGCATTCGCGGTGGAGCTTGGTCGACTGCATAGAATACTCAAAACAATGGAGGGAACGGGTTCAATATGTGGATGATCTTCGAAATGTTGCAGGCTCAACAGGCGTCAATAGCTCAGTTACAAAACCAGAGCCGCACACAAAGCAGGATCGAGCCCGGCCCGTCTCGAGAAATTGCTCACAAGGAAGAAATGATCGCGGAAAGGTCGAGTGGGAACGAACCGGGTAGTAACCCCGAGATCATAAAAATGCTCTAAGAGCTGATAAAACGAATAGAATCAGGGGAGAAGAGAATCGAAGCGAACGACAAAAATATGAAGACCTACAACTCTAGGGTCGACCAAATCCTGGGAGCGCCGCCAATACTAAAAGGCTTGGATTCCAAGAAGTTTGTACAGAAACCTTTCCCTCCGAGTGCGGCTCCGAAGTCGATCCCCATAAATTTTCGCATGACCCAAACGAGCACGTCATTTTATACACACGCGCCATCAAAGGAAATGACTTTGAGGATGATGAGATCGAGTCCGTCTTACTGAAGAAATTCGAAGAAACCTTGTCAAAAGGAGCCATGATATGATATCACAACTTATCCCCTAATTCTATTGACTCATTTACTATGCTTGCAGACTCTTTTGTGAAAGCACACGCTGGGGCTATTAAGGTCGAAACTAGAAATTTTGACCTCTTCAAAGTGCGGCAAAAAGATAATGAAATGCTCAGAGAATTCGTATCTCGATTTCAAATAGAACGGATGGACCTGCCACTGGTCACTGGTGATTGGGCTGTTCAAGCTTTTACTCATGACTTAATATTCGAAGCTCAGTGGCTTCACAATAGTTGAAGAAAAACTTAATAGAATATCCGGCGGTTACATGGGCCGACGTGCATAACCGATATCGGTCAAAAATCAAAGTCGAAGATGACCAACTCGGGGCCCCTTCGGGATCTGTTTATCCGGTCAAAACCCTCGACAGAGTCAAGAGAGACATTGATCGTGAACCGAGACCAAACAGGGATCGATATCAGCCATATAATAGAGACCGAAGAAGTAGTGAGTCTAGGCGGAACTCCATGAGAAACGAAAGGAGAAATGATCGAGGTTAGAGCAACCGGGGACTCGTGACCAAAATCATCTTCGACAGGTCCATCGGGCTTAAAGAAGCACCGAGGCTATCGGAATACAACTTTAATGTCGATGTTGCCGCCATTGAATCAGCTATCGGGCGCATCAAAGATACCAAATGGCCTCGACCTCTACAATTCGATCCAACCCAAAGGGATCCTAACCAGATGTGTAAATATCATGGCACTCACGGTCACAGAACGGAAGATTGTCGACAACTGAGAGAGGAAGTAGCCCAACTATTCAATAACGGGCATCTTCGAGAATTCTTGAGCGACCGAACCAAGAATCATTTCAGGAACAGGATTCTAACAAACAGACAGAACAAGAAGAACCTTAACACGTCATTAACATGATCATCCGTGGGGTCGATATCCCTCAGGGGCCGATGTTGAAACGCACCAAAGTATCCATCACTAGGGAGAAATGAACTCGAGACTACATACCGGAAGGAACTTTATCTTTCAACGACGAGGACGCGGAAGGGATTGTACAGCCGCATAATGATGCACTGGTAATATCTGTACTCATACTTAAAATTTAAGTTAAACGTGCGTTAATTGATCCAGGTAGCTCGGCCAACATTATTCGATCGAGGGTCGTGGAGCAGCTCGGTCTACAAGACTAAATCGTGCCTGCAGTCTGAGTTCTAAACAGATTCAGCATGGCATGTGAAACCATTAAGAGTGAGATAATATTACCGATAAACACCGCCGGGACCATACATGAAGCTAAGTTTTATGTAATCAAAGGAGACATGAGGTACAACGCGTTGTTCGGAAGGCCATGGATCCACAACATGAGGGTGAAGCCTTCAACGCCGCACCAGGCATTGAAATTTCGAACACCTAACGGAGTTAGAACGGTCTACGGGGAACAACCGGCTGCAAAAGAAATATTCGCGATTGAAGAGGTGACACCGGCATCTACAGTTTCAACATCGAAGGGCCCAAACCAAGTGGTCAAAAACGGGGCAAAATAGCAATCACAGGTATATTGCGAGAAATCTTGCCTGATCGAAAGGTATACCTGGGCATAGGGCTAAGCTCCGAGCTTAGGGTAAAACTCATTCAATTTCTTATAACTAATGAAGACTGTTTCGCTTAGTCCCACCTCGATATGACAGGTATCCCATCGGAGCCACTCACAAGCTGAGCCTGGACCCGAAGTTTCATCCGGTTAAAAAAAGAGGAGACCCCAATCTGAGATGAAGCATTCTTTCATCAAGGATGAGGTATCTAAACTTCTTAAAATAGGGTCTATTTTTGGAGGTCAAATACCCGGATTGGTTAGCAAACGTAGCGGTAGTCCCTAAAAAAAGGAATAAATTAAGAATGTATATAGACTATAAAGATTTGAATAAAGCATGCCCAAAGACTCTTTTCTTTTGCCCAACATCGACCGTATGATCGATGCCACAGCCAGCCACAAGACCCTCAGTTTTCTCGACGCCTATCATATCTAATAAAATCTAATGAGATTTCTCATGGATCTATCCCAGTTTTAGGGTTAACCAAAAGAAAAATAGGTTAATTACATGAGTTTCAAATTGAAATTTGGATGAATAATCCGTTTATTTAGTTTTATCTTTTTTCCCACCTTCAGAAGAATAAAGCATAGGCATTTATACTAGTGTTAGAATTTTATGAAAGGTAACTATCTCGGTTTCATAGATAAATTTATATAGAATCTTTGAAAAAGACTTTCTTTCATAAGGAAGAAAATACTTGCTATCTTTGGGATTTGATCCTACACCACTGCTCAAGACTTTAGTGGATCGACTCTATTACATAAGTTAATTCCTAATTTTTATCTCACATCATGAGATAAGTATTTCTTCCGTCATGACATAAGTACGCAGTTATTATTGTATCGGCCCAAAACCTCGCTAATTGATCTTTACGGTGCTTCCTCTATCTCTATCAATTAAAGCCTTATATCCATAGAAAAAAGTTGCTAGGCATTTTTATTTTTTCCTATTTTGACTTCTATGAAGTTTCTTTCTTTGCTACAGCTGATAAAAATCGTTGTTTTAGACGATGCATATGTAGAAAAGCTATTTGGTTCTAGTAGTTACTTTACTAGATTTTTTGTTTTTTTTTTCTTTCTATGAAACCGAGATAGTTACCTTTTTTTTATTTGGACGATGCATATGTAGAAAGCTTTTTTTTTCTTTGCTCGGTCCCGAACACTGGGGGCATCACCCTCGGATAACAACTTTAGCAAGGAAAAAGCTTTACGATTCAATGATCTCGGCTCGATCGGTAGGATTTACTGTAAGGGTCAAACGGTCACATGAACCGTGCCCATATAGACTATTCGAGCCGTGGCATGAAACCTGTACACATGTGTAACTATCACGCACAAGAATAAAAGAAGTTTCTACCTTGCGGATAAATATCTTATACTTTAAGAATTTCTTTTTTTTCTTTTAAGGAACTTCGTACATTCGATCCCCTAAAGGTACTGATCCCAAGGGATGCCTTTACCCGGGTTCAAACGATCACCCCAATCGGGGACTATCGTCCAAAATCAAACTCGGATGGCTCGGGCTATCGTAGCCCAGGGGCACAATACCTATTAGGCAACGCCCGAACCTTAAAGGCTACGGTCACCCTCATTCGGGGACTATTATCTTAGGCAAATCCCGGATAACTCGGAGTAAAGCCCATTGGGAAACATTTGAACTAAAAAGGCTACGACCATACTGAAACGGCTCGGAGATGTCCGAGACCCGTAACAAACAATCTCGGGCTCGAGGAAGGCCCACTTGCTTCAGAGGGTTAGCACTTCCTCGGTATCTCTAAATCGCCAAATCCGGTGGCGTCCTTCGTGGCCGTCGAATCCACGCCGTCGAACAAACTGCAGAAGGGGTTGTTTGCTCTATGGGGCCCCTCGATGGGGCGTACTTTTGCACCTTAGGCCTCGTTGAATGATCGACTCTGTGAACGAGGGCGACTCGGCAATCTTTATCCGGCCAAGTGCTTCCTACGGGGCTTTGCTCGCATCCCCGGAAGCTTTAGTTCCTGCCTCCTCCTCGACCTCCCCAACTTGATGAATATCGGCCTCGCCTCCCTATGGTTCGGAGGCCCCTTGCCCTTCGAGCAGCAGCATCTCGCTGGATACCAGATCAAAGGCTTCACCTTTCCCCTCGGACTCATCCCTCAATTAATAAAGTGAGTCTGGAGATAGTACTTGGGCACTGGTGCTTTCCTTGGGTTTACGCGCCAATCTATTCCTTGGCTTCTTCTTCTTGGAGCTCGGAGAACTCGGAGCCCTTTTTCTTTTCTTCTTTTTATCCTGCAATGGATCGGTGAGGATATCGTCATCACCGGATGGAGGCCTCATTGCGACATCCTTCGGAAGACCTGCAAAGAAAAAAGAAATGAGTAAGGGCGAAGCAGTACGGAGGAAACCTAAGTGTTGTCCACTCATGAAAGAAATCTCATCGTGAGAACAGGCCTCCCACCGGCCCTTCAAAAGCTCGCGCCATGCGCGTTCGGAGTACAGTTTCTACGACACAATGCCCTAGACCCATTCCTTGAGTCGAGGAACTGCATCTAGCATCCGAGCAATAGCTGCACCACCACAAAACATCGATGAGAAGGGAGGAAAAGGAAAAGTGATGAACAATTTCTTGAAGGCAAACATCGATGAGAAGGGAGGAAAAGGAAAAGCGATGAACAAAATCTTGAAGGCAAGATTATACTTACATGTCATGTTCCACTTCTCAGGAAATGGCATATGCTCGGCTGGGATCAAATTCGAGGTCTTCACTCGAACAAAGGGCCTAACCAGCCTCGATCCCGATCTTCGTCGATGCTCGAGAAGGGGACCTTACTGGACCGACGAGCAAGCTTGATTAGTCCCCCTTAATAAAGTCAGGGACTATATAATCGCATGAGATGGTCGAGGGTAAAGGGATACTCCTCGATCTTACTTACTAAAAAACGGAGGAGAATAGCTATCCTCCAAAAAGAAAGGTGAATTTGACCAAGGGTCATCTCGTACCTCTTACAGAAGGCAATAATGACCGGGTCCAAGGGACCTAGAGTGAAGGGATAAGTGTAAACACTTAAAAATTTCCACGTGGGTAGTAGTGGCTTCCTCGGGCTTAGGGACCACTACATGCTTATTAGCCAAGTTGGAATCTTTCTTGACCTCGGAAAGCACGTCCTCAGTGATCGAGCAAATATATCTCGAGACCGGATCACACTGTCCTGGTACTGAGGAAGGCTTCTTGTTCTTGAAATCAACACCTGTCCAGGAACCCCCCGGGGATGAACATTTTCAAAGGAGGTTCCGGTGCCGGTTCCTCGGTAGCAACAGACGAAACGTTTTCCTCTACAACCGGTCCCGAGGCAGAGAGAGTTTCTTTTTGGGAAACGGATTTTGAAGTCTTCGCCATTTCTTTGATAGATGAAGAAAAGAGAGGGAGTTTAAAGATTAAGCTTGATGGTTGGGGATAAAAACAGAGCTGAAGTTCTTGTAAAATGATAGAATAGCCAGAAATTTAATGCTGGGAAGTGTTGGAATTTCTAAGAAATAGGAGTAGAGAATATTTGGACGCATAATTTTAATGAATGAAGAAGGAGGTATTTACAATTTCCAAACGACGATTCAAGGCCAGGAGTGGTCGACTAGTAATTGATAAGCATTTAATGGCATTAAGACGTGATTGACGAGATGTTTCATTCATTTTGTCACTTCTGACGCGGAGTACCAAGGTGAGAATCGGAAGCTCATATCATTTCTCGTGATTTACTCTCCAAAAAACGAGGGGACTATCTGTATACGGTCAAAATTAGGCTCGACTATTGCACGATAGATCGGGCTTGGAACGTGAAGGGTTGAAGATCGACCCCGAGTTTCATCAAATTAGAGCACGAGGTCAGAATGTCCGTCCTCGAGAACATGGAGCCCATGATCCCAGAATCAATCCTGACCTCGAATAAGCTCAAGGAAATATTACCGGTATAACCAACAAAAGACAAAAATAACGGAAGGCCGAAATATCCATAATCGATCGGATATTTTGGCGAGAATCTCGGCACATATAAATAAAGAACCGGCAAATCAGCAAACTAGGAGATTTTTACCAATTGTACCTAAAGTAGGACTCCCCTACTATATAAAGGGGGTTGATTACTTGTAAAACACATTGTAACACGGATCCCAAAGCAATGTATTATTATTTCCGTCAAGTTCTTGTTACTCTTTTGTTGTTTCTATTCTAATATCAATAAAAGTATTTTTGGCTCGAGGGTAGCAAATCTTCCAAGGCCAAGACTGTTCAACTTGTGTGGTTAGCATTTACTTTCCCATTACTTATTTCAATTGCAATCTGATTTGTCTTTTAGTAACAAATTAAATCACGTATCCTTAAAACCACTTATAAATTCAATTCTTATCCGATTGTGAGGGTAAAAATCTACTTATCTCTATACCTTTTTATGCTAATATCTAGAGGTGTTCATGGTTCGTTTTGGATTGATTTTTCGCTAAAAAGAAACCAAGTAAAGTAAGCTGATTTTTCAAGTGTTCATGGTTCGTTTTGGATTGATTTTTCGCTAAAAAGAAACCAAATAAAGTAAGCTGATTTTTCAAATATTGGAAGCAAACTAAACCAATTAAGTCAATTTTTTATCGATTCAGTTTTTGTTGGGTTTTTAGTTTTTTGGTTATTTATCAAAAAAAAATTTTAAATATGAGATATACACTATCAAATACATATTGTTGTGATTACATTTTCAACTTAGTACGATCAAACTAATTGTTCTTTAAGAAATCTATCACTTACCAAGATATATTGATGATAATTGAATCCAATGATGATGGATAATTTAAGGACTCAAGTAAAAATAGATTATTTTCAACATGAAACAGATTCTTGTACTTAGCAAAAGAAATTACCAATTAAACTAGAATGTAAAGGCAAAATATTAAATTATTATAATAGCAAATAACTAAGCAAAAGTGCAAACGATTAACATGTACCATAGAATTTTAGAAACTTTGTAATATATATATATATGTGTGTGTGTGTAATAAATTTTAAATAGCTACTTCTATAATTAGTTTACTTAGATTTTTTTGGTTATTTTTTGATTACTCAAACCAAATTTAATCAGTTTTTAAAATTCAAAATCAAACTTAAGCCAAACCCAAAAAGTAATTTTTTTTTTGTGGTCAATTTGGTTCATTTTTTAGTTTGCCTTGATTTATTGGGTTTTTATGAACACCCCTATTAATAACTCATCAAATGAGCCATCGATTTATCTAGTTTTGGAATACCATAGATTAATAAAATAATCAATCACTACTCTTTATTAACAAAATAGTTGAGGATGTAAAAGCTGTTCTAATCTATTCAAAATATTACTTCTACCATCAAAGGGGTAAGATAGTAAACTCCAAAAGTAAGTCAAACATAAAGAAACAAAATAAGTGTACGAACTAGTGTCATGTGGTTCCTTCATTAGATCGCACATCATTTCAGCAACCACTTATTGTGTTCCACGTGTACCTAGATTTTCTTATTTTTTCTTAATTTAAATTTTTATCTTTTCTATAAAACATTAAAAAAGCAAAAGAACAAAAGAAAGAAGGCCCATTTTCTCTCTCTTCCATTAGAGAAGACGCGGTTACGCGTTTCTTACGCGGTATGCTTACGTTGACCTGAAAAGAGGGTGGCTGCCACGTAGGATTATGTCGTTTTCGCTCTAGTTGGACAAAAAGAAAGAAAGAAAATTCTCCTTTGCACCCCGAACTTATTCATATTTACTGATTCTCCCCTGCCTTAATTTTCTTTTTTAGTAGTAGAACTCTTTCTTTGTTTCTTGGTAATTAGTTAAGACATAAATGGAAGGAGAGCCTTGGCGTAACTGGTAAAATTGTTGTCATGTGACTAAGAGGTTACGAATTCACAATCTCTTGTAAAAATACAAGTTTTAAAATTACGTACAATAGACAAATTGATTTCATTTTTAAAGATAAAAGTATAACGTTTGAGAAGAATAATAGGATCGAACACTCAAGCAAGTACTCACCAAACGAGTGCAGAGTGGTAAAATCATAGAGTCCTTCGACTCGAACAAATATCTCGAATACTATTGTCGACAGCGAAAAAGGGGAAAAAAAAAAGAGGCAACCAAGTATTGGTTTGGGGATTAAATTACAAACATGATGTGTTAACCATTGTACTATAGCATAGTAAGGACCTTACATTGACCTTTGAAGTTACATTTTATATCTTACGTTGTGTTTTTATTTATCTTGTTAATACAAGCTCATTTAATCTTTACTATTTTTTAAAAAGAAAAAAAAAGAGAGGAAACTCTTTATTCGAGCTGGGCAGATCGTACGAGCTCTTTTGAAAAGTGAATGAAGGAAAGATGTTCGAATTTGGAGGGGAGCTTATGATAGATATTCGTATTTTCAACCAAAAAATAAAAGAAAAAAATTAAAGAGTATAGGCTAGTCTCGAAAAATGTTATGGATCTAGTTTGATCAATATCTGATCTATATGTCCTTCAATTTAGCTAGCATTTGGATATAGATTTAGTTGGAACTAAAAAGAATTTTGAAATTATGTTGAAAAATAATTTTTGGAAGTTGAAGTTGTTTAGACATGCATTTTATCTATAAAAACTTAAATTTTTTTGAGCGAAAGAAAAAATTTCACCCAAAAACTTTCCTAAATCAGTTTTTGGAAACTTAAAAAAAAATTAAATTTCTTTTTTAAAAAACTGATTATGCTCCATGAACAAATAGTGTTTTTTAATTTTTTTTTTCCTGAAAACATTTACCTTAAATCTATGCCCAAATGGGTGCTTAGACTTCTGTTGGTAAAAGGGAGCGGAGCCAAGATTTCAAGCTCATGATTTCGGGACTCATATCGTTTTAAGTTATTGGATTCTAAATTAATAATTTAAATATATTTAAATAGATTTTTTAAGACAAATATAAAGTTCGAATCAAAGTTGGGTTAGGCCTAGTGGGGAAGCCAAGATTTTCTCAAGGGTGTTCAAACTTGAAAGAATTTTAAAAAAAAAAATTCGACAAAGAGTATTCAATATATGTTATGTACCTTTAAAACGTGATATTTTACCTATATATACAATATAATTTTCCGATAAAAGATGATCAATTAACCACCATAATCAAAGATTAGGCTGAACCCGCTTCCAACAATCTAATTCCGCCCCTATTCAGGACTATGATGTTTGCCTATGGATATGAGTTTAGTGACCTTAAAAATCTTTGGCTTTCCTTCTTAAGGACAAACACATCCATAGAAGTTGCTTTGTTGTTTAACATAATATGTGCGCGCGCACATAACTGTCATTAAAAATGGTAATTGTACTCACGTTTATATCAAACCATCTAATTATAGATAGGTATTTATCGAGTCTTTTACATTTCTTGGTTCTCTAATAATCTATTCTTATCTATGTTTGGAACTTTAGAATTTTTAAATTTATGCATTGTTTTATCATATTAATATACTTCTCTAGTATAAAGATATCCGAAAAAAAGTACTGAAAAGGAGCCTTACTCTTATAAGTCAACTTTATCAGCTTTAATAGTATATATTTCACTTTCAATTTCGACGTGTATGGAGATTAGCAGATGCGACATACATTACCAAAACAATCACGTAAACTTACTAAAATGTCATACTTGTCATTTCATTAGGAATTTACTTAGAACCGATCTGGTCCAATTAAGTGTCCACAAAATTCAAATCCAAATAAAAAAATACACATAACTTCAGTTATTTATATCATAAGGAGAAGATATATTTGTTTTTGTTAAGGATTTACGTGGTTTAGATTATGCAAACTTCTAAATTATGTGCGAAAATGGTTACCACATACGTACCCATTCGATTTGATTACTGCATTAGAGTAATGAAATTAATAAGCAAAGGCAAAATTGGATATAATAAAAGTTTCTAAGCATAATAAGCAGGATAGTGTAATACTATAACCAAACAAATATTGAAAGGACAAAGGTTAACATAAACGATCAAATAATTACTTTGACGGTATTTTTATAGAGATTTTTTCAGTGGTTTAATTGGAGAAAAATTCATGTGGAATATATGTATTACTTTTTCTAATGCCAATCACGCCTAGTTTAATTGTACAAATTTTATTACACTTCTAACTAGAGCGGAGCTAGCATACGTCTTTGTTTACCCGTAAAACAGTACAGTTGAATTTATACGTGGTTTTTAAACAAGTGAATTAATTTGATTCAGAAATAATATAATAATTGAAGAAATGTATAATACTTAGTCTTGAAATATAGATGAAAACAGCAGAGATGACAATTTCGGGACAGTGTTTCCGGTCACAGTGATGATGAGATCAAAAAGCAAGAAAGTAAAATTATATAAAGCTTTGTATAAAATAGAGTATAAGTTTAGCCAAAAAATTCGGGTCCCTTACAATGATAATTAAGCTCACTATTTATAACTGTGTCTAAGGAAGGAGGTCCTAGGATCATGCCATCCTTTAATATCAATTATAAGGGTTATTGATGAAGATATTACGTGAACATAAATGCCAAATTCTCTGTAACAGACCGTCGCTCTTAATGCTGCAGAATATTCCCTAGTAAATGCTACCGGGTATAGAGCATTTACTGCACCTTTATGAACATTATCCTTTCCGATGATAAGCGGAGTGGCTGCGTCTGGTCTTCGGCCATCCCTATCTTGGGTTCCACGTATCCACCCTTTAGACGATCACGTGTCATATCATATTACACCTATGCAGATAGCCCCCCTGCTTTCCGGTGACATAACTTTGTGTTGCCGGAAAGTTGGTAGAGACACCTTTTTGGCGGGAATTACTATAACTCCCACTGAAGGTCACTGACAGTTGATTAGATGCACGTCTCTCCGCATTTAATGCCCGAACACGCGTCATCACATGATTCAGCATAACTTTTGCCGATTATCGAGGTAGTAATGGCCATGAATTTAGCCGCCAAAATATTACTTATACGCCACATTCTTTTCCTTTGCGTTTCATAATTTCTCGAACTCCTGATTTGCATCTTTGTTTTCTATTCTCTCTCTAGTTCTCTTCAAACACAAAAACCTTTTCCTTCTTATTTTTCAATGACTTCTTCCTCTAAGCGTGTTGGTTCTACAAAGAACAAGGATAAATCCGAGGACTCTGTTCCTCCAACAGTAGGTTCCATCATCCCAAGAAGACTTAGTACTTCGAAGGATTTTGAAAAGAAATTTCATACTGCTAATCCTCGTACATGGTCTATTCGTAGGTACCCTTCTTCCATCCGTCCTTCAAATATTCTTGCTGTGAAGGTGGGTTGTCGCTGCCACGAGTTAGATATTATTGCTCCTGATCTATCGGAGCGAGTGACCCTTCCCAAGGAAGGTTTTACATATTTTTTTACGTATCCCTTTACTTTGGGTGCGTTTTCTCTGAGCGGAGAGCTTGATTCCGTGATTGTGGAGTTTTGCCTTTGTTACTAGGTGTGTTTGGCATAGGTAAGTCCTTTAGTGTAGAGGACGGTCGCCTGCCTTCGACGCTTGTGCCAAGAAACTGGAGAGGAGCTAACCTTAGCTCATATGCTGAATCTCTATTCCCCCCAAAATCTTCCGCGGAGGAATGATAAACCTTTGTAAGCGTGGTCACTATGTTTTGCTGTCTAGCATGGATGATGACAACAACCATGGGTGGATGGAACGGTTCGTTACAGTTTCCACCAACGACATCATTCCGACAACGGTTTCATCCTTTCCGGTCGCTTGGAACCGCACTCGTAAGTTCTTCGTATAGTATTTCTTTTTGCTAGGTATTCTTTTATGACAGTACTATCTCTTCACCCTTTGCATGTTTCAGCAACTCGATGGATCCCACCGGTGGTAGCAGGTTTGGACCAATGGGCTCAAAAGATTTTGGACGTTACGACGCCCGGAACTCGTTTGTGGAAAGAACTGGCCCTTAAATACGGGTGGAAGGCCAAAAATCATGGTACTTTTAATTTACCTTACTTCCATTTTCTGCATATGAAGAACTTGATCGAACCCTTCTGACTTATTTAACGAAATTAAGTCTACCTGCGGGTTCTGTTGTTGTCTCCGAGGAGGACGTTTTGGCCGATCCTGCTAATGCAGCAAGGTTGCTTCAGGAAGCACTTACTCGAACAGGTATCTCGGGCCTGTTTCGGGTGCAAGCACTTCTCGATGGAGTCCTCAGCCGGAGGCTAAACAAACCAAGAGAAGACGTTCCTCTACGGCCAGGGAAAAGAATAAGAGGGCAAAGCTCGATGTCTCTGAGTCATCTCCCGTGGCGATGATGACTGGTCCTCCTTCCGGGTCGGTCATAGACACTGTGATGATTGATGATGATGAAGAAGCTGGGGATGAGGGAGCTTATTTACATAGAAGGCGACGATCCTCATCATCTCAACAGGATGCTTGACTTGTTGAGGTAATTGCACCAACTGAAGACGAAGTCTCGGCACTTAGGGGAGAATCTAATTTGGTAAAATATGCCAAATCCCGTTTCCGGGCCCTAATTGTTGTAACCAGTGCTGCGGGACTGAGTACCATGTCCTAGTTGTCTTTGGCTGGCGAGCATTCAACATTCGGCATTGCATTTGATGTAGCTGCTTCTCATTCTTCAACTACATAGCTTCATCTCCACCTTCACCAACACCAGCAACTACTACATCACTTTCATCTTCATCCACTCTTCCACCAGCAGTTGTTACATCACCTCCATCGGCCCCACCTGACCATGAAGAAGGTGTTCCTCTTCCATAGTCCCCGGTTCATGGGAATTTGGGGCAAAATTATGCTGCCCCTTCTGAAGATCCACAAAGGAGGAGGAATGTTGCTCTTTCGGTCTCTACCAGATGCAACTAGCTATCCCTGCCGGTAAAGCTTGCTAATTATCTGAACCTTTGGCTTCAGAAAAGGACTGGGAAAAGATTCAGACACTCTCGATAAAGTGCTTGTTGAACAATGCCATGCACAATACCGCAACGGTACGTTCTTTTCTTCCTTCATTACTCCTTCTACTTTGGTATGAATGTATTCTAAGTTTTACTTCTTCTTGTCTTGTAGGCCAATTTTCTTGCTTCTGAGGGCCTTCAAAGGTTGATTCATGAGAAGGAAGAACTTACTTCCGAACGGGATCAACGAGACCAAATTGTTCTCCGCCTCTCAAAACTTGAAACCAAAGCTACTGAGGCCGACCCGAACAAACCAACTCATGTGATACCCCCCAACCATATGCATAAATAAATAATTTATTACTGAAGCCATTAGAAAATTTTATACATTTTCAAATCAAATTATGAAATATTTTTCTTTTCCAAAACCATGCATAAAGCATTTAATAAGAATAATGAAATTGAAATAAAATAAATTTTTTTTATGTATGTTGTGTACAATCCCATCATACCACCTAACACAACTATCTATGGAGCCTCTACCATAGATATAAACACTTATGACAATTCCTAACTAAAAAAAAAAAAAAGAACAATATGATAGCTACCACAGAATAAAAAGGGAGCCTCACCATATACCTCTGGAAGATAGTCATCCTACCCCTTCCAATATGTCACGCGTCATACGTCATCCTGAAACATGTAAAGCAAGCAGGGCCCTAGAGTAGGGCCCCTGAGGGCTGAGTACACCATCATGGTACTCAATAAGTGTCGTAGACTCTCTCTAACTCAAGCTAGTGGGACAAGTCTTTACAAACATAATACAACATGTATTTGATATGAAATGATAATAATTATATCAATTCATGCTTTTTATCATTTTAAATAAAAAGACGAGTGATATATAAACCATGATATAAACTTCTAAATATTATATCAATCTAAGATTTTAATAAAATTATATAAAATTATTTCAATTGCATTAAGTCACTGAACTCACTTTCGGCTCCTTAGGCCTAAACATAAGAAAATTACTTTTTATCTTTTCAGTGGGAGTACCATACCATCACCGACACAAGAAGGTCAACTAGGTTATGTACCTAGTGGCAAATATCATATACCCTACTTGTTCAGGTCGTCTCAGCGTAGTACCGTACAAATCGACTCAGTCATGCTAGTAATAGCACAAGATAGTACCCTCTCAAGGAAGAGTACTCTGCCGTCGTCTATACCAAAAAGTGGGCATCTACGCCTACACCAGCACGTGCAGTTTCATGACGACGAACACGATATATCCAAAGGCAATCTCAGTGAACACAAGTAACTCCCAAAACATTTGATATTCCAAAAATAGATTCATAGCCTAGTAGCCTCAAAGGATCTATTTTATTACATCATAGCTCATGGCCAAACTAAACAATTTAACAAAATCAAATACAAAATCTTTTACATGTTAAAGTCCTTAGCAATTTATTATCCATCTTTTAAAGATACATCAAATGGTATTTATCAATCAAGTTTAAAAAGAAAATATCTTTCATGAAAACATAGCTTTAGCACTCAAATATTTTATATCCTTTTCAATACATAAGTTTAAATAAAACTTATAATAGTTGCCTCAAGCGTCATTTGCCGTAAAGTCTTTGAAAATAAGATTTTTATTTTATAAAATAACAAGATTATTTATATGCAACAAAACTCAAAACATATGATGACATCCTTCCCTGCTTATCCCTACAAGTACAGACGTACATTTACAAGCAATATCATGTATTAACTCAAGCATGATTTTAGAGAAAATCCCTCAAGAAGAGTAAGTTTTAATCAACTTACCTTAATTCGCTTTCCAAATATTACCCCAAAATAATACTACAATGCTTCAAAATTTGATTAAATTTCTCAAACGTTGCCAACAAGCCAATTTTCTTGCTTTTGAGGGCCTTCAAAAGTTGATTCATGAGAAGGAAGAACTTACTTCTGAACGGGATCAGCTTTTGGCGGAATGGGACTAATTGTTCTCCGCTTCTCGGAACTGGAAACCAAAGCTACTGAGGCCGTTGTTTTGGAGGCTTGTTTGCAGCAAAGCGAGCAGGAAGTGGTAAATATTAGTCAAGAAATTGGGCCACTGAGGGTTAGATTTGAAGAAGCCAAGGCCAAATGGGCTGAAGTCCAGAACACAGTTCTTGCTGCAACCGATTGTGAGGCTGCATCTGCTGAAAGAGTGATTAATTTGGAAGTAGTCTTGAAGGTGAAGAGCTTCCTGCTGTGGGAGCAAAACATGCCCAGTTGGAAGAGAAGTACAGGAAAACTATCGAGCATAATAGGCTCTTTAGTTCAATTGTCCGCGAGCTAGATATCAGCCTCAAATATGCTAGATCTGCCCGGGAATACCTTTTTGCCGAGGTTACTCAACTCAAAGAAGAACTTAAGCGCCGACAGGCTTCCCTCATTGTTGAAAAAGCTTATTCCATGTATAGCATGAGGATAAAAACCTTGGAAGAGGACAAAGCTGGAATCATTGATGTTGATGCTGAAATTGCTAACCCGAGAGCTTAAGTTTGCTGCAAAAAAGGGACTCCCCGCGCAATCTGATGCTCCAGGTTCTTCTGATTCCGGTGCCAAGTTTCGGAAACTAGAGAAGGATCGGAAGGCGATGATTCCGAATACCAAACTGGGGGAAACGTTGAGCCATTGGTTGAACCAACTTCTTTTCCCGGGGATGCATGTAATTCTCTTCCCCTGGTTCCGAAGGCGCTGCAGTTTAGCTTTTTCTTTCTTTTTCCATTTTGTATTTTTATCATTTTGGCCCGTTCTTGTAAATAAAGACATATTTTTTGCTCAAGTATCGTTTGAGTCTTACTTTTTTTTAAATATCCATGCAAGTTTTTAACTTTTGCACTTGCACAAGCATTCTGCGCATGTTGTTTTATTCGCGCTTTACTACATGTAGTCTCGGATGCATTTTCTTCGAAGCATTTTGGTTCCGAGTATTATCCCTTTTATGCGAGGGTCTCTATGAATATTTCCGCAAGTTTTCCTTTGAGGTGAAGGTTTCTACGAATATTTGCGCAAGTTTTCTTTTTGCGTCCTTTTCATATGCGGCGTTGGGTGTATTTTTCCCCGATGACGTTTTAGATTTCGGGCATTAATTGTTCCGGAACCAACCCTTTAACGTGAGGGTTTTATAAGAGAGGCCCTCTTATGTTTACAGTACTCTTGAAGAGGACCGTCTCCTGTTCAATACGGCATTAACATTTGAAATACTTGTTTAACTTTCAAATGACAAATTTAGCTCTTCGTTCAGACAAGAAACAAGATAATAAGCAAAAGGATTTCATTTTATTCCTTCTGTTTCAAAAAATACATAAGCACTTAGGTCTAGTTCTCAAAGATCTTCAAAAATTCCTATTTTACCATTTGAAGTTTCGTATTGAGTTTAACTCCAAATCACTTAATAATTGAGTGACGGGACATAGTCGCTTAAAAAAAAATCCAAAACGACACCGTGCAAGTAAACCCAACACTATTAATCTTCTCTACCAATAAATTTTCCAATTTCAAAACTAGCTTTCTAGGGTTTCTTAAATTGATGCTTAGATACAAATCTTCCTTCATACATATACTTTATTATGTCTATGGAGTATAATATATATGATTGGAGTTAAAGAATTACCTCTTGACAACCTTAGAATTTTCAAGACTTATGTTTTTGAAATACTCTTGAGAGATTCTTCCAAAATCTAAAGATTCAATGTAATTTTAGTGTTAGGCAATGGGCTAAATGAACCAAATCTACCAAATACTCATTAATTACTCACCTAAATATGCATCAATGGTGTAGGAGCTTCCCCTTCTCTCTAACCTTCTAAGATCTTGCCCAAACAAATAACTTTCATCTCTCCCGAAATAGCATTTTAAAAGGCTTATTTTCCCATATCTTATTTTCCATTCATTTATCCAACTAACTTGTTCCCTATTTGGTTATTCAATTGCATGGCTTCAACATTAATTTCCTTAGTTCAGTTCAATCTTTCTTTGCTTACTAGATTTCAAGGCTTCCAGTTCTAGTTTCATCCCTCCAGCTTAATTCCATACCTTACAATTAATCCAAGCACAAATCTTACTACGTGTATGTCCCAACACTATCTATTGTGATCTAATAGTGCTTGATGACTTGTTAAGTCAACGAAATGATTTTCTTTCAATTTCTTTTGTTTCCTTACTCATTCTCATCAAATCCATGCTTAATCATTGATAAATTAATTATCTCCAAGCATTTTAACAACTTTCTTACACTCGCATAATCTTATGTAGCTTGAGTTTAATTAACTTGTATTATTTGAACTTGAAATCAACCTGAATCACTTGTAGAAACTTACGGGGCTTTATAGAGCAGTGAAACTTGCAAAGATATGTTGGTAGGAATAGTCTAGGAGAAACTTCTCGCGAATACTTTTTTACCTTAATTCAAACGGCAGGTCACAAAGATCTTTCGATTGATTTAAAGAACCACAAATTAAAATTAAAGCATGTGTTGTAACAATATTCAATATTATGTTCCTCTTCCGTTTAAACAAGATAAAATTACAAGTAGAGTTAAAGATCCTCCAACGAATTCAAGCAATTAAATAATAATGAAATCCATGGACAACAACCAAGTCACTAAATCTCGTCAAACCCTAAGGTAAACTACTCCATATATATGGAGAAAGCCATCAGAAGTATAGTTAAAGAATAAGAAAATATTAATCCAACGTTACAATCCAAACTCGCATATTGAATTGGTGGAAGGCTGGTGAATTATTGTATCTTGAAGCCTCCAATGCTCTACCAACTTTTTGCTAGGTCGAAAGTCCCTCCAAGAACGTGTTTTTGGTGTATTTATATCAAGTAGGAATAGACCCAGACCAAACTACCCTCTCTGAGCATAAGTAAGAAAAGTGAGCGGAAAATTACACTAGTGTGGGGCACCCTGCGGCGCACCATACACCACGCACGTGAGATTTTTCAAAGAGCTAATTTTTTTTACTCTGTAGGAATCTTGCACTAGCGTGGTGGATTATTGCATTGTTTTACGCTTCGAATTTTTCTTCATCTTTTTAATATGCAGACTTGGTTCTCGAATCCTGAACATGATCTAGGTTTAATTCCTTGGGCTTCTATTCTGACTACAAAGCTCCAAATCGTCCATTTCGCTCCAAACTTACTTCCTAAAGCAAAACACATCCTACACAGTATAACACGCGTAATAAGTACAAAATACTAGAAATTAAGCTCAAATACAATCAAAGCATAATAATTAGAGTGCGAAATATGGTTAAAAACGTGAGTTCATGGTTTACCTTCAGTATAATTAGTGTATAATTTATATTAACGGCTAAAAAAAGTAAGTAGTAAACTCACTGATTATTTGTGTAAAGATTTCAAAAAAAATTAGGTCCTATAAGATACAGAAGTTGCAGATTTCAAAGGGAAAAGTACACAAATAATCATTCTTAGAGTTGTTATTTAGGGATTAGCCAGTACTTATTTTTGCCCTAAAAATTTGAACTAAAAATCTTAATTTTAGGACAATTCAGTTCATTTGTATCCCAAAAATTGAACTGAAAAACTGAAATTCAAAATATATTGGTTAATTCCTAAATAGTAGCCCATTATAGTGGCTATGTGGTGTTATTTTTACGATTTCAAAGTCCAAACTAGCAGGCCCAAATTCCACCTAACGGGTCGTGCTGAGTCCAAATTCTGACAACCCTATATAAGAATCATTTCCGCCCTAAATTTCAAATTACGGCAGTCATTCCTCTCCGGCCAAGTAGAAAGTTCAAAAACACGACGCTTCTCCTCTCCATCTATTTTTTCCGGCTAAGCCAAGCTTAAATTCGTATGTTCATTTTCTTGTTCTTTCCTCTTATTACATCTATTTGCTGCTTCTTTACACGTCATATTCTGTATCAAAACCCTAAAACCCTAAGCCCTTGTTCCAGTGTTTTTTAATGTTAAAAATTAGTAATTTTGATTAGTTTGTAATGATTGTACCTAATCTCTATGCTTAAGAAAAGGTTTAAAGTTAATTTTTACATTCTCACACAGATATTTACGAGTTAATATGCATTCTTATTTGCTTTCATATGAAAATGGACTAAGTTGTGGGTGTATTTTTCTCTCTTTGGGTATTAGTAGTCCAGTTTATGGAAGAGAAAGTAAAACAGAATATATCTTAGAACATGGAAAACTTTTGTTTGATAAGTAGTGTAAGAACCCTAAAATATAAGAAAAGGGGAAAGGTTTGTGATTTTTAAATTTTTTAAATTATCCAAACGACCTATTTTAAGTCACGAGCTTCTCAACTCTAAGCATTAAATACGAACTACTTGTAATATCTCTAACATTCAAAGGGGTTAACTAATTTATTGACAGTTACTTGTTACTTTCAGTTTCAACTATTAGGGAGTGAATCACAGTAGCAGACTAGCAGTGGTCTGTGAAAATGTAAAATCTGAAATGGTACCCTTAAATGGTGGGGGGAAATTGTTTCTGCACCCTACTCCTTGTTCCCCTCTCCAAGCGAGCACTCTCGAAGGGCTGAAGGGAACTAAAGGGTACTTGGAATCGTCATTTGGTTTGTTTTTTAACCCCTCTTAAACTAGGGGTAGTTGGCAATTCAAAATATCGAAACTAGCTCTTATGTAGCTTAGCTGCTGTGCCACATTAAATGTTATATTGAGTATGAAACTGAAAGATTAATCTCAAAGGGTAAGTTGATAAACAGCATGCTGCCTGATCAAAATCTTAATCATGGCATTCACACTTTTACCTTTTTATTTATTTATTGAAACGAGTTGTTCTGCCCCTTTTTCAGGAATGGCTTTCTTTACCAAAGCTGGGAACATTCTTCGGCAGGCCGTTAGCAAGCAGCACATCAATCATGAAATATCTGCATCCAAGCCTTCAATTTTTCAACTTATTAGATGCATGTCTTCTTCAAAACTTTTTGTAGGAGGTGCATGTAGTTTCTCTTATGCTAAGCTCAGTATTTGCAACATTTCTTCTAATTTCTGCTGACTTCCTCTAGTTTGAAAATGTAGGAATCTCATGGAACACGAATGACGATGCTCTCAAACAAGCTTTCAGCAAGTATGGAGACGTTGTTGAAGGTTCGTCTAATTTAGACCTCTGTTTGATTTTGACTATAGCAGTTAGGCATTGTGCGTGAAGTTAAAGCTGGACAGCTGCAGCTGTGCTATCGCATGTTACATTCTATTGCATTCTCGTGCATCCTTTTCATTATTATAGAGATGTTTATTTGCAATAGTAGAGAATGCCAGGGGAGAATTTGAATAATTTTGAGTTAAAATATTCGGCAAAGTAGGGAGTACTCTTTTTGTGGATGCTCCTCAAAATGAATTTCCAGATGCTGTAAGGATGAAAAGCACTAATTTTGAGTCAAAGGAGGGCCTTAGTGATGGAGTGACCATTAGTATATTTCTGATTGGAATTAGTAAGTGAGTCACTTTTGACTAATGGAAGAATTACTTCACCAATTTTTACTGTTTGAATCTACTATGAGCACATGTATATATCTATATGGGAAGGCATGCGTATGGACACTAATTTCTTGGTGAATTACTGAAAAAGTTTTCAATTCGTTGCAGCAAGAGTAATTGTGGATCGCGAAACTGGAAGATCGAGGGGATTTGGCTTCGTTACTTTCAATAGTTCTGAGGATGCCAGCGCTGCTATCCAGGCTTTGGACCAACAGGTGTGTGGGATTTTCATCACTTTGCTGTTCCAGGGGGAAAAACCTGTTTTCTTTGTGTTTGGTATCACATGATGCGAATAACTTTAAAGGGATGTTCTTTCTTGGTATCTATCAGTGTTTATCCAGAAACCTTTGTGTGTTTAAATATGCATGATAGTTGTCTTCAGGGGGAGGGGAGAGAGTTCTGTGCGGACATGCCTGTATACATCCATGGATTTCTGTTTGCTGGTTATGACAACTAGTTTTAATGCATTTGTTTCAGGAGCTTGATGGTCGTAGGATTAGGGTAAATATAGCGAACGACAGGACAAGAGGTTACGGAGGAGGTGGTGGTGGATTTGGAGCTGGTGGTTATGGTGGTGGTGGTAATTATGGATCCTCTGGTTATGGTGGTGGTGGTAATTATGGCGCTACTGGTTATGGTGGTAGTGGCAATTATGGCAGCGGAGGTGGTGGTGATGCTAATGTTGCTGGTAGTTATGGAGCCAATAATTATGGAAGCGGAGAAAGCAGCTTTGGCTTTGGGACAAGTGGCGGGAACAACTTTCCAAGTGGTGACAGCTATGCTAGTGAAAACCAGAACATAGGTGCTGATGCTGCAGGCAGTGGTGACACTTATGGTACTGGCGATGCTGCGAGTAACAGTTTCACTAGCAACTTTGGCAGTGGTGACACTTATGGTACTGGCGATGCTGCGAGCAACAGTTTCACTAGCAACTTTGGCAGCAGTGATCAATTTGGCAATGATGATACCAGTAACCAAGCTGAAACTGCTGATGTTAATAGCCCAGTTGATGCAAGTGCAGATTACAGAGATGACAATGAATCCAGTGATTATGCCAACAGAAGAGCCTGAACGTTGCCTTGGAAGCCTTTTGCTGCCTAATGCTATTGATAAAAGAGAAGAAATCTATGGAAGATGAGCTCTCTTCCTTCTATTGCTTAGCAGTTTACCTCTTTCATAGACCACCTTTTTTTCTCCCTAGCTCTATTTCTTCTCTCTCTTCCGTTTTGGTCTTGGACTTTCGTCCCATTTTGCTTTTTATTTAAACTCAGTTTGGATGCTAAATTTGGCAGTATAAATCTAATTGACATCCCTCTTTCCGGTGGGGAAAAAAGAGAGGAAGTCACAACAGTAAATGTAGACTGGTTATTTTTATCTTCATTATGTATCTTGTTGAATTATCGTTCTCCTTTAATCACTTGTATTATGATTGGAGGTGCTCATTTGGTTGCAATGAAATTGAGAATAATTACAGGAAGTGCTCAATATATAGAAAGTAGGTTGATCCTTTCTCCAAAGGTCTCTCTAATAACCAATCAAGTAATCCTGAAAATGCAAGGAATCGTCCAAACGTTAATTCCTCATATTGAACATGGTTTATGGTAAATGGAGAGAAATACTGGCAAGTCTATTCTTGGTAGACGATATCGCAATACTTCTCTGACGCTTGTTTTAAAGTTCCAAAAAAACTAGAGTTTGCTAACCCTAGTAAGGGCTTCAGAGAACCAGCCCATGACTCTATTGTTTTGAACTTCAACTATATGAACATAGTTGACTATCTCTTAAACAATATATAATGATAGTTTAAGTCTAGTTTCATAAATTAGTAGTGGATGCAATAGTACTCCACATTAACTTTGCAAATTTAGATTTGCATGTACTCGCTAGATAATAGTGATATTTAGAAGGGAAAATTGCACAGTATAGCTGCTTTAAAAAATAATAGCAGACAAAGTGTATATTTTTTGTATATTAGTCTATATATAAAAAAAATACATATTTTATACATAATTAGTGAATATTTTTATATATTGGCTAGCAGATGTAATTATTTTTGGTCATCGGGCATATATGTAACTTGCCTAATTTAGAACAAAGTTCCTTCCAATCCAGAATATCAATTTCTGGTGTCAGCCAAAGACATCATTAATTTAGTCAAATGTTTACTCTTAACTAAGTTAGTTTGATGTATTTGTTGGGAATGTTGGTTAGAAAGCTGCTTCTTATTACGTTTGTTAGTCTCTTATTGTGTTTCTTCATTAATCTTTTTATCAAAATTATAGTGAACAGAGACTCTGTGAGAAGATTATATATAATATTACATAGATATCAATTTTGTACTTGGTGAATGGAGTGTGGCATTACGAGTAGACAATGCTGTTTTATTTATGCCCTTATAATTAGAATAATCTCGATTCATATTAAATATAAAATAAAAATAAAAATTAATTTAGAAAAGCTGGGGGAAGCAAAATGGCTATTGGATTTTTTCACATATAGAAATTTAAAATTCTCTATGGGATAGAAGTCTCCTTGGAAAGGAAATAGCAACGTAGTCAAGCTTACTAGTTTTTCTATATAGAACCCTCTATTTCGACGTTGCTATGATTTAGAGCTGGTTTTATATAAAGTTGTACAAGAACCTTAAGAAGTATATTTATTGCCGATACTTATAACTTTAAATCTTTTAAGAAATATAAAAAAATCATAAAAAGTTGAATAAGAATTTAAAATGTGTATGTTTCTTTTTAAGATAGGAGTAACATCTTAAGGAACCACTATCAAGAGGTGTGGTGAGATTGATGAGATTCTCCGCCTTTAATCAAAGGTCTCCTTACGGGAGCGCCTTCTTTTATGGCCATATCCGACACTCATCTAAATTAGTCCGGCCAAGGAATTCTGAATATCAGTTAATTATTAAAAAGAGAAAAAAAACATCTTAAGAATCTTACAAATAAAAAAAAAATTAAAATCTATGGTCTTTTTTTTTTTTTTTTTTTTTAAACTCCTCCCAAATTAAAAGGATCTATAGTGTTTCTACACTTCCCCTCTAGTGTGACTCGAATGCAGTACCTTAAGGGTAGTAGATGGAGTTGCTTTTACAAATCTATGGTCTTCACTCTTCATGATGGAACTTTGGTGGATGCTTTATTGACCCTTTCTTGGCCTCCAACTTGGACCAAGAAAATAGATACTAGTGTAGTACGTAGGTTGACAGATTGACGAGTAAAAGTTGATGACAGTAGAAAACACGTTAAAGAAAAGGGAACATGAATTTGGAAAGAACCACAAAGTATGTTAATATCAAAGTTGACTTGGAGAAGAAAAAAAAGCCAAAACGATTCGGTTTTCCTAACCCACTAATCAAAAGAAAAGCCAAAACACTAACTAATATGCTTTCAAATCATAAACCGTATAACATAGTGCTTAGGGTACTATACCTTTTTATTTTTATTTTTATAATTATGGTGTTCGGATTAGCTTATGCACGTGTCAATTAATTTCATAAAAAATTTATTAATCTCCCACCAATACAGGTATTAAATAGTTTAATCCACTAAAATTTGGACAAATAAAAAATACTGTGCTTTTTGTTGGGCCATCATCTTAAAAAGCAATGGAATCATAAGTTTGAAAAATAAGTACTTAGTTAAAGTTGAAAATTATTGTTTAGGAATTACAATTATATTTGGATATGTATATCATATGAGAAAAAATGGTTAAAAATCTAAGAGCAAAATTAATTTTATCTAAATACTCTTCAAACATATTTTTTCTTTAATATTTTACTGGGATCTTTACACAAATAACTTATCATATTCATTGTTTACTTTTATAGTCATATACATAAATTGTAATTAATTATATATACATATAATACATGAATTATACATATATTATACTTGTATTATAACTTCTAAGATAGAAAGATAGTCTAATAGGAGAACGTGTACAAGTTACTACAACAAATTATTTGTGCAGTTTATGACATATTGCAACATTTATCTTCAAATAATTTTTTAAAATAACTCTAAATTAATTTTCCTTATTATTTTAATTAAAAAGGCGGGACAGGCTAATGGTTTATTTTAATAAATCATTAATATAATTTAATGATTTATAGCTTTTATTTATTTTAACAAAAGCTAATGATTGGTCCTTCTAGGTAGCACATTAGCAAACTTTGTTTTTACTACCACCAATTATAATCTTACTCATTCTTCTACTGACATTCTAATGATCCTTTCCCCTTAAATCCATAATTTTACATTAAATTAGAACATATATTTTGTATAAATCATACTCTAGTTTGTTTAAATGAATGTCAGCTAGTTTAAATCAACTTTTTGATTAATATGAGATTTGAATGATATAATTAAACAAATGTAACTTTTGCAATAATAGCAAATATGATATTTTTTTTTTTATTTAACATTATGGAACAGCTAAATTTTTTTATAAACTACTCTTTCTATCCTATTACTTTCCAACTTATGTAAACTTCATTTAAAAAATTTGAGAAATTCAATTTCTGAGTTATGTTTAAATCCTTGTAATCTTCTTTAGACTGTCAAAGTAACATAGTTTTACTGTTATTAGAATGAAAAGAGTTCAGACGGAACCAAATAAATATTAAAAATATATTTATAGTCGACTCGGTCCAAATTGAGTCTTGATTATTTTTATTTTTATTTAAAAGTACGCTGTATTAATGGGACGAATGAATTCACACCAGATGATTAAGAAGAACTCTTCAAAGCAACTACAAGCACTAGTAAAAAGTAAAATATAAGAACATAAGTTAGAGTTTTTTATCCTTTCCAAAATGTATAATTAATTGCAACTATTTTACGAGAATTCAAAAAATATGCAAAACCTATATGTGAAATGGGATTTATATGTATCTCGACGGTAGATGAAATTGACTTTAAAATATATTTTAAATTGCATTTTTGAATACCAACAGAAATGGTCCCAGAATAAAAATTGCAAACAGAAAAGCATTTCTACCATAAGTTATAAATCGCATAATACTTTGCTAAGTTATAAATCGCATAATACTTTGCTAAGTTATAAATCGCATTGAGTTTGTGAAGTTATAAATCGCATTTGAAAAGATTTATATGACTATTTTGCAATTTATAAACGCAAAGAAAGTTAAGTGGAGAGAAGAAAAGATTCCCTACCGCACCCACGCCACAACCCCACCCACCCACCCAGCTTTCCCCCCTTTCGCTGTCATTCCCAAAACCGATCCTTTACTCCCCTCTCTCCTCATTTGTTCCAGTCTTCCTTCCCTTTTTCTTCTTCTTCTTCTTCTTCTTCTGCTTCATCTGGGTCTGCTCCCTACAAATAATCTCACCTCAAAATCTAACCAAACCCCAAAAAATTTTCAGCTTCTGGGTTAGAAAGAACTATGACAGCTGTTATTGAAACCCAGAGTTTGGGCTTTTTGGTAATTGTACTTGCTCTAGCTGTTAGTGTTAGGGGGAATTCAGAAGGGGATGCTTTGTACGCCCTCCGCCGGAGTTTATCCGACCCGGATAGCGTGCTCCAGAGCTGGGATCCGAATCTTGTAAACCCTTGTACTTGGTTTCATGTTACTTGCAACGGCGATAACCACGTCACTCGTGTGTATGTCTCAAAATTTCCTCTTTTTTTGTTTTTTTTAATTACTGCTTCTGTGTGTGCTAGTCGATTTGTATGTTTGTGTTTGCCGAGGGACTGATCTAAGAGTCACTGAGTTCAGCGAGGATGCAGCCTAATATATACTTTACAGTACATTTATTTTTGTGTGTGTATGTGTTTTAGAACATACAATTTTTTTGAGAAAGAAACAAATTTTGAAAAGAGAATTTTTGGCATATATATACATGGTAGTCTAATTTTGGTTTTATTTGCTCATAGCGGCTGGATTTGGTAGTTATTATTTTACTCTGATTAGAGATTTGTATGACAGTATAGTTTAGTGATAAGCCTGAGATTTAGAATACGAAACGCTTTTATATTTTGATTAGAAAAATTTGAGTGAAATAGGTCCAATTGGAGTGGAATTTATATAGAAGGTTCATAAGCCACCTCAATTAGTTTTGAGATTGAGGTGGTTGTTGTTGTTGGTCAGTTGCTAAGTTTGAATTTGATTTATTTGTTAAAAGTTTAAGCTTTCACTTGACTTGCTAGCTAACAAGTCTTTGTTTTGAAATTAGTAGCAAAGTGATTCCTTTTTCTAAAAGGTGAATAGGGTGTCGGTATTTACTTTAGTTTCACTTACTCGAGGTTCTTATCTTGACATGTCTATGATCTATATGTGAAGGATGGAGAGTGTGATTTTTTAATGATCTTTGTCTTTCTTTTGTTTCTGATTTCTCGTGGATGTGCACCTTTTGTAGAGTTCAAGTGATTTGTTTGTTTTGAAGTGTGTAAATTCCTTCTTCTTTATTTTGTAATCCATGTATCTTCTGGATGCGTTTGTTATTAATACACCACTTACTTTTACTTCATAAAAAAAAGTGTGTAAAATCCTTGTACTTTAAAGGTAGTTGATTGGTGACAGTGGTTCAATAAGGGTGCCTTACTGAAGTTTTGAGAAATCTCGGTGCAAGCATGGCCATTTGCTGACATTTTTTTTGTTGTCAAATGATCATTTCATTGGCAAAACTTTGGATGTTTATGATATATCATACTTATAAAAAATGATTATGATAGAATGTATGTCTTAGAGTTGCATTTCCGGCTTATTAGGTGACTATGGACACCTAGATGTTACTGGTTGGATTTGTATGTTGATTGGACTCCTTATCGGTAACCGAAGATTTCTAAATACGAATAAGACAGAAACCTAGTCTTTTAAGATGCAAGAGGAGAACTTTCTTGTATCTTCTTAAACATGATAGCTTGGTCGAGAGAGAAAATAAGTTTCAGACTCATACATTATAAAACTTGAGATGCTCAGCCTGACGTTCCCTGTGTACAAAGATTCATGTCAATTTGCAAACCTGAAGTAGTTATATTTATACCGAGTAACTGTAGCGTCAAAGAAAAAAGTCCTTTCTAATTAGGTATGATTCATGTGCAGTCAACTGGTCCTTCCTTAAGGTTAAAATTACACGTCTCCTAGTTATTCTCCGCAGGTTAATGGGAGAAACTTCCGTTTATTCCTCACACCCTTTTTCTCTTAAATGTTTGCCTGAAAAAGAGTGGAGAAATTCAGAAGAGGGGCACTGCTTTGGTTTGCTTTACTTTTGCCCCGTACTCATTACAAGTCTGAAGTATCTCAGGGTGGTAATGTTTCTGCAGGGACCTTGGCAACTCAAAGTTATCTGGTCATTTGGTACCTGAACTTGGAAAGCTGGAACATCTACAGTATTTGTGAGTAACAATTTTAAATCTTGAATTGACTTGCCATTTTTAGTCAATGATTCTATTGGTTTTCAAGGAATTATATATATGATGTAATTGTTTTGCTGCTTCAGGGAGCTTTACAAAAATAATATTCAGGGAACCATCCCTAAAGAGCTTGGCAACTTGAAGAGCCTTATAAGTCTGGATCTGTACAACAACAATATTTCAGGGACAATCCCTCCGTCACTGGGAAAGTTGAAAAATCTTGTTTTCCTGTAAGTTCTCCTTTGTGATGTTTCCTTATTCTGTTCCAGTCATATGTACTTTTTACATATGAGGGGAAAAAAGAAGGCTACTACCAGTTACTTGGGCTACTCGTAGAGTTCCATTTTCTTTTATGACCAATATTCAGTTTCAGTTTGACCTTAAATGAGCTTGTAAAGTCTTGAGTGAAAGCTCCCCCTTGTTGCATATAACCAAGCACTTGTGCTTGTAGTGAATCTGTTGTTGGACAATCCTTTTCTGTTGACTGAAAAGTTTCTTGTCTAACTTATCAGGCGTCTGAATGATAACCAGCTAACTGGACCAATCCCAAGAGAACTTTCTAGTGTTTCTAGCCTGAAAGTTGTGTAAGTGCATATTTCTTTGCTTGTGTTATTATCGTTATTCTTATGCGAAATAGTTTTTAAACTATTTGCACTTCTTCTTCCAGGGATGTCTCAAATAACAATTTGTGTGGAACAATTCCTACTTCTGGTCCATTTGAGCATATTCCATTGAACAAGTAAGATCTCTTTGTATATTCTACGAGTATTATTACAATATTGAACTGTAGGAACAGATATGGTGCAATGGTGCAAATAGTAATCATGTCTCTGTATACTTTGTTCCATAAAGTATACTTTAGAAAGGACTATTTTCTTGATTTCTCATCATCTTAAGTTAAATTTGGGTTTCGGGTTTGGACTTATTGAAGGATTAGGTGAATGGCTTTGGAAAGGGTAACTTCAAATCCTTTTTGTTCAATAAGAAAACTTACTTTGGGAAGGATTTGGATATGCGACCTTTTATCCTAGAACAGTTCATTGATTTCTCGGAAGGCCTTAAAATAACACATAATTATAGGATTTAATGCTACAGCTCTTTGCTGTCGTACATCAATAATTAATCATCATTACTTGTCAAAAAACAAAAATTGAAGAGCATGATATATTAACCAAAAAGAGTTCCAAGAGTTCCAATTGTTTCAATTAGCATTATGGTTGGTATCAATTCAAGTTATACACAAGATACCTTTGACTCCATTTACTTCAAGCCCAAAGGAAGCCCAATCGTACTTTTATTTTGTTTTTTAGTCATGCATATTAGAGCTGCAACTCAAATCAATTGAATGTTTCTTATTTGCTTTTTGTTTATTCCCTTAGTTCTTTAATTGTCTGATTTTCTCTGTAAACCACTGGTTCAAGGCGTAGTTGGATTATGGCTGTTCCCACTAATCTTTGCACGATTCAGAATTTTAAAATTTGGAATGTAAGGACTACTGTATTGTCCTTTTGGATGCATAGATGATAAAACTGGATTTAGTTGCCTTGTTCTGTTACAATTCTGCAAGATTTGATGGATTTCAATTCACTACAACAAATTTTGAGTAATTGCATTTTTCACTATGGCCGTGCACTATTTTCATGCAGTTTCCGAGGGTGTTAGGTTTGAGATCTTCTTGTGTGAGTTATGGACAACTTTTGCGATGCCCAGAGAACTTGTCCACTCATCACATAACCTCCTAAATCTATATCCAAAAAATGCAATTAACAACGTAATAGTTTTTCGTTGACCTTATAGACTTATAGAAACTATAATTTTTTTTATTAGGTAAAATCTTATTAATAACCAGTACCGAGCTATAGAAATTAGATTTCCAAATCCTTTCAACACTTCTTTTTGAATAAAAAAATGCAGCATTTTGCAATCTACATCTGGTCATTGACTAATAGAATATTGCTTATTGGAGTACCACCCTAGTTGTAGCTACCAGTCCTTTACATATGAACTGTTTTTGGTGGACTGAGAGCTCGCTCTTAGTAGATGCTTGCAGATTAAATGCAAAATGAATTACGGTTATCTCTATCAGAAACCTAGGACACTGAGTCTTTGTCATTTAACCCCTAGGCATGTTGTTAGCTGTCGTTTGACCAATAAAGTCTTTGTCATTGTATATCAATATAATGCTGCAGATGGAATAATCTTTTCATTATGTGTTTCAGAAAGCAATTGTCCTTCCAATTTAGTAAAAGAGACTACTTGTTTACTGTTGTACCCATTTGTCGTATGTGGGGCGTTACCCGTGTAGCTTTTGCGTTATAGTTTATACCATGTTATTCTTCTTGATGTCTTAATTTAGGGGTCATCTCCTACTGCTTCCTCTGTAAGATAGTTTACTAGTTGATTGTCTCTGATGAGTTTCCTGAACTCGTAATTTGCAGCTTTGAGCACAATCCTCGACTTGAAGGTCCGGAGTTGTTGGGACTCGCTAGCTATGACACCAACTGCTCTTAGGAAAGTTGATGAATAGGCTCAGAAGATCAGCCACTTTTTGTGGAAGTTCACATAAATCCCTTGCCTGAATGTTGGTTATTATTGTACTTACTATGTGTCCAAGTTGTAATTCTAAGGGAAGATATGATGTATGTAGGATATTAGTAAGTTAATGAATTGTGTGTAAAACGGTCAATATACTGCTACCAAGTGCTAATGTATTTTATATTTCAATGTTTAGTGAAATGGTTCAGTGGGTTTAGAAAGATCGTTTTCCTTTACACTTCTAGGAGTTGTTTTGGTTTCCAAAGTCATGCATGGATCATTATATAAAGGTTATATACAAAGATTAAATAATCGCAAGATTATTTAGTGCGTTAATTTTTTGTCGGATGTTTAGTCCATCGTATTCAGATTCGATATACGTGTTTAATATAGAAGTTCAGAAGCACTTGTTTTCAAAGTAAATAGAAAATAGACAGATGAAACAGGGTATATTGGTCTTGCCTGTAAAGTTAACTCTCTTTTAAGTTACCTGCGGTTGGATTCAGTGTAAAATGATATAGGAATCGCTCCATGAAAATATTCTACCAAAAGTAACATTACATCATGCCAAAAGTAGTTTTATAGTAACATTATATTTCTAATCCAATAACCAAATGAACCCCTTAATGCATTATATCCTGTCAATAACTTTTCAAAAATTTGAGAGATCAATTTTCCCTTACGGATTTCCCCGCTAACCTTGTAGACTTTGTATTAAAATTCGAGAGAAGTAAGAGAAAAAGAAACGCAGGGAAAAGCTTTAGCATTTGAAAAGAGGAGAGATACAGGTTTGCTATTTTGGAATACTTATATATATTAGATAATTGCTTACTAACACTTAGTGGAGTGCTACAGTGTATCTTTTTATTATTTGAAGCTAGACTATGAAATGCTGAATCCAACAAGTTCTAACATCAGTCCTTCAATATATTCAATTTGCAAATCCGTCAATCGAATTCTCTGTTGTTGTTCCATTTTATCATATCCTGTATATTTTAAATGCATAACAAACAGGAAAGCTTAAAAGAACTAAAGAGAGGAAAACAGCAAAAAGAAAGGAAATGAATCTTGCCATTACTTTCACCAAAACAGACAAACAGAAACTGTTTCATTACAGAATCCATATACAAGTTATCAAAACCTTTTCTCCCAACAATCTCCAAAACTGCTGAAAAGATGAAAAAAGAAAAGAAAAGAATGCTTCAAGAAATCAAACCAAAACTCATTCTTGAAGGAGTTCATCATTTTCACAAGGCACTCCAAACCATGCAATAAGTCAAAATACTAAAACAATAAACACAAAGTAAACCAACTTGAACTCCTCGTGATCAATTTCTTTGACACGATAAAGTAAACGAAAGCTCCAAAAACCAACAAGTTTCCCTACCTTCTTCCACCAATTCTTTCGACCATCTTCATTCTCTCTCAGAGTCGCTTGAACTTGAATCAGAGCTTGAGCTTGAACTTGAACTTGAGCCTGACTTTTGGTGTTTGTCTTTCTTGCCTTTAACATCAGCTGTAGCAGGCATATCAACAACATCATCTGGTTTTTCAGCTGTTAATGCCTTTGCTTCTTTTACTACAACTTCATGATCTCCTTTTCCAGTTTCACCTTCACCAAATTCAGATACATCAAATCCTCTAGCACTTGATTCCATATCATTGGATAAGCCTGCTTCACTTGGCTTAGCTTCTACTAACTCACCTTCGGAAGTGGGGTTCAGGGGTTTCTCCAGATTTCCTTCCAATACTTGTTTCAAAGCCAAGTCTGTGTCGACGTTTTGTGAATCTGAAGAAGCTCCGATGTCTCTGGATTTCCCTGTTTGCTCATCACCATCACTCTCTGAAAGATTTTCACGATCCAAATCGAAATATTCAGTTGGTCTTGTTTCAAGAATTGGTAATTGCATATTGCGTGTCACACTTGTCACTTCAAGCACTGGGTTGTCAGAACTCCCAGATACTTCAGTTACTAGCTCAGCATTAGGTTGCTCAAGAACATTTGATTTTTCTATTTCTTTCTCAGATATTCGTCTAAATACTGTGTCGATATCTTCAACAGTTTCTGCTTCGAGCACTGGCATTCCAGAATCTTCCAGAGCTGAACTTGACACTTCAACCGCTGCTGCATTGTTTCCAGATTCTTCAGTTACTAGCTCAGCATTAGGCAGCTCAAGCACATTCGAGTTCTCTGTCTCTGTTTCATTCTCAGAAATTTGCCTAAATGCAAGCTCAATTTGTTCAATTGTTTGTGCTTCTAGTACTGGCATTCCAGAATCTTCCAGTACTGAACTCGACACTTCAACCGCTGCCACATTGTTTCCAGATTCTTCAGTTGCTAGCTCAGCATTAGGTAGCTCAAGCACATTGGAGTTCTCTGTTTCATCCTCAGAAATTTGCCTAAATGCTAGTTCAATATCTTCAATTGTTTGTGCTTCGAGCACTGGCATTCCAGAATCTTCCTCTACTGAACTTGACACTTCAAACACCGCTGAATTGTCAGAACTCCCAGATTCTTCAGTTACTAGTTTAGCATTAGGAAGCTCAAGCACATACGAGTTCTCTATTTCTTTCTCCCAAATATTTCTAAATGCTAACTCAATATCTTCAACTGTTTGTGCTTCCAGCACTGGCATTCCTGAATCTTCAAGAGCTGAACTTGACACTTCAACCGCTGCTGCATTGTTTACAGATTCTTCAGTTACTAGCTCAGCATTAGGTAGCTCAAGCACATTTGAGTTCTCTGTTTCTCTCTCAGAATTACTTCTAAATGCTGACTCAATAGCTTCAATTGTTTGTGCTTCCACCACTGGCATTCCAGAATCTTTCTGTACTGACCTTGACACTTCAAACACTGCTGCATTGTCAGAACTCCTAGATTCTTCTGTTACTAGCTCAGCATTAGGAAGCTCAAGCGTATCCGAGTTCTCTATTTCTTTCTCCCAAATATTTCTAAATGCTAACTCAATATCTTCAACTGTTTGTGCTTCCAGAACTGGCATTCCAGACTCTTCCTGTACTGAACTTGACACTTCAACCGCTGCCGCATTGCTTAAACTCCCAGATTGTTCTACTAGCTCAGCATTAGGTAGCTCAAGAACATCCGAGTGCTCTATTTTTTTCTCAGAAGTACTTCTAAATGCTACCTCAATATCTTCAATTGTTTGTGCTTCCAGCACTGGCATTCCAGAATCCTCAGCATTAGATTGCTCAAGAACATTAGATTTCTCAATTTCTTTCTCATAAACTTGCCAAAATGCTGACTCAATATCTTGAATTCTTTGTGCTTCCAGTACTGGCATACCAGAATCAGTTTCCTCTTCGGTCACTCCGGTTTGAGTAGATTGTAAGTTTTCTACCTCAAAGACAGAGTTGTGAGCTTCAACTATAGGCATTTCTGGAACTATCTCTTGAGCATCCAAATTGTGATTTACACTGGGATATGAAGGTCCGGTGTCACTATCCTCCGGGAATCCTCCTTCAATTGATCTAGGATCAACAACATCAATATGATCGGTACTTCTCAATCCATAGTTTTGAATATCTGAAGCACACTCCTTTTCTTCATGCTCATCAATCTCTTCAAATGTGGATGCCTTTAAGTTGTCAGGGTGCAACTGAAATGTTCTTTCATGAACTTCAGCGCACACCTCTTCAGAAACTTCTGTAGTTCCAGAATCAACAGCATGGAATGGAGACAAACCCTCTGCACTAGAGTAGATTTGTCTCTCAAACTCATTCTGGCTTGACCCCTTGATGCTAAAGTCACCAACTGTATCTAATTCAGAGAGAAATACCTCATCAATGTCGCTGATACCATCGGTCTCTTCAACTATATATTGCTCATCATGATGAAAATCAGCTGCTTCTAGTGGCAATACATAGTTTTCCAAGACCTTGATCTGGTTATCATTTTCCACCTCATCGAGGATGTTGTTCCTTAGACCTGATAGACCAGCATCTCTTGGGGCTTCAACCTCATGCAGATTGGAGAAAGAGTCAGGAGTACGTGGGGAGTTGACAATGGGGATTCCATCATCAAGGTCATGGATTTCTGGCACATTCAAGTTCTCCGTGGTGCTTGCTTCCTCAATTGACTCAACCAGGATAACTGGTGGCTCCTGTTTATCGAAAAAAAAAATAGCACTTAGTTTACCAGGATTTGTTCCTACAAGAAACATCTAAAGGAAAACGAAGGAGCGAAATAGAAGGAAATGAATTAACTTGCTAATAACATAAGGGGGATAGTAATCTGATGATGCATGACTTCAGAAATAAGAGAAACAATAATTAATCCTATCACTAAACTCTAAATATTCTTTATCTGACTCCCTCAACGCCCCCCCCACCCCCACCCCACCCACAATGAACGTAGTCATATAAGCCAAATAGATCATGAATCAAGATGAGCACATAATCCATAAAGTATCTCAATTCTACCCCGGACATGATATAAACTTGGTACGCACATATACGCTCGCCACCTCGATTAAAGCCATGGGAAACAACCCCAAACAATAAAGCTTCGATCTTTATACAAATACACAAAGCCAACCCGGGGGGCCGGCATACCGGAACATGACCAAGCTCACAAATCCCGGTTACCCATTCCACCACCCCCGTGCGCGGGGAAATTCAAGACTTGCAAAGAAACAGGAAAAGCATAACCCCATAAACGTCACCAGTTGATCTTCAAATCTTATTGGCATGACTCACCAGTCAATCTCCCAATCATTTTGGCATGATGTAGTAGTACATGCAATAAACCAGCAGTAATTCACTCGTCCAGATAATGCAGGACATCCATAGTAAGTGTAATACCGTCAAATTACAAATAACCAGCAGTAATTACTCGTCCAGATTGTGAATGATAGTTTTCTCAAATACGCGAGTTATTCTTAGCCAGTTAGTGCTTCTATCACTGACTTCTGCCAGATCCATAATTTGAACATTTATCTTCAATTTAATCTAGATTGAAAATTGCATGACTTTGAAAATCTGTGTATTGAGGTTTTTCCCTTTACCTGGTTTTGCATTCTTCTCACACTTAAAGGTTGGGATTCATGCATAAGGCCCTGAGACTTCTAAATTGGCTAGGTTACATAGATCGGCCTTGGTTTGATGCGTTATGCCTAACAACTTTATAGGCTTATAGTTTATTCTCCAACAGGCAACATATATATCATGAAAGATATGTTAACGTGGAAACCAGACTACTATTCGTCCTACTACAGAAGTCTTAAGTTGCGGTTATCTATTGCTATCAGTTCAGGTAAAGTAAATTATAAGTGTCTATGTTGTTATTTTGTAAATCAAGTAGATAGTCCTTTCCTTAGCATCAGTAAAAATGTGCTAGGACATATGAAATAAGAATTTTTAATGAAGAAACAAATGTTGCAGAAAAGGAAATGCATAAAAGAGAGAAATTTGGAAAAGAACTTGTTTACCATTACGTTGTGATCCTCTGAGGATTGTTCATCCATGGATTTGTCTGAGCATGCGACGTCTTCTTCACACAAAGAGAAGGCCTTTTCTACAGAAGCAAATTGATGTTCAGAAGAGATCAGCTTTTCATCTAATTCACTGTGAGCGTCATTAACCAAATTTACAACATTGTTTGATGAGGGAAAATCATGTAGTTCTGAGATTATAGCTTCTTCCTTCTGAGCTGCATCGTCCACAGAATCCCTCTCCAAAGAAGGCATATCTGGTTGAACAAATGGAACCTCTTCTGCGATTAGAGAATGCTGTTCATCATCCAACTGATGAATGTTTTCATGTTCTGAGGACTTTGAAAGGAATTCCACTGTCTGGTCTACAGCAAACTGAGACACAATATGTGTATCCACATTAAATCCCGAAGAAGAAATTTGATGCTGTGCATGCTCAATAGTTCCTTCCTCATTCTCAATATCTTCATTTGCCGATAATCTTGAGTCAGTAGATGCCTGACCAACAACAAACTCAGGCACTGGAGGAGCACTTGCACTGCCAAAGAATTCATCATATTGAAAGATCTCCATCTTTGCAACATCAAGCTCACGTTTGCATACCTCGTCCCTCGACAAAAATTCTTGGTCAGCTACTGGTGCCGAAATCTCTTCATTAGTAGAAATGGACCTTTGAATGTCCTGACTACTTTCTTCAGATTCCCTCTCTAAGAAAGAAACACTTCTTTTAACCAATATAGGGGAAAACCCTGTTTCAGATTCCTCAAGCTGATCTGAACTTAATGAGGCTGAAAAAATGTTTTCCCTACTAGCAGAAGGACTGGTATCATAAATGGGTTCCCGGTGTGAAGTCTGCTCTGCTGAAGTGCTCGTGGTGTGGAAATCTGATCCATTAAATGAAGCTTGAATCGAGATCCCATTTTGTTCAACATCACCCATTGTCTCCTCTAAGCTTGACACCGTCTCTTCTTCTTCTTCTTCTTCTTCTTCTTCTTCTTCTTCTTCTTCTTCTTCTTCTTCTTCTTCTTCTTCTTCTTTATATGCAAAGACCCTTTCACTTACTTCTAACGACGAGGAGCTAGATTGATTGCTGTATATATGATCAGAAGTTTCTGACTTCAATTGAATTTCGGTTGGATTAAGTTCCAAAGCATTGGAAACTCTTCCTTCCAAGAGCAAAGTTTCTTCTACTTCATGATGAATTTCCACAGCTCCCAGCTGCTCCAATGACTCGACTTCTTCAGAGGATTCACTTCCATTCCTGACATGCTCAGAAGTATGCTCCATTTTAGATATCAGCTCTGGTTCCTCAGAGATATGTTCATCTACGAGGTCTTTGTGTTCCAGTTCTTCTTCATTGAGGCTTTTGTGTCTTACATCGACCTCTTCAATGAGGTCTTCAACTGAACCTTGTGAGTCTGTTTCAGGAACAGAACTTACCTTGGAATCACTAAGTTCGCTAGATTGTCGTTGAAATGGTGAGTAGCTTGTTCCTTCTGAAGCCATCCTTTCGGGGACAAAATAAGGTCTGATATGGCTATCTTGCCTGTTCACCCCAAATAGTGAGGGTCTTGCACTAAAAGTTTCGTTCCTCCGTAAGACTGGCTCCTTTGGTCGAAATGCCATAAACTCTTCTTCGAAACTGTCTTCCATAAGATCAGGTTTCTCTTCACTTGAGTCGTAGGGAAGATCAAATGGGTTCCGCCTTGGTACTAAAATGGATGGAGCAGACCCGGGAATTGGAGGCAGTCCAAGTTCGTAGTTATCCTTAGGAACATCAAAAGGATTGTTTCTTGCTGTTGAAATGGGGGGGATATTGAATGGAAGATCAGCGGTATCCAAGTCAATCAAATTCTTTTCGGTCATCATCAGCCTCATTTTCTTTAGTGCTCTTCTCCTCGCCATAAGACTCTCCAACCGTTGATTCCTTTCCACCTCCGAGCTTCCCAAGTCAATTAAATTCTTCTGATCCTCCTCTGTCCATGTAATAGCTGACTTACTTTTATCTTCCTTGTCTCGTGTTTCTTCTTCATTCTCGTCATGTGCAACTTCTACCTCTTCTTGGTTTTCACAACCATCATCAGATTCATTATCGCTTGCACTGAACTTACACGAACTGTCAGAAGCAGCATCAAAACCATCATCATGCGACAAACTAACATGTTGAGGAGTGTCTTCATCTAAAAGCGGATGGAGCTCATCAAGCATTGGGATAATGTCAGCCATTGAAGCATCTGGAGAAGAGCTCTCCGCTCGATCAGACTCCGAATCAAAGGACTTGTCATCCTCATCATCCTCCTCCTCCTGTTCTTCCTCTTTGTCGGACTCCTCCTTTTTCCAAGGGGAACCAGGAAGAGAATTAAGATTCACCCTTTTAGAATCAAAGGAATCTGATCTTTCAAAATCAAATTCAATGCTCTCATTATCAACCGTTGGAATGGGAGAGTATTGACTCTCGATAAGTTCCCCATCATCATGTTTCTCTTCATCGTTTTGCTCACAAATTTCCCTCTCTGCTTCCTCAAAGCCCTCATCAACTGTCGGAATGGGAGAGTATTGACTCTCCATAAGTTCTTCATCATCATGTTTCTCTTCATTCTTTTCATCGTTCTGCTGATAAAACTCCCTCTCTGCTTCCTCAAAACCCCCACCAGCCATTGGGATTGGAGAGTATAGATCCTCCGTATGTTCTCCATCGTCATGTTTCTCTTCTTTCTTTTCATTGTTCTGCTCATAAAACTCCCTTGCTGCTTCATCAAAAACCCCATTACCAAATTGAAATTCTCGAGACCTTTCCTCGAGTAAAGGAGAAAGATCGCTGACCTTATCAATGGACTGCTCTACGACGTCCCTCTCGTTATCAGTATATCTCTCCACATAGTAGCTAGCTTCACTCTCAATATGAGTAGTATCACATAATAGTCCAGTTTTAAGAGGCACTATATCATGAGTTGTTTTTTCTTCCCTTTCAATTTCAGGTATATTTGGTTGGCCAAAACTCAATAAAGTTCCAAGCAAAACAGCAGTACAAACAAGAACTGGGGATGTAGCTACTAATATGGAAAACAGAAATGGGAAAGATCTGTACAAAAATGCTATGAAACACAGCATACTCACAAGGAAAGGATGATTCAACACTGTTTTATAACATCCTTTAATTGAAAACATCACTACTCTCCTCATCTGAACTCCAATCTCTAACAACTCAACACCCATCTTTTTTGTAAACAATACTTAATATTCTCAAAAATCTTAAATACAAATATCAATTACAGGAAACAACTCAATCCCCTTATATCAACTGGCAATAGCAGAAACTTCAAAACTGCATCAAAAGTGAAAATCCACATAAAATAAATCAATTGAAGAACATATAAAAACCCCATAAAGCTTTTCTTGAACTGAAATAACAGAAAAAGAATTCCAAGATAAGTTACATACCAATTTTTGAGTACAGATCAAAACCAATTCTCCACAAAAGCCCAACAACCAGTCCAAGAATTTAACTTTCTTCTTTTTTTCACCTCAGCTAAAAAAAGCTACTTATATTTTCTGAATTAAAGGGTCCTGGTATTAAGTCTTGAATTGTGTAAAAGCTAAACCAAAATATAAAAAGAAGGTATGAAAAGAAGAAAAAAGAGAAAGTGAAAAAGAAAAAGTTTGCACCTCTCTCTTTCAATCCTCTTTTCTTTCTCTTACTTTCGATTCTGTTTCTAAAGATCCCACTAATGGGACCTTCAACTATGTATAACTTGTCTAAAATTCAGATAAAAATTGAATCTTTTTTAATAGCATAGACTTTGAATAAAAATATCAAGAACTCGTATAACCAACTTCAGTTAATTTGAAATCAAAAGGTGTAGTAGGAGTCATGATATCCATTTCATGGTAATTAGAAGTATCAAGAATTCATGTAAACAACTTCAATTAATTTTAAAATAAGGTGTAGTTGATTAAAATAAGTAGTTTTCATGATGTAACCATCTTCAATTAATTTTGGTCCGTTTGATTAGTCTTCCATTTAGAGATTGAAAGGGACAGACATGCCACTAAGAATAATACATGAGACAGGTAAGTGGGGTGGATGTACAGTGCAAAATGGAATGATGGAGAAGTTGTCTTTGCAGTATTTTGCATTAGTTTAATGTAACTTTTGATGTGGGGAGGAATAAGGGTTATCATTACTTTATCTTGCTTTTTGATTAAGTTAATGTTGGTTAATGGCTGTCAACAGGACAGGAACACAACTTTGACGGTATTTAAGGGTATCTTGTCTTTTGGGCCTTAACCCATAGGGCTTTGTATTTTCTTACTAGTCATCGTTTTAGTACATGGGATGCGTAATGTACTACTCGTGGTTCTACCATCACTAAGGGATTGTTTGGTTTGACGATAGTTATGCTGGAATTAGTTATGATGAGATTAGTTATATTGTGATCAGTTATGATGGGATTAGTTATTTTGGTTTTATTTCTTATTGAATTTTGGCCAAGAAAGAGGCAAAGCTAGCAGTTACGGCGGCCAAGACTGCAACTTTTAGTAGTTTGTACGAGGAACTCGAGGGCCGAGGTGGGGATAAGAGGTTGTTCAAGTTAGCCAGGACGCGAGAAAGGAAGGCGCGTGACTTGGACCAAGTGAAATGCATCAAGGATGAAGAAGGTAAAGTTTTGTTAGATGAGGGGCTTATCAGTTGGAGATGGCAGACTTACTTCCATAGTCTCTTGAACGAGGGGGGACATGAGCATTGTATTGGGTGATTTGGAACTCTCCGAGAGTCGTTGTGACTTTGGGTAATGTAGGCGGATTAGAGTTGATGAAGTTGGGGGGGCTATGCGTAAGATGAGCAGCGACAAAGCGACTGGGCTGGATGAAATCCCGGTGGAGTATTGGAAGAGTGCGGGGAGGCAGGCTTGGAATGGCTCACTAGGTTATTTAATGTCATTTTTAGAACGAAGAAGATGCACGAAGAGTGGAGGTGGAGCACGATGGTTCCTATATACAAGAACAAGGGTGATATCCAAAATTGCAATAACTATCGGGGTATCAAGCTGCTTAGCCATACTATGAAAGTTTGGGAGAGAGTGGTAGAGCCAAGAGCAGCGAGGAGTGTATCTATTTCCGAGAACCAGTTTGGGTTTATATCGGGGCATTCTACTACAGAAGCCATCCACCCTGTTAAGAGATTGATGGAGCAGTATAGGGAGAGAAAGAAGGACTTGCATATGGTGTTCATCGACTTAGAAAAGGCGTACGATAAAGTTTTGAGGGAGGTTTTGTGGAGATGTTTGGAGGCTAGAGGTGTACCTGTTGCCTACATTAGGTTGATTAAGGACATGTATGATGGAGTAAAGACCCAAGTAAGGACGGTGGGTGGGGATCGGACTATTTTCCGGTTATGATGGGGTTGCATCAGGGGTCGACACTCAGCCCTTTTTTGTTTGCTCTGGTGATGGACGTACTGACGCATCACATCTAAGGGTAGGTGCCGTGGTGTATGCTATTTGCAGATGATATTGTATTGATTGACGAGACGTGATACGGTGTGAACGAGCAATTAAAGGTATGGAGGTAGACCCCCTGGAATCTAAAGATTTCAATTTGAGTAGGACCAAGATAGAATACTTGGAGTGTAAGTTTAGTGGCGAGACTCAAGGAGGGGAAGGGGAGGTGAGGCTGGACTCGCAGGTCATCCCTAGGAGAGGGAGTTTTAAGTACCTTGGGTCTATTATTCAGGGGGATGGGGAGATTGATGAAGATGTCACACATCGTATTGGGGCGCGATGGACGAAATGGAGACTCGTTTCTGGTGTTTTCTGTGACAAGAAGGTGCCACCGAAACTTAAGAGTAAGTTCTACAGAGTGGTGGTCAGACCAACGATGTTGTATGGGGCTGAGTGTTGGCCAGTCAAGTTCGCTCATGTCCAGAAGATGAAGGTAGTAAAGATGAGGATGTTGAGATAGATATGGGGGCACACCAGGTTAGATAGGATCAGAAATGAGGTTATACGCGATAAGGTGGGTTTGGCCCCTATTGAGGACAAGATGCGGGAAGCTCGGCTTAGGTGGTTTAGTCATGAGAGGAGGAGGAGTACAGACGCCCCGGTGAGGAGGTGTGAGAGGTTGACATTGGAGGGCCTACGAAGAGGTAGAGGTAGGCCAAAGAAGAGGTGGGGAGAGGTGATTAGGCAAGACATGGCGCAGCTTCAGCTGACCGAGGACATGACCCTTGATAGGAAGTCATTGAGGTCTAGGATTACAGTTGTAGAGTAGGTAGTCTAGAGTGTTCATAAAAGTAGTATTGGCATGCAACCTCGCTTTCTGTTAGTAGTAGGTTTTATGACTAACCGTTATTTTTTTCATTGTTAATTAACTTACTATCTTGTTATTTTTATTCTGCTTTTATATGGCTTGTTGGTACTGTCCTTTCTTGTCTATATTTTCATTAATGTGGTGCTTATACTTTCCTGAGCCGATGGTCTATTGGAAATAACCTCTCCATCATCACAATATAGGGGTAAGGTCTGCGTACACACTACCCTCCCAGACCCCACGGTGTGGGATAATACTAGGTATGTTGTTGTAAAGTTTGGCATATTATATTAATTATGAGATTGTCAATTTTACTGCTTTATCCTAGGATAGTTTATCTCGGATTCGGTACTATTTTTAATATTGGGATAAGTTATCCCAAGAATAGTAACAAGACAAGAGATAAGGCGGTACTAAATTTTTATCCAAGGATTAATTTTGTTTATCCATCATACCAGATGACCCCTAAAAGTGTGTAAAAACTTACCAACACGCATTAAATATTTACACCAAATCGACGAAGATAGATTATTTATTTTTAATTGTAATTGAATGTTAAATACATTTATATTTAATTTTAACCGTTAACATTAAATTATTTAGTTTGATAAAAACCTTGAATGATGGTAAATATTACGCTAAGAATGTAGTGGAATATTTGAGATTAATCTGCCTTTAATCCGAGATCTCGAATCAAGCCTTGAAATTGAAAAATATTTATGTAGGGAGAGCTTAATAGATCTATCCGAAATGAAGGTGTAATTAATAATGCCTCTTTTTTTGGGTTTTTGGTTTGCGGGCCATGCTAAAGTAGTAAAATGTCTGTACTTCTTCCATATTTTTCTCTACTTCGTGCATGCTGAATATGCTAGAGTATGGCATTTTTCTTTGGTTGGTGGTAAATATTGGATATTTTTTTCCATCATGATGTCCACAATTTTTTTTTCCCCTTTCTCGGAAGGTCCACACATTTTTTTTAGCAAACATACCACTAGGCAGGCTGCCTAGTGGCTAATATAAATAATAAGCAGAAACAAGGATCCAATGTTTACAATTTGTCCAACCAAATAACAAGATGCTAAGCTAAAACTAATAAAATGGTAAATGCTAACTATTACAAATGGTCTCATAGTCAACTCCTCACATATGAAGGTGTGTGTATCTACAAGCCAAGTGCAAAACCTCAATGTAGCACCTCTAGTGCTCTCACTAGGCGCCAAGTTTTGCGTTCCAAAGGACAAGAAAAATATGAACCCCTAAGAAACACCACCAACTTCTGGAGATGACTAACTATCCAGATAGAATATCAATGCAATGAGCAACCACCCTGTAGGCATCAATTCTCTCTTCCCCGTGTTAAAAGAATGCAGACTAGGCCAAGAAACACATATATAGAATGATATAGTTGCTTCTTTGTACCAAAATTTGCCTGCACATTGGGCCATGAACAAACCCTAGTGAGTGATACAATCAGCCAAAGACAAGCTGTGATGAAGGCCATATCATGCAAATAAAACCACATGCCTACACTACCATGACACCTCCAGAATGGACATGTAAACATGTCAATACCACTGAACAATATCATGACATTACAAAACATATCAACATCAATCATTAGGCCTTCTAATACCATTGGATCCCAGCTTTGAGGATTCAGAAAACCCTGTAGAATTGGAGTACAGTGAGCATTAAGCCTGAAGCTCCTAGAGGCGATGCACTTCCTGTAAACAATCTCAGACACAACGGAATAAAGCACAGCCCTAAAACTAAACAGTGTAATACATTGTGGCCCTATGTGTAAAGAGAACCACTGGCTGCGTGCACCAACAATTCCATATAACATTAGAATGCCCCCAGCATGAGCATGATAATATGCTAATACCACCGGTAAGTACTCTAACACTATACAGAATATAACAACATAACAAAAGGCAAGGACAAGCAATTTCAAAGACAATATACTCATCAGTCCGGAGCTTTTCTTTTGGCAACCCTAACCCTAAGATTAGAGACTTGTAATTTGTCAAGGTTGATTAGTCTTCTCCATGCACTAGGCAATTCAGAGAAAGAGTGAAAGTGGATTGTACCTGCAAAAGAAAAAACAAGGTTGGCTAAAAAGTCTGCCACAGTGTTGCCCTCTCTTAACACATGCTGGAACATCACATTGAACTGCTCCTTCATCTCCTTAATTTTCTTAACCTCAGAAACAATGCAACGTTGAGGATCCCATTCTCCATCTAGATCTTCTTCATCCCAAGTGAATCAGTCTCCAATATAAGGGGATGTAAGTCATGCTCCACACAGTAATGCAGCTCATCTCTAATTGCCCTAGCCTCAGCCACTATGTTAGTATTTTCCTCCAGTTGTTATGCCTAGCATACACCAAATCTCCTACACTGTCTCTCACACAAAAACTTGTAGAACTAGGACCAGGGTTACCTCTTGAAGCTTCATTTGTATTGCACTTCTACCATCCAGTGTATGGAAGTTGCCATGCTACTCTTTTGGTCATAATAATAGGCTTGTACTCCTCCAAGTATCTGGTTATGTCCGGCCAAAGAAAAGGCATGTGAGGGAGCCAATTATATCTAGCTTTTGCCAAGAAATGCAGTGTCTTATTGATCTCATGAATAACTCTATGAACTGACATTGATCCTCCATTCCTGTTTGTGTTTCTCATCTTCCTCAATTCCCAAGTGATAATTCCTGGAGCTGCTTGGTATAGGGGTTTCAGCTTTGGACAACAAGCAACATTTACCATGCCCTCATCACATGCTTTACCTGTACCAATGGAATAATGATCCCAGTTGCATTTAGGAATGTTCTCCAGACCTTGGTAGCTGTAGCTCCTGTCAAGAGCAAATGATCAAATGACTCCTCCTGAGGAAATTGGTAGCACCAACACCTGGACATATATATGTAGCCTTGCCTTCTCCACATGTCATCAGTTGCTAGCTTAACCCTTCATAATCTCCATAAGAAGAATGAAATCTTGAATGGTAGGCCTTTTATCCACATGTTCTTGAATTCTAGATTAAGGTTTGCCCTATGCCTCACCAAATGCCAAGCACTACTCACAGTAAACTTGCAGAAGAAGTAGGTTTCCACCAAGGTGTATCCCAGTATCCATCACTGCCTTCAAACTGCTGCTTAATATGATCAGCAATGTCTTCTGGGAATGATTGATCAATGAGCTGCTCATTCCATCCATCTCCTTGCCTCAGTTCAACCACTTCTTGTAACTCCTCATCAATGTGATGATCAGGAACTAGATGATACAATGCCCCTAACCCTGTCCAATTTTCATGCCAAACATTAGTGGTACCAGACTTCATCTCCCGCCAGATTTCATGCTCAACTTTCTGTCTAGCATTAAGCATTTGTCTCCATATATGTGATCCTTCCCTAAACTGTACAACAGTGGGCAACACTTTTTGCAGTACTTATTCCACATGAAATTTTACCACAAAGATTTTGTGGTTCTAAACCTCCACTATAGCTTAGCAAACAGTGCTTTAGATACATCAAACAATGACATGAATCCTAGGCCCCTTTCTTCTTTTGGTAAGCACAGATTTTGCCATGAAGACCAATGTCTACTTCTTCCTTCCTCCTTCGTACTCCAAAAGAACCTAGCAAACAGCTTATGCAAATGTTCTATAATATTTCTAGGTGGATCAAGAACTGATAACATGTGGATTGGCATGCTTTAGAGGACACTGCTTATCAATGTTGCCTTTCCCCCTAGAAGATAATAACTTCCCCTTCCACGAGTGCAATTTGGCCTTCACCTTCTTAATAAGATCCTCATAATTATCCTTTCTTCTTCTAGTATAAAATACAGGGAATAAGGAAAGGTACCTTTAGAGAAGCTGTGATATTCTCCACTAATTGTACCAATGTATTAGACACCCTAGCATGCATATAATAAGAACTCTTAGTCTTGTTAATCAACGGCCCAGAAACCTTTTCATAACCACTCAACACTTCCATAATCTTCTTCTGATTCAGCATGGGCTGATGCAAATATGATAGTATCATCAACATAAGCAATGTGATTTAGTGGATCAGTCCACTTTGGCATCCCAAAACCTATAAAGGATTTGTCATCGAACAACTTGTTTAATGACCTGGATAACACCTCAGCTGACATAATGAATAAGGCAGGAGATAGTGGATCTCCTTGTTTCACCGCTCTACTGGACTTGAAGAATCTAGTAGATTGCCCATTCACCACTACAGAATACCAGTTGTTGGACAATAGGCTCCAAATCATGTTGATAAGGTGTTCGGAAAACCCCATCTTCCTCAATACATGTAGTAAGTACTTCCAGGATACCCTATCATATGCCTTGGTCATATCCAGTTTAATCACCACATTTGCAGGTTTGGCTCTCAATCTAATATCAGTCACAATCTCTTGTGTTAGGAGAATGTTTTCAAAGATGCTTCTACCTTTCACAAAGCCTGATTAATTAGAGGAAATCAGTGAAGGCAAGAGATGTTCCAATTTATCATGAAGTACTATAGGCATCACCTTATTAATGAAATTGCTCAAGCGTATTGGCCTTAAATATGAGAAGGTATGCAACCGTGGCTTCTTTGGCAGTAGCAGTAAATTAGTATGTGTGATGGATTTAGGCAAAGTTGATGCCCCATAGAAGTGCAACACTATCAAGTGAATATCATGACCAATGATGTCCCAGCATTCCTGATAAAAAGTTTCAGTGAATCCATCAGGACCACCAGCACTATCCCCACTAAGTGAAAGAAAAGCTTGTTTAACCTCTTATAGTGTAGGATATCTGCTCAACTCCAGGTTTTGGTCTATTGTAACCACAGCAAGAACATTTGAAAGCAAAGAGAAATCAGTAGGCTCCTCCTCTTGTGAAAACTACTTTTCATAAAACTCAACAGCAGCCGTAGCCATCTCTTCATGGTTTTCAATCCAATCACCATCACCATTTTGAATCCTTTTCAGTTGTAGTTTCTGCCTCTTGCCATTGACATGTTTGTGAAAAAACCTAGTATTCCCGTCTCCTTCAGCAAACTATGTCATTCCAGCCTTTTGCTTCTAGTATTGTTCTTCAATGCTAAGGTACTTTTTCAATTCATCTTGAGCCTTTTGCAACACCATTATTTTTCCTACAGTAGGTTCCTCTTCAAACAACATCTCTTTCACCCTTACTATGTCTTCCCTGATTGCAAGCTGCTTAAAAATGCCACCATATGTCATCTTGCTCTATGTTGACAAAGCAATCTTCACCCTCTTCAATTTCTATTTAAACATAAGAAAAGGATCTCCTCTGAAGTCCGCCACCCAATTTTGCCTCACAACCTCCTTGAAGGTTTCATGCTTAGTCCAGAAATTCAAAAACTTGAATGGCTTGACAAATTGAGATGGTTGCTCACCACAACTAAGAAATAGAGGAGCATGATCAGATCCTATTCTAATTAAATGTTCCACTTCAATAGTAGGAAAAACAGTTTGAAATGGTAAGTTCACTAAGATCTTGTCCAGCCTTCTAAATATACATTCCGCATTTGGCCTCCCGTTCCACCAAGTGAAAGGGCTGCCTTTATACCCTAGGTCAAACTGTCCACTTGAGTTCACACAAAATGCAACATTATCATATTTTGGAGGATGCACTGGTAACCCACCAATCTTCTCATCTTCATGCGTATCCACATTGAAATCATCACCTACCATCCATGGCATCTCCATATCACTTGCCAAGTAGTATATGTTATCCCATAATTCCAATCTCTCTAGGGCAGAACATTTAGCATAAACAAATTTACACATGATGTATTGGCCAATGTCCTGATGATACATCTTGATTATGATTTGTTGCTTAGTCTCCATTACTAATTCCCACACTACTGCAGCATCAATAAAAAACCAAATCTTCCCATTGATGTTTGATAAGGCAGCTTATATTAAGTCTTCTCCTATACCTCTGAATATGCCTTGAATTTTGAAAGGGTTCCATAAGAGCAATGACAAAGAAACCATGTTCCTGTTGCATGTTGATCGCCCTCTGAAAGGCCTGTTGTGTATTTATAGACCTTATGTTCCATATTAATGCCTTGATCATCATTTATTTTGTGAGACTGCCCTCTTGGGCAAGATTTTTGTAGGTTGTAGAGCTTCTTTATTCTGTTGTTTCTTGCCTTTCTTACCACTTCAAGCTTGAGCTCTAGGTGTCAAATCAGCTTCCTTAGCAATTGCCTTAAAGTTACCTGCAGTGGGTTCATCATCTCCTTCTTCCTCAAGTTGCATCTGATCCACCATCATATTCTACATGTCTAGTGGTGTGACATTGTGTGTGACAATGTCATGTAATGCATGGATTGGATTCTTCAGTGGTACATTAAGCTGAATTTGCAAAGGCGGCCCAGTTCCTGAAGCACAAGCCATTGGAAGTGGCTCCATGCCTCCTGCAATCTTTGGTACCAATTCTTGCGCCATCTGATCCTTAGCTGTAACCTCTACCACTAGCTTATTCTGCTCCTTATCACTAATAGCCTCCTAAATAGTCCTGAATTGAAGTTCATGAACAGACCCTAGGCTAGGGTTCACTGTAGCTCCAAGTGCAGAAATTATTGTTCCATTGAGATCAGCTGCCTTAGCTGCAACGGTTTGATGCCCTGACCTCACTGTATCACCTATGATCTTTGTAGGAGTATTATGAACAGGTCCTACCCCTTCTCCAACCTTCGCATGATCTACAATTTCAGAAGAAACCTGCCTAGCTAACCTAGGGTTTACTGTTCCATTACCTAACTCCTTCCATGTAGCTTCTCTATCAACATTCTCATCAATTCTAGCTTCCTTAGGTGAACCATTACCTGCTCCAATTGAGCCTGTTGCATGTTGCATCGTGGGTGCTTGTAAATCATCAACCTTAACTTCCTGCGCATTAGGGTTTACTGTAGAAAGGTCTTCAATACCACCTTGTGACTTAGCTTGTGGACTGCCAGTTAGGGCATTGTTGTTGGCACTCCTATTAGCTGCATTATTGAACTCCAGCTCCTCAACTTCCTCTCCCCATGGTTTTCTTGCATCATTTGTAGCCTCAGAAGTATCCATTCTCCTTGAACTATCATCTACAGTTTGTGAAGGTATTTCTTGGCATGAGTAATTTGTGGTGACATTTATATCTTCACGAGCTGCTCCAAACCTCCTAGCAACCTAATCAATTGTCCTTTCCTTCCTTATATCCTCTCCTTTTCCAATATCATTAGGATTAGGAGTTGAAATAGCTGCCGCTTTTTGAATCCCTTCTCCAGTAGGATTAGGTTTCCCTCCTTTGCCGCTACACTAATCCTAGTGTTCTTAGGATTAGAGCTAGAATCTTCAGCATTCTTCAATTTCTCCTTCTCCTGTGCTTTCTTGGACTCATTGATCAATTGCTTCTTCCCTTTTTAGTTGACCTTATTATCTCCTTTGGCATCAGTAATCCTCAAAGTTGGCTAATCAATTTCTTCAACTTCTAACGCATCAAACTTGTTCTTGGTTGATATTGCATCTTCAGTGGCCTTTCCTTTGACTTTGCCATACTCTTTCACCTTTTAATTTTCAATAATATGACCATTTCTGTCTCTTTGATATTTATTCTACCTCCTTTGCATCCATTCTTGCTTTTCTGGATTATTAATGGGCTTTTCCAACACCTTTCCACCAGTTAGAACTTTGGTAGTATTAGCTACCGTACCAACCAATTCTTTTCCTTTGTTACCAGCATCAACTCGTTCGCTGTGTAACTCTAGGTGAATTACCCAGAAATCCAGTTCATTATGTCCTTGTTTCTTGCAAGTCCTACAATACTTAGGCATGTAATCGTATTTAATCTTTATCCACTTGAACTCCTTAGGCCCAGACTCATCCTCTTCATCTAATATTTTAATTCATTGAGGAAACTTAGAGATAATAAATTAACCTCAACCTTCACCTTAGCACAATTAGGTCTAGTACCCTTTTGAGTTCCAAGATAAACATATAAAGGATTCCCAACTGCACTTGCCAAGGAAAAAACACATTCTTTACCAAAGAAATTGGGTGGCAATTCTGGAAAATTAATCCAAGCTATTGCAATTGGAGTTTCTTCATCAAGCTTCCATCATGGATTCTACTTCGTGCACCTCATCTGCCACATCTCTCCTTGAGCTTTTAAGTAGAAAGCAGGTTTTGACAACAAATGAACATAATCTTCCATAAATGATAACCTAATCAACATTTGATTGTCCTCTATTAATCCAATAAAACATGCTCCTTTAAGCTTGCATTGTGTAGGAATAACCTTGCGTAATTCACTGATGACAGGTTTTCCATATGAAAATTTCCCAAGAACAACTAATTGTAAACCTTGTTGAACGATGGATTGATTCACTTCCTGCTTCTTCCACTTGATAACAGGCTCGCCATGAAGAAACTCAACTGTTTTGAGAGGTAGTTTGGCTTGGGTTTGCATGGGAGCTTTTAATTCTTTTGGTTGAAGTAATTGCGCGTAGTTTTGTAATGGATTGGGGTTCGTAATGGATT
>MCJB01007680.1:0-101274 GCA_002018475.1 Nicotiana obtusifolia | reverse complement strand
AAATGACCAAAACAGGACAATTCCCTCATACAACTTTAGACAGAAAAGACAGCAACATAATCCAGTCAAAGCAGAATTCCAGCAGTTACATGACCAGCAGATCACTCAAAGAAGCAAACTTCAAACAACTAGAAGTAGAAATGCACAAGAATAGAATGGGAGACCTAGATGTATTTCACTTTGATTTTGTACAGATGTTTATCTATCATCTATATAAGATAGATATACACTATTTTAACCTAGGTCGAATACACTTTGTACCTAACGAACACCTTTTGTATTTTTGTATCTATGAGATTAGGTACATTTTCTTTTTTGGGGAGGTAAGGTTCATGTCCCCCTCCCATTCTGTAAACTTTATCTAACTGACATCAATAAAAGCTTCGTAGTTTATTAAAAAAAAAAGATTAAAAATTAAGAAAAGTGTAAAAATGAACTATTTTTGTGATTTTCTGATTTTATGAAATAAATAATTATTAATTTAATCCAAAAATATAAAAACAAATCCTAAAGGCAATGCATGATATTTTTGGGGTATTTTCATGATTTAATTAATTAAAAATTAAGCAAGGAAGAAAAAAGTAATTAATTTAAAAATCTAATAAAATTCCTAAAATGGTGAATAATAATTAAAATCTATTTTATTGATTTTATGGGAGTATTTTGGGTATGGCAAAAATCACGTGCTCACAGTTGCCGCTCTTTGCTCAGAGACACGAAGGGTTTTCGGGCAAAGATAGGATGAGCAATTCTGCGGGATTTTTGCCTATCCAAGACTCCATGAGAAGCATTTTTTGAAAAGAGTCTGACCGAACCTTGCTTCAAAGGTTACCTACATATCCTTGGCTACAAAGGAATCAGGTCAGTGTAGTTCTGGAAGTTTTGGTAGCTGGGACTACCAGGAAGCTGTGATTTTCTCTGTTGCTGCTGCTGTTACTGCTTGTTGCGCTCCTTATTACACCAAAAATGGAAAAATAAAAAGCTAGACTAGCTACGTCTATCAGCTACGAGTTACAAGATTCCTATCTACAAATCTCTTGAAGTTTGATCTTGAGTCTTAGCCGGTTCTCGAGGCAGACTCCGATCTGAATCTCAACGCTCGTCAACTGTAGGTGCTGGTTCTTTCATCAACTTTTGAATCAAGGCGGGACATGCGAAGCTTATGACTTCAATCAACTTTTGAGCAGATCGCGTCCTTGTTCATTGCTGCATTTGAATTTGCTTCCTTTTGCTCTTTTCTTTTTCTTTATTCTGGATTGAGATTCATTCTTTTGGTCATTTCGGCCCTGTGCCTCGAAGGAAAACCTACTCAGACACCAGACCAACAAAAGAACAAAAATTATCCTGCCCCAGTTCCCTTGGAAAAATTTATGAGTTATTTGTAACTAAAGCTAAACTATTTCTCTATTAAAAATAGTAAAATAAAGGAAGGATTGCCAGGTTATGCTGGGAAGCCGACCGAGCTATGTTGGAGAAGGAAAGGTTCTCGGGTTATGCCGAGGGTGTTATCGGTCGATTCTACTGGGGAAAAGAAAAAGAGTTCCTAGGTTATGCCAGGGTAAAAGAAAAAAGGCCCTTGGGTTATGCCAGAGAGACCACGGGTTATGCCGGGGATAACAGACAAATGAAGGTCTTTGGGTTATGCCAAAGAGGTCTACGGGTTATGCCGGGGAAAAGGAAAACAAAGATCTTTGGGTTATGCCAAAGAGGACCACGGGTTATGCCGGGGATGAAAGAAAACAAAGGGTATTTGGGTTATGCCAAAGAGGTCCGCGGGTTATGCTGGGGATGAAAGAAAAGGTCTTTGGGTTATGCCAAAGAGGTCCACGGGTTATGCCGGGGAAAAATCAAAACAAAGATCTTTGGGTTATGTCAAAGAGGTCCACGGGTTATGCCGGGGATGAAGGAAAAGACAAAGGTTTTTGGGTTATGCCAAAGAGGTCAACGGGTTATGCCGGGGATGAAAGAAAAGATCTTTGGGTTATGCCAAATAAGTCCACAGGTTATGCCGGGGAAAAAGGAAAACAAAGATCTTTGGGTTATGCCAAAGAGGTCCACGGGTTATGCTGGGGATGAAGGAAAAACAAAGTTCTTTGGATTATGCCAAAGAGGTCCACGGGTTATGCCGGGGATGAAAGAAAAGATCTTTGGGTTATGCCAAAGAAGTCCACGGGTATGCCGGGGATAAAAGAAGAAGAGATATCTTTGGGTTATGCTAAAGAGATCCACGGGTTATGCCGGGGAGTCCACGGTTTATGCCAGGATGAAGGAAAAGACAAAGGTCTTTGGGTTATGCCAAAGAGGTCCACAGGTTATGCCGGGAAAAAAGGAAAACAAAGATCTTTGGGTTATGCCAAAGAGGTCCACGGGTTATGCCGGGGATGAAAGAAAAGATCTTTGGGTTATGCCAAAGAAGTCCATGGGTTATGCCGGGGATAAAAGAATAACAGAGATCTTTGGGTTGTACCAAAGAGGTCCACGGGTTATACTGGGATAAAAGAAAGACTAAGTCTTTGGGTTATTCCAAAGAAGTCCAAAATAATGTAGGAAAGAGTTTGGAGGAGACTTCCCTCTGACTAATGCTGCAAAGTGTTTTTAGCCTTTGTGCAGTTTCTTTCTGGTTGTATCTGCTTCTTGCGAGGTTGCTTTGGATCGCACCAATTTCCTGTTTTCAAAACGAAGAGCAATTGTTAGTTTGAAACAGTGATTGGTTTTGTGGCCTTGATGATTCTGATCACTCGATCCTGGCCCAACTTTTGGCGAGAACCTCCGCTTCTCGCTTGGTTTTCTAAAAGTTGATATCTTTCTTGAACCGAGGGACTCAATTTTTTGTAACTTTATTGTGACAGCTTGCCCATTTGGGACTTTGATCTTTTCACTTTTTCTTGCCTCTAGGGCTTTTGCTTTTGGATTTCTTTTCATTTTTCACAATTTTGGGTTTCAGCGCATCAGCCATCATGGCCAGTTGGGGTCGACTTGATGCACTCGCTGAGGCTAGTACTTCTTTTGGATCTGGCTTTTATTAAGCGGGACCTTGTAAACCAATATTGACACCTTTTCTTTGTAATAGTCTCGGAAGCAGAATTAGACCGAAAGGGATTCAAAGAAAAGTAAACAAAAGGCGGGAGAATGAATTTAGGAAAGTGTCTCTTTCGGGGAAGAGAGAAGGACTTATCTGGGGTTCATGCAGACTTCGCATAGGCATGACATGTTTCTTGAACTAGATACCCGATCTGCGCAACTATCCAACTTCTCATAAACCCATCACAATTCGTATTCTGAAGCCGAGAAACCTTGCCAGGACTCTTTCAGTACCAATAGTGGCGAGGATTCCTGCTTTTCGATCAATGGCGCCCTTTGCGGGTTTTTGCCAATTGACCTCTCTCATTTCTCTTCTCACCATCGCCTTGCAGTGCTCTTTGCGAGTTTTCACTAACAAGACTCTCTCATTTTAAGTTTCTCTGCTTACATCGCCTTACAGTGCCCGTGTGGGTTTTCACCAATAAGACTCTCTCATTTTATTTTTCTTATTTTGAATGCATTCTCTGATTTTGAAACCTTTCACCGATTGATCGGAAGGACTTGAACAGGATTTGGTAAACAGAGTTTTGATTGGATTACAACTTTGGAACATTTCAGGCGAAACATCGCCGAACCGTTATAACATCTGCCCCAGTTTCACTTTTGGAAAAATTTGGATTTTTATTTTGGTGTGACTGAACCTCAGGGAGAGGCTGCCTACGTATCCTTTCGGAATCAAGTCAGACGTAGTTCAAGCAGTTTTGGTTTTTGGATTTTTGTTTTGTTTTTGTTTTGTTGCTTTTGTTTTGTTTTTTGTTTTTTTTTTTTTTTCACTAAGCTTTCAGTGAAAGCTTCCAAGTTCCAAAGAGGGTGATCAATGAAGAATAACCAGCTCAAAGGTTTAGCAAAGGATTGGAGTGTTTGGGGTAGCGAAAATGGAAGCCTTCGTCATCCCAATCGGAAAGATTACACATAGTACCTTTTGACTACATTTGCATTCACTGCTGTTTCAGGATCATTTCCTTCAATGTCTCTCATGTACAGTGCTCCTCTTGGCAATATCTTTCTGATGATATATGGGCCTTTCCAATTAGGAGCGAACTTTCCTTTTGCTTCCTGATGATGGGGAAGAATATGCCTTAAAACGAGTTGCCCCACTTCAAAATTTCTGGGCCATACTTTCTTGTTGTAGGCACGGGCCATTCTTTGTTGGTACAATTGTCCGTGGCAGACTGCGGCCATTCGCTTTTCATCGATCAGGATTAACTGTTCTAGGCGGGTTTTGACCCACTCACTATCTTCAATTTCAGCTTCAACAATGATCCGTAGGGAAGGAATTTCAACTTCCGCGGGTATCACGGCTTCAGTGCCATAAACTAAAAGATATGGGGTTGCTCCAATCGATGTGCGCACAGTGGTGTGGTACCCCAACAATGCAAACGGCAACTTTTCATGCCAGTGCCTGGAACTTTGAATCATTTTCCTCAAAATCTTTTTGATGTTCTTGTTTGCTGCTTCCATGGCACCATTGGCTTTAGGCCGATATGGAGTAGAGTTCCTGTGCGTTATCTTGAATTGTTCATATATTTCTCTCATCAAATGAATATTCAAGTTTGCAGCATTATCTTTGATGATGGTCGTAGGGATACCAAAACAACAAATAAGATTGGAATGCACGAAATCCACCACAGCTTGTTGGTAACAGATTTGAGGATGATTGCTTCAACCCATTTCGTGAAGTAGTCGATGGCAACCAATATGAATCTGTGCCCGTTTGAGGCTTTTGGCTCGATCGACCCAATGACGTCCATGCCCCAGGCAACAAATAGCCAAGGTGAAGACATGGGATGTAATTCTGTAGGAGGTGCTTGAATCGAATCACCGTGCACCTGATATTGATGACATTTTCGAACAAAACTGAAGCAGTCTTTCTCCATGGTCATCCAGTAATAGCCTGCTCGGAGGACTTTCTTTGCCAAGACATACCCCTTCATGTGGGGTCCGCACACACCTGCGTACACTTCATGCATGATTTTTCCAGCCTCTTCGGCATCAACACATCTTAACAAGTTGAGATCCGGAGTCCTTTTGTATAAGATATCACCGCTCAAAAAGAACCCACTTGCCTGTCGTCTGATGGTTCTCTTTTGGTCTCCGCTGGCTTGATCCGGGCATTCTTTAGTTTTCAGAAACCTCTTGATGTCATGATACCATGGTTGAACACTTGTTTCTGCTTCGACCGTATTACAATAGCCATGCCTTTCACGGATTTGGATCTCCAAAGGATCGATGTGGGCATTGCCTGGGCATGGCAGCATCGAGGCCAAAGTAGCAAGTGCATCAGCTAATTCGTTGTGACAACGTGGGATGTACCTGAACTCTATTGACTCGAATCGTCTGCTCAGATCTTCCACATGTTGCTTGTATGGAATAAGCTTGACATCTTGGGTCTCCCATTCTCCTTGAGCTTGTCGGATAATCAGGTCCGAGTCTCCCATGATTAATAATTTTTCAACATCTTGGGTGATTGGCATATTCATACCCATAATGCAAGCTTCATACTCGACGGTGTTGTTTGTGTAGAAAAACCGAAGCCTAGCTGTGGCCGGATAATGCTGACCATCAGGTGAGATCAAGATTTCCCCAATGCCAACACCTTTTGCGTTTACCGCTCCATTGAAGAACATTTTTCAAGTATTGGTGTCTTCGGATATTGCCTCAATTGAATTTACCTCCTCGTCCGGGAAGTAAGTGTTCAGAGGTTGGTACTCATCATCGACCGGATTTTCAGCCAAATGATCTGCCAACGCCTAGGCTTTCATCGCCGTTCGAGTGACATAGACTTTGTCAAATTCTGTGAGAAGAATCTGCCACTTTGCTAACCTCCCGGTGGGCTTTGGCTTCTGGAATATATACTTTAAAGGATCCTACCTGGTTATGAGGTAGGTGGTGTATGCTTGCAAATAATGCCTCAACTTCTGGGCGACCCAAGTTAAAGCACAGCAAGTTCTTTCCAGCAACGTGTACTTGGCTTCATAACTGGTGAACTTCTTGCTCAGATAGTAAATGGCCTGTTCTTTCTTTCCGGTCACATCATGTTGCCTGAGGACACAGCCGAAAGAATTTTCCAAGATTGTCATATACAAGAACAGAGGTCTCCCTGGCTCAGGTGGGACCAACACTGGCGGATTCGATAGATACTTTGTGATTTTATCAAAAGCCTCTTGGCACTCGTCCGTCCATTTGATGGCCGCATCTTTCTTTAGCAACATGAATATGGGTTCACATGTCGAAGTCAATTGCGCGATGACCGGCTGATGTAGTTCAATCTTCCCAACAGACTCATGACGTCTTTCTTGGTTTTTGGAGGGGGTAGATCCCGAATAGACTTTATCTTTGTTGGATCTAGCTCAATGCCTCTTCGACTGACTATGAATCCCAAGAGCTTGCCGGATGGGACTCCAAATGCACATTTAGCTGGGTTCAGCTTCAAATCGTATTTGTGCAGCCGCTCAAAGAATTTCCTCAGATCTCGAACATGATCCTCCTTAGTGTTATATTTGATGATTACATTATCCACGTACACCTCTATCTCTTGATGCATCATGTCATGGAAAATGGTAGTCATAGCCCTCATATAGGTTGCCCCAGCGTTCTTCAATCCGAATGGCATGACCCTATAATAGTATGTGCCCCAAGGTATGGTGAAGGCTGTCTTTTCAGCGTCTTCTTCATCCATTAACACCTGATGGTATCCCGCGTAACAATCCACAAAGGACTGTATCTCATGTTTGGCACAATTATCAACAAGGATATGGATATTTGGCAAAGGGAAATTATCCTTGGGACTTGCTTTGTTTAAATCTCTGTAGTCCACACACACTCAGGTTTTTCTGTCTTTCTTTGGTACTAGACTACATTGGCTAGCCACGTGGTGTATCGAACTACCCGGATCATCCCTACTTTTAGCTGTTTCGTGACCTCTTCTTTGTTCTTGTCACTGATATCAGTTTTAAACTTTTTTTGCTTTAGCTGAACAGGGGGATAATAAGGGTACGTCGGCAATTTATGAACCACCATATCAACACTGAGTCCTGGCATATCATCGTATGACCAAGCAAACACATCTCTGAACTCAAACAAGAGTTGGATTAATGCATCTCGAGTTTTCTCATCTGTGTGAATGCTTATCTTGGTTTCCCTGATTTCTTCAGAACTACCCAAATTAACCAGCTCAGTATCATTTAAGTTCGGCTTAGGTTTATTCTCAAATTGTTCCAATTCTTGGTTTATTTCCTTAAAAGCCTCTTCTTCATTATATTCCGGTTCTTGGTTCATTACTTCATAGTTAGACAGCGTGTTTGGATCTGGGCATAAAGTCCGCAAGCATGTCATGTTATTTAAAGCCGCATTATTAGAACTGAAAAGAAGAAAGAAAAATAAAACAACAAAATCAGAAGAGATGAATGATGAAATATTGATTTATTTCATTGAATTTTGAAGATAGCAAGGTTTACATTTGGAATTAAAAGACAAGAAACTAGAGATAGGAAACTAAACAAAACATCCGAGTTACACCCTGGAATAACTCGTGATGCAGAAGAAATGGCAAGACAGGTCTACCGGGACTCCCGCCTGATTGGGAATGGCGTAGCCTTCCAATTTTGCAGCTTGGCATTGGGTCCCATGTACAGCACCTCAGCGGTGCTTGAGCCTTCCCCTGGCTGAACCATGTGGGTTTCATACAGCATATGTTTCATAGCCCCACAAATTTCTTTAATTTCTTCGGCCGTAAAAGGCTTCATCTTCCTCTTCTTCACTGTACTTAGGCTTGACAAATGTTTTGTACAAATGTGGAATCGGTTGAGACAAGACCCATCCATTATTTTTCCTTTTCTTTGCCCATTTTATATCAGCTGGCGTGGGTCAGAAGCCTAACCCAAAGAATCCCTCGCTGGCAGTCGAGGTGATTGGTTCAGCTGTTCCTTGCAGTGACTTCCCGAGCCCTTTCCCAGTTTGATAGCCATGTCTGATCATTTGTTTGGCTACCATGATTGATGCGTTTGAAAGGAGCGGTTGGGGGCAAGGTTTCCCTCTTCGCATTGGTCTACGACTACAATTTCGAAGGCCTGATAGATTATATTTTCACTTCCTTCCCTTGCTTCAAGGCATGGTACCGATGGATCCCGATAAATTGATTTTGTTCATCTTCTCCATGAACCACAATCTCCTGGTTTTCATATTCAAATTTCACCATCTGGTGGAGAATGGAAGGCACGGCTCCTGCCGCATGGATCCACGGCCGTCCCAAGAGAAAATTGTAGGAAGTGTCCATATCCAGAACCTGAAAGGTTACTTCAAAGTCGACCGGACCAATAGTCAGGACCAAGTCAATTTCTCTGATAGTATCCCTCTTCAAGCCATCGAAAGCACGTACGCACACATCATTAGGTCTGATTTTCTTGGTGCAGATTTCCATGCGCTGTAGGGTTGAGAGCGGGAAGATATCTACCCCAGAACCTCCATCCAGCATGACTCTTTTTACATAATACCCTTCATATTTGACTGTCAGGTGAAGGGTTTTATTGTGGGCAGCCCCTTCCGGGGGCAAATCATTTTTCTGAAAGAAATTTGATTGATTGCAAAGAATCTTTCTGCCATACTTTCCAATTGTTCTACCGTAGTTTCAATAGGCACATATGCTTCATTGAGGGTTTTGATTAAAACCTTTTGATGCTCAGTTGAGCTCATCAGCAGAGATAGAAGAGAGACTTGAGCGGGAGACTTTCGAAGTTGAACAATTACTTCGTAGTCTGCCATTTTCATTTTCTTGAAGAATGCCTCTGCTTCTTCGGGGCTTACCGGTTTCTTGGATGGGAAGCGTTTCTTTGTAGCATTATTTACTTCCCCCAGATTGAGATACCTCTCAGCCGGGTTGTCTTCCTGGATTTCCCCCGAGATCTCTTTGCCTTTGTATATCACTACCGTCTTGCTGTAGTTCCATGGCACGGCAGTGGAGTCTGTCATGGGCCCTTGTGGTGCGCGACCGATAACCACGGGCTCATTCAGCCTTGGTGGACATACCAGTCCCCGTATCACATAGGTCCCTTTTCGCATATACATTTGAGCCTTTTGCTTGTTTAATTCAAATCTCTTGGGGGGGCTTAATGGCGGTTATTCTTTCTTTCGCCCTCGGGGGACATAAAGAACAGCATCTTTGGAGGGCATTGCCCCGGTTTTAACTTTTACCTTCTCTTCCACCTTCTGAGGAACAGTTTTGCTCTTCTTCTCTGTTTTGTCCTGTTTTGGACAGCTTTTGGCTTTGTTTCTGTGTCGGCTATGGCGATGATGGCTTTCGAGGCTGGGTCAAATTCCCTGTCTTCACAAATCATTCCAATGAACAGCCCATTGTTGTGAGCCGGTAGTGGATTATTGGTTACATTGGGAATATCCTCGTCCCTCAGCACTATTCTTTTTTGTTTGATTAAATCTTCCACCGCTCTTTTCAATGTCCAACAACTTTCCATATCATGCCCTTCTGCCCCTGAGTGATATGCACATCGGGTGCCCCGTTGGTAAGAGGGTGACTCAGGGTTTTGCCTATTTGGGGATACAGGCTGTAGCAAACCCATTTGAACCAACTTCGGGAACAAACTTGAATATGATTCACCAATGGGTGCGAAGTTTGTTTTCCTTGGCGGCTCCCGGGCACGGAAATTATTTTGTGGAGGTCGGGGATTGTAGTAGGATTGGTATTCTGGGAGGTGGAGCTCTATTTTGGTTAAATTGTTGTTGGGGCCTGCCATATGGCCGGGCATTCATCACTGCATATGGTGGATGAGCATAGGCTATATCTTGGTGAGGGTAGTAGTGTTGTGGGGTCCTCCAGAGAAAAGAGGTCTGGGTGGACGGGGCTTTCTTGCACTTGAAGCAGCCATCGACGATTCTTCTTTCTTCTTTCGATTGGCTAATCCTCCAGACCCGCCTTGGATGGTTTGGGAGGTAGCTCTTATGGCAGATTGACTCAAAATTCGCCCTGTTTTTAGACCGTTTTCGACCATTTCTCCGATTTTTATGGCCTCAGCAAACGGCTTCCCCATCGCTGACATCATATTTTGATAATAATCAGCCTCTTAAGCTTGGAGAAAAACCGTGACCATTTTGACTTCGTCCATCGGAGGCTTCACCCTCGATGCCTGCTCACGCCATTTGACGGCGTACTCCCTGAAGTTTTCGGAGGCTTTCTTCTTTAAATTTGCTAAGGAATTTCTGTCCGGAGCAATGTCAATATTGTACTGGAACTGCCGGACAAAATCCCTTGCCAAATTGTCCCAAATATGACACCGGGATATTTCTTGGTCCATGTACCACTCGGAAGCAATACCGACCAAACTCTCCCCAAAGTAAGCCATGAGGAGCTCTTCTTTTCCGCCCGCTCTCCTCAGCTGATTGCAATACTTTTTGAGATGGGCGATAGGATCCCCATGCCCATCATATTTCTCAAACTTCGGGGTTTTAAAACCCAACGGTAGATGCACATGAGGAAACATACACAGATCGGCGTACGATACACTTTTCTGTCCACTCAAACCTTGTATGTTTTTGAGACTTTGCTCGAGACTTCTCATCTTTCTAGCAATCTCATCCTGCTCCGGAGTTTTTACATTTGTCTCCTGCCCTGAGGTAAACTCGTACCTAGGCAGTTGAGGATAAGTCGTTGCAGTGAACTGGGCTGATTCCATCGGGAAAGGTTGTGCTTGATATGTAAAAGGGGAAGGATTGAAGCTAGGCCTGGGCAAGGCAGGTTGTGTCGTGGTGAGCACGGCGGTGCAGTAAATATGTTTGAAGTTGCACCAGAAATTGACGCCTGGGACGATCCTCGGAGGGTGTTCCCACAAAATTAGCAGTGATGGTAGGGTATCCCAGTGGGTAGCTTATCGGGATGTTGGAAGTTCCACTGGCCCTGGGAAAAAGCTCGGGGAATCCGGGAATCGCATTTGGCGGCTCTTTTCTGTTTGTCCAGGCGTCCCACATTTCCATCACGCGGAGACACAATAATCTGTTTTCTTCGGCAGCCGCCGATTCTGGAACCAAGATGCCAGAGATTGGATTTTCTTTGCAATAGGAACAATCGGCAAAGTTATCTCAGAAGCCATTTCGACACTTCCTTTTGATCTTGTGAAGTACGGATGTGATGCCAGGTTACCACAAAACCAATCACCTTACTTGTTAAACCTATACTTAACAGCAAACCGGTTAGTTTGGAGCAAATAACACATAGGTAATAGCCCGTTAGGGTGTGATACACCTAAGCAGTTAAATGTGTTTCTATATGTTTCACAACGGTTGCACGTTTCATCCCGGCTTTGCCTACTTCCCTCAAAAGTTCTTTTTCTTTTTCACTTTCCGATTTTCACTCTTTTCTTTCCATCCCGTTCTTGCTCTCTTTTTTTCGTTGATCATTTTTTTTAAATAACAGGGATTGTGTAATTTCGGAGAAATAAATATAAAAATAAAGAAACAATTTTTGGGAATTTTTGATTTCCATTAATAAAACTATTCTATTACAGACTCAATTCTTCTTGAAACAATTCTTGAAATAAAAATTGGAATACAGATTTGATAAATGTAAAATCAGGAATACATTAATGCTTCAGTTCCTGGGGCCCTTGAGACATCGTTCGGTCTTGCCACGGGCCTGTGTGCAAGATCCCCCTGGAGCCGCTCCAAATCACTCATTATTTGGCGGAAAAATATCATTACCGCGGCAAAGAAGGTGGTTTGAGTCATATCTTCGCATGCTTGGCATTTTGCGACAATATAGTCGGCAATGGATCTAACCTTTTCTCGGACAACACCCTTTTCTTGAAGCAAGCGCCCTATTTGTTGATCTCGGGCTTTTAGCACCTGAGTGTCATGACGGCTCTGATTTTGTAGCCGTTGCAGATCATGCTCCATTCGGGCCATCAGATCATAGCAGTGCTCCCTATCAGCTTTAAAGTTTCGGGCCTGCTTGTCTGCCTCATTTTCAAGATTAGTTATCTTTCTCTTCAAATCGGTGATTGTCCCTTCATATTTTCTTTTTATTTGCCGAACAAATTTTGCCCGCCCTTCTGCGTTTTTTGCCAATTGTTCTCGAATTTTCGCTTGATTTGCCCCGGACTTGTCTAGATTGTCTTGACATTCAAGCACTTTTTTTCTCAAACTGCTTATAAGCTTTCCATCTGCTTGGCTTCTTTCCTGATTTCTGGCAGCTATTTTCATTTGCTGGATTTGAGCTTTGAGGGCTTCATTTTCTTGAGTTAGCTTTTCTTTTCACCCTCATTTGCAGCGGCTTGCAAACCATTTTCGAAATGAAGGTCTCGGACTTGTTTTTCTAGCTTGCTTATGGTGGCCCGGTATTCATTTTCTTTGGCCAACTAATCCCACTGTGCTTGTGACTCCTCGATGAATTCTTGAAGATGGGTTTTTTTGGCCGGCCTTCCAGACTCGACTTCTTTTTTGTACCAAGCAAGATAGCCAGGTGAGACTTCACCTCGGGACATGTCACGCACACAAGGATTTGCCGGCAGGTATTGGCATTCACTCCAAATCTGACGAACCACCTTTTTCGGAAACTGTCCATCAGCGCGGATCTCAATTACATGACGGCTAAGGTATTCATCTTTGGGCACCATTTGGCATCTCCCTAATTGTCTCAAGACCCGATATGGGGCATAGGGATGGATACTTTTAAGACCCATCAGGAGAAAGTGAGGCCCAGTAGCTGGCATATATATGACTTCGTCAATAGGACACCAGCCAAGCGTCGATTCTATCTGCTCCGCAATAATAGAACGAAGATGGGATATCCACTCTACAACCCCTTCAGACATGCTAAAACCATCAACCCTTGCATAGAATTCCTCCATGCAACTCTTTTCTGTCGACGCTTACCTCATGTATCGAGGACGCTGACATAAATGTTCAATCATCCATATTTGTAACAGAAGGTTGCACCCCTCAAAAAAGTTTCCTCCGGCCTTACAGGTTGTGAGAGATTGGAAGATTTCAGACACTATCATGGGCACGAGGATGCTTTTGGCCTTAGTGAGCAAAGTGCTGACAATCCCAGCTATCCGTATATCGATTTTTCCGTCTTTCCCGAGGAACACTAGGAGACCCAGAAATACTACCATAAAAGCGAAACACCTGTTCTCTTCCCATTTTAATCGGTTTCCATTACTGCAGGTCTTGCTTTCTGGGTTGTTAAAGCCCCCTATATGCCCGTACCGCTGATATATGAATTGCAGAGTAGAGAAGCCGTCTGCCAAATCCGGGTTTTGGACCCCTCTGCTTATTTTCAGCATATCTAGGAATTTGTGTGGAGTGACAGCTCTTGGAGCGACCAAATACCCATGCCTCAACGGAGTTTCATTTTTTCCGACATACCTGGCTATCTCTTCCAAAGTAGGTGTAAGCTCAAAGTACGAGAAATGAAAAACATTATGGGCTGGGTCCCAGAATGTAACCAAGGCCTTTATGATATCTCCTCTGGGCCTGATCATTAGCAAGTCGGTGAGACCACCCAAATATAATTTAACCGTTTTTTTCCCTGATTCACCCAAATCTTTCCACCACATGTGCAATTCCAAAGGAATCTTAGTCAATATCTCCATCGGTAATTTTTGATTCGTTCTCGTTCTGCACATTTAAATTAAGGTGATTGATTTAAAACCAGCGAATTTTTCAAAAAGAATCGATCTTGCACACATTTAAATAAACGGCTACTTTTGCAAATATGGCCCTTCAGCAATTCAAAAGAAAAGATTTTAGGGATGTGCTTGCTAGGTGGCCAAAAATTGAAATAGGTGGCCGTTTTTGCAAAAACAGCCTTCCGACGCCCTTTTGGAGATATTTGGGCTATTTATGCAAGGACGACACTACCTAAACTTTCATTTTCGAAATAAAATACTTAAAAGAAGAAAGGGTATTTCTAAATTTTTTTTTATTCGAAAGAAAAACTACTTTGGGAATTTTTCAAAAGTAAAAGAAAATATTTTGATTGAATTTTGTTTTATCTTTTTCAAGGAAGAAAGAAAAATTTTCATTGCCTCGAATTCTTAAGATTTTATTTATTATCGAAAATCAAGAAAGAAAGTATTTTTTGAGTCTTTTAAAAAGTAAAATATTTTTGAACTTTTATTTTATTTACAAAAGCAAGAAAAGGACATTTAGAAAAAGTAAGAAAATATAGTTTTTTGTTTTTCATGTATGTAGAAAAGCAAAAGTATTTTGGACTTCAAATTCTTTTTCTTAATTCCTTTTTCGATTTCTTTTTTCTGTTTTTCTTTTTTTGTTTTTCTGTTTTTTTTTGTTTTTCTTGATTTTGAAATTATTTTTTTTCTTTCAAAATTTCAGCAAAGTTTCGGCTTATTTTAGACACCAGGTTTTGTTTGAAAAATGTGTAATCGACTCTCAATTTTCTCATACCTCTACTTCTTCTTTTTTTAATTTTATTCTAACAGCCGGTCAACACGCAAACCGAGGTAAATAAATGCACAAGTAGGACGTAAAGTATGCGTCAAGATGGTCTTTGATTTTGGTGTCACCTGTCCTAGACGGACCCAACCCCTGTGTTGAGTTCCCAAAGTCAAATGCATATGATGCAAATAAACGTTCCTACTGGGGATCCGACATGAGGTTATGTTTTTCTAAGATGAAAACCAGGGTATTGGTCTAGACTTGTGTACTCAAGCGGACAACTCGAATCGAGGAGGGGGCTACGTACAGGGCACCAAAAGGCCACCCGAATTTGTAACTTGTCCGGCCTCTTTCTTATTTAAGGTATGACACTAACAGAACAGGGAGTCACGACCGGCGTGCACATCCCCGAAGATGAGAGGAGAAGGGTTCGTAACAGTTTTATATATAGTTCAAATAATATCAAAGAGGTAAAAGGCGGCATTTAGCACATTAGGCTCAACATGTAATAAAATCAGATAATAATAAAAGCCAAGCATAACAGTTATTCTAAGCTCGGATTCTTGAACCCTGAACCAGAGATTCTGGGTTCGTTCCCCAGCAGAGTCGCCAGAACTGTCACACCTCCTTTTCGTACACCCCTGAGGAGTATATAAAGGAGTTTTTCCAATTAAAGTGACATTATTTGAAATGTGATTATTTTTTCTTCAGAGTCGCCACTTGGAATATTTAATTGGTGTCCCAAGTCACCGGTTTATTTTTATCCCAAATCGAGGAAAATTTCGACTTTCCTTGTGAAGTCTACGAACCAGAAATTCGGAGTAAGGAATTCTGTTAACCCGAGGGAAGGTGTTAGGCACCCTCGGATTCCGTGGTTCTAGCACGGTCGCTCAACTATTATAATCGGCTTATTATCTGATTTTAATACATGTTTCTAGCCTATGGTATATTTTACCTTTAACCGCTTTTGTATAATTATTGGAAAATTGTAACGTTATTTAAAATATGTCATGAACCACGTCACATAAATGCACCCATAATCCGTAACACATTTTATTTAACATTGAGATTTGAATTTGGGTCACATAAATGCGCACCCGAATTTAGGAAATTGAGTTATTAAAATAACGCGCTTAAAGCAACTACGCATTTTTAACTTTTCGAGGGCCATGAAATTCACTGAATAGCACACCTCGATTTCTAAGAATTTTAATATTGATTAATGAGGGCCATGCATTTTAAAATTTTATTTGGCGCGGCGCACCTCAAATATTTTGAAAACTTTTCTTATTTGAAGTTATTAAAATCGAGTTACCTAAAAGGCACCCTCGAAATTGGCATTGTTACTATGTCATGGGAACCGTACCCATAGTCACAATGTTTATTAATCGTGCCTAAAAGCAAGCTACGAAAGTTTAAGGCGTTCAAGACTTCATTATTTAAATTTGTATTTAACTATTAAGAGGGTCATAGGTGATTGTTACTAATTACATGACTCACCCCCATTAATTAAAAGAAATATTTGTAGTGTTACACATTGGGCCAGCCTACTATCCATTCAGTCTCCCTCGCCCAAAGTTCTGTTAACTAAATTTTCAAAGCACTTGGCCCACCTAAACGAGACTAGCACAATATTGCAACATTAAAAAGGACAGAAATGAAACTCTTAAGCTAATACAAAATCAGATTCACACTCATCAATTTAAGTATACAAATCAATAGTTCTGAACCCAAAATCAATTATGATATCTAACAAAGACTTAACCATATTGGGCTGACCCACGTTCCAGATGGAACTTTTAAAGATTTGGGCTGGATGCCACTGAAACGGGTCAACTTAAAGTCATGCCCAAATCAGCTTTAGACAAAGCTGCATTTTCAGAACTGGACTACGAGTGCAGCCCAAACATCACAGAAAAAGCAATTCAGCATATGCACATTTGCATGAACTTAACCAGATTTAATACCACTTATACAATTGTAAGTAAGAATAAATTAATTAAAAATTCTCAACCAATTTGAACAGATTAACATAACAACTATAAACTCATTGATTAATTACAAAATTTATATACTAAACTATTACAAAACTTCCTAATTCAATCTTTGAACTCACAAAAGTAGCTGCCCAAATTCCAGCATAACACATTAACACAATAACCAATAGCCTTCTCCCTATTCCTTCTTCAGATTTCAGATTTAAATAATCAAAATAGGAAGAGATGAGATGAACACTGCTTCCTAGCTTTAATTAAACTCGAAAATGTTAACTCCAATTCTGTGTTAGTCAAATAAAATACTGTGTTTCAGCATGTTATTATTATATATCACAGCAGTAGCAATATTAGCATGCTTTAGTAGTATAAGTGATCACCAGTAGCTACTGAATTATTTTATGAGCAGTTTCAAGTAAAGTTTCAGTTAAATAAACAACAACAAGCAGAAAAACTGAAGCTAATAGGGAAGCAGAGGCAAAATAAAATAGAGAGTCGTGAAGAAAACCAAATACATATTACAGTAGTAATTCGGATTTCATTACAAACCAGCAAAGAACTCCAAACAACCACTAATATGTGATCCATTGACATTGATCAGTCCAAATTTACAACATACACAATTTCAGAGATTGATAGGAAGAGGAATTCAAACAGATTGAACCATCAAACATATCAACTGTATAGAACTAGGCAGTAAACAATTTCATTTCACTCATGATATCAATTTAAAGCTACAGAGATGCTCGAATATACCTATATGGCAGCAAACAAATCCTAAGAGAGCCAAATATAAAGCTGAGAACATCTACACTAGGAGCTCAGCTACCAGTTGACAGAGAACAACAACAAGAAAATAAAATCCAAAGTTTGATACCCCTTCGAAACCCAGAAATGCAGGAGAGGATTTAGCAATAACTCAGAAGTCTACTGTTTTTTCTTAACTTTAGTTTTCTTTTTCCATCTGTAATTGTGTGAATGCAATGAGTATGAGAATGTATATGTGTCCTCAGTTTTTCTGAATATGCTCCTCTTTTTATATTCAACCGTATGCCAAAAAACTCAGAGAATATATCCTAAAATCTGTTTTTTGTGCATGTGAGAAAAGAGTATCTTTTCTAACAAACTTCTAGACACCTGTCCTCTTTCAGTTATTTCTTCTGAAATTATCCATTTTAGCCCAGATTTTTCCTAATTTTACTTATCTATTTTGCATATTAGGACCCCCTAGGAGCTTCTGAATCTGTTAGTTTGTTACTGACAGATTCCCTTCCTATCTATTACCCAAATTAACCCTTCAATACCCTGATTTTACTTTTTAAACCTTACGGGTCGAGTCGACCCAACTCCAAACATGACCCAGCCCAATTCCGACACTTTTCCTTTTTTGGGCTTTGATTTTCATAAACCCAGTTCAACACCCACACATTTTATCCATGGCCTTTCACAGAGTCTTGATGACTCGGCCAGTTTAAACCCAACAAAAATGAAACAACAAAGAACAACAGGAAACAGACTAATTTTGACCAAAAATTAAAATTAAAACTAGAAAAACTAAAGAAGGGGTAGAAGATGAAGATACACTAAAAGGTGAAACAGAAAATAAAAAGAAATGAAAAAGAAAAATGAAGGAAATATCTCGGACCAAAGCATCTTCGGAGCTTTGATTTTTCAGCCAAGATTGACCTTAACCGTGTGTTCTTGTCAAGAACACACGGTTAAAGTCTATCTTGACTTTAAATCGGCTCAAGAATCTTCGATTTAGAAGTTCTGAAACTTTAGGGTTTCATTTTTTGATCTGAAATCGAAGGGATTTCAGGGGGTTTTGGCCGAAACGGGGTAGGGATTTGGGGTGAGGGGACGATAGCGGTTATTGGGTATGATTTTGGGCGGATTTGGAAGTGATTTGGGATGAGCCGCCATGGCTTCAATGGGGATTCAAGGGCGGCGGGTTAGGTTTCAGATGGGGTCGTTTAAGAAGATTAAATGAGGGTAGGAGGGGTCGGTTCGGACACATATATAGGCGGGAGGGGTCAGTTGAGAGCCGTTGGATCATCTGAGTTCAACGGCTCAGATCCACCAATTATCCAAACGACATCGTTTGGTTTCGGGGGAATTGGGGTCTGGGCCGGCCCGGTTGAACTACAATTTGGGCTCGTTTAATTACCAGCAGCCAAGTCCGATTCCTTTTGTTTTTTTTTTTCAATTTATTGTATTTTTTTTAAATTTTCTCTTTTATTATTTTTTTAAAAACTAAGAATCCTAATAATTAAAAATCCTAAATTACCTAAATGTGAATTTAAACTACTTAACTAATTATAAAAATTATAATAACACCTAATTCTAAGAGTTAAAGATTAAAGATTAAGAAAAGTGTGAAAATGAACTATTTTTGTGATTTTCCAATTTTATGAAACAAACAATTACTAATTTAATCCAAAAAATGTAAAAACAAATCCTAAATGCAATGCATGATATTTTTGGTATTTTCATGATTTAATTAATTAAAATTTAAACAAGCAAGAAAATGTAAGTAATTTAAAATCTAATAAAATTCCTAAAAATAGCGAATAATAATTAAAAATCTATTTTTTGATTTTATAGGAGTATTCTGGGTATGGCAAAAATCACGTACTCACACTCGTTAAAGCCTTAATAAAAATAAAATCTAGTGAAAAAAATTCTAGTGAATGAAAAAGAGTACACATGTTTAATAATATGCCTTTTGGGTTGACTCATTAAAAACCTTGCACCAATAGGACAAAACCTTGTAAGGGAAAAAGAGTACAACATGCATTAACTCCCCCTGATAACAGCATCAATTTACATCTTTGAGCCTTCGCATCCCAAACTTGTACACTAGCTTCTTGAAGGTTGAAATTGGTAGAGATTTGGTGAACAAATCAGTCATATTATCACTTGAACGAATCTGTTGCACATTGATAGCACTATTCTTTTAAAGATCATGTGTGAAAAAGAACTTTGGTGAAATGTGCTTTGTCCTATCTCCTTTTATGAATCCTTCCTTCAATTGGGTTATGCATGCTGCATTTTCTTCATACAAAATCGTAGGTATTTTTTCATACTTCAAACCATATTTTTCTCGAATAAGATGTATTATAGACCTCAATCACACACATTCTCGATTTTCTTTATGATTTGCAATTATCTCAGCATGATTAGATAAAGTAACCACAACTGATTGCTTAGTCGATTTCCAAGATATAACAATGTCTCCACATATAAATACATAGCATGTTTGAGATCGAGCCTTGTGTGGATCAGATAAATACCCAGCATCGGCATAGCCAACAAGATCGAGATTACAATCGTTGCCATAAAATAAGCCCATATCGGTAGTCCATTTTAGATATCGCAATATGTGTTTGATCCATTCCAATGTCTCTTTATAGGGAAAAGCTATATCATGCTAGGACATTAAATGAAAAAGTTATGTCATGCTTTATAGTATTAGAAAGATACATTAGTTCACCAATTGCAATAAGATATGGCACTTTAGGACCAAGAAGCTCTTCATGCTTTTCTTGAGGTCGAAACAGATCCTTATTCACATCAAGTGATCGAACAACCATCGGAATACTTAACGGATGTGCTTCATCCATGTAAAATCATTTTAATACCGTTTCTGTGTAGACAGATTGATGAACAAAAATCTCGTTAGCCAAATGTTCAATTTACAAACCGAGACATAATTTTGTCTTTCCAAGATCTTTTATCTCGAATTCCTTCTTTAAATAATCAATTGCCTTTTGGAGTTCTGTAGGAGTTCCAATAAGGTTTATGTCATCGACATATACGGTAAGTACAACAAACTCCGATGTTGTTTTTGTTTATAAAAATACATGGACAAATGGTATTGATGTAATATAAAATGCGGAAACAAGAAAACAAAGGATAGAAGCAAGACGCTCAATGATCTATCAAGACAACAAGTAGGAACTAGTCTACTTACCTTCTTGATGAAGTCACGGAGTACCTATACTATACGAACAACCCTCAAGACAACAATGGTCTTGCAAGCTGTTCGATCAAACAAAGTAACAAGTTCAATTTGGAATCACACCAAAAAACAAGTTCACAAACACACAGGTTTTTGGAGAGCACAAAGGCTTGGCCGGAATTTGTATTCAATATCAAAGTTAGGTACTAAAAATAATGAATTCTTTAGGCTTATATAGAATGAACCTTGTCCTAAATCAACTAAGAAACAATAATCTAACAAAAAGAATGGTCACGAAGGACACCCAAGTAAGATTCAATGTCTTCAATAACTACACAATAATACAACATAAACACAGATGTACACCATCAACAAATATTTCGTTCAACACAAGATGTGTGAACGCTCTTCTCCAAGTCTAACCAACGCCTTTTCTTGTCTTATCCAACATTGATGGCAGGAACGTAGCTTGATTAGGTTGACTTGCATCATTCTCCCCTTCTTGAGAAGATTTCGTCCTCGAAATCGAACCATCTTCATCTTTCTAAGCAGCACAACGAGTCAAATTTGAGACATTGAATGTCTTAAAAACAACATAATCAGCAGGCAAGTCTATGACATAAGCATTATTATTGATCTTCTGCAACACATGAAATGGTCCATCTCCTCAAGGAGCCAACTTCCCTTTCCTATGGTTCGGAAATTGTTCCTTGCGGAAGTGCACCCAAACCCAATCACCTCTCTTTAAGTCCAGCTTTTTCCTTCCATTATTCTTCTTGACCGCTACCTTTTCATAAGCATCCTCCAAAGTTTTCCTCACCTTAGCATGCAATTCAAGCAACGCGGCTTCCCCGTTTACTCCATCAATGCTAATAACTGCATCTCTCGACAAAGGAACAAGATCAAGTGGTATCAAAGGACTAAAACCATAAACACATTCAAATGGAGTAATGCTAGTCATTCGATGAACAGTTCTATTACATGCAAACTCCATAATAGGTGATCGGTCAGCCCAAGTGCCGGACTTCCCTTTGGTCAAAGCTCGAAGAAGAGCTCCCAAGGTGCGATTAACAACCTCAGTTTGACCGTTAGTCTGTGGATGATGTGATGTAGAAAACAACAGTTTGGTGCCAAGAGCACCCCATAAACACTTCCAAAAGTGACTCAAAAACTTAGCATCCCTATCACTAACAATAGTTCGAGGCACACCATGCAACTTTAATACATTAGCAACATGTTGTGCATCATCACTTTTTTATAAGGAATGAAATGAGCCATCTTAGAAAACCTATCATCAACCACATAAATGCTATCATGACCACCCCTAGATCGAGGCAGCCCCATCACAAATTCCATCGAAACATCTACCCGAGGGCTAGTAGGAAGGGGTAAGGGAGTATACAAACCATGATTATTAGACCTAGAATTAGCTATTTTACACTCAAAACACGCTCCACATACTCTTTCGACATCTCACCATGAGGACTCAGGTATGCAAACTCTCCCCTTCTTAAAAAGGTACCCATCATGCCACTGATACTTCTCAACCCGCTGCCCACTAGTTATGGAATCACACACACTCTTAAGCTTAGGTTCATGCTCATACATAGACTTAATACTCTCAAAACCCATCAACCTAGATGCTAACGTGATAGCCAAAGCAACTTCCTACATAGTGCGTCAGCTACTACATTCTCCTTTCCCTTCTTGTAATGAATCACGTAAGGGAAACTCTCAATGAACTCTACCCACTTGGCATGTCGTTTGTTTAGTTTCTCTTGACCTCTAAGATGTTTGAATGACTCATGATCACTCCTAATTAAAAATTCCTTAGGCCATAGGTAATGTTGCCAATGATTTAAAGCTCGCACGAGGGCATACAACTCTTTGTCATACGTAGAGTAATTCAAGGCAGCCCCCTTCAACTTCTCACTAAAATAGACAATAGGTTTCCCATCTTGCATAAGAACACCACCATTTCCCACCCCCGAGGCGTCACACTCAATTTCAAATGCCTTACTAGAATCAGGTAATTGTAACAACGGGGCTGAACTAATTCTATGTTTCAACTCTTGGAAGGCACCATCTTGCGGCTCCCCCCACACAAAAGGCGTGTCTTTTCTCACCAACTCCGTGAGTGGTGCTGCTATGGTGCTAAAGTCTTTAATGAAACATCTGTAGAAACTAGCTAGTCCATGGAAACTTCTAACATGTGAAACAGTAGTAGGAGTAGGCCAATCTCTAATAGCTTCAACCTTAGATTCATGTACCTCAACACCATTAATACTTACAACAAATCCCAAAAATACAACTCTCTCTACACAAAAGGCACACTTCTTATAATTAACATATAATTTTTTGGCTCTCAACACTTCAAACACTTGCCTTAAGTGATTAACATGGTCATATAAACTTCTACTATAAATCAGGATATCATCGAAGTAGACAACCACAAACTTATTAAGAAACGATTTAAGCACATGATTCATTAATTGCATGAACGTACTAGGTGCGTTGGAGAGACCAAAAGGCATCACCAACCACTCATATAGACCAAACATGGTCTTGAATGCAGTTTTCCACTCATCACCCAGTTTCATACGGATTTGGTGGTAACCGGACCTAAGATCAATCTTAGAAAACACACTCGAACCCCATAACTCATCTAGCATGTCATCTAACCTAGGGATAGGAGCACGATACTTTACCGTTATCTTGTTGACGGCTCGGCAACCAACACACATCCTCCAGGTGCCGTCTTTTTTTGGAACCAAGATCACGGGTACAACACACGGACTTAGACTCTCTCGAACTAGCCCATTAGTCAATATCTCATCCACTTGTCGTTGCAACTCCTTAGCATCCTGTGGATTGCTTCGATATGCAGTTTTTTCGAAATTTGTGACCCCGGAACAAAGTCAAGTTGGTGTTCTATCCCCTTCAATGGAGGTAGTTCACTAGGCATCTCCTGGGGAAACATGTCGACATATTCCTGCAAAATATCATTAACAACACTAGGCAAGGGGTGAACGTTAGTAGAAACTTCATTGTCACACTCAACCTCATAAACAGTACCATCATGTCAGGTCTTAAAGTAGAACTATCACTAGTTCCTTCCCCGGCATTCTTCCAAGTACTAGCGGTTCTTTCAAGGTTCTCCACTCGGATACTAAGCGCCCTTACTTCAGCCCAAAGCTCGGCCAAAGTAATATTTGTCATAACCTTTTCTCCTTCCGTAGTCATGTACCTGCAAAAGAAACAAGACTAGAGAATGTGTTAAGGTTAGTTAAAAATACTCTCTCTCACTTTTTGAATGACTCTCGGGTTCACTGAATTTCGGGTAGGATTTCACACTTGTCTTCAAATTGGCTTCCTCTAATTGATCAAGTTCCTTAGGGACCTTTCAAGTTCACAAGTTCAATAGTTTCTTCGGGGTGAGTGAATTTATGTGATTCGATAGGCGGACAACTTTTTAAGTGAGCACAAGAAACCAAGAATTATCTGCAAAAGTGGAAATTCTGAGTTTTAGCATGAGGTCCTACAAGCTCAAACATTAGTAATTACATAAGTAGGAAATTACCTAAGAATTACTAATTAGAATTAATGTAATTCAAGAAGGAATTTCGAAATAGTAAAGGGAAGGAAATTTTTGAAGCTTTCCCACTTTAGTTTGGAGAAGACCAATCCTCTCTCCTTAGCTCTTAGGATTTTCAGCCCCCTTCTCCTTTTCCAACACAAATTCGCCCCTCTTTTCCTTGTCCAAATAGAATTTCAACTCCTTGAAAGTTCTCCCTTTTGGATTGGGAGTTATTTCCTTCTTGGACTAGAAGTAGGGTTTCCTATTTCTCCTCCTTCTCCTCCCAAATTCGGCATCCCTTACACGTTTTAGGCCCCCTTACACGTTTTTGAAGAATCCTTTCAAGAACAACAAATTAACGTTCAAGAACTTCAAAAATTCAAGGAAGACTCGTTAAGAACGATAGAGGATTCAAGACCCTCTCCAAGAACGTCGCAAAACTCTTCAAGAACTACAATTTTAATTCCAAGAACTTCAAGATTCTTGAGTTTCACATGACTACCTTTAAGAACAACAATTTTGGGCGTTCAAAAACTTCAAGAATTCCCAAGATTAACTGAACTAATTCAAGACCACAAAATGATGTCCAAGAACTTCAAGAACTCCAAGATCAACGTGAACTAGCTTCAAGAACAACAAATTGGCGTCCAAGAACTTCAACAATCCAACCAAGAACTATTGATAATTCTTCTAGCAATTCAATTTACTTTAAGATTTCAACGAGGGTTTCAAGAACGGTTTTTAAATGATCAAGAACTTCAAGATTGGTTTCAAGAACGGATTTTAACAATCAAATCTTCAAGATTTCAACCCTATATGTTTCAAGAACTTCAATAAACAACAATTTTCGGGTTTCTCTTCTTTTGTTTTTTGTCACATTTTTTTTTCTTTTTTCTTTTTACCAAAAATGTAATTAATGAAAGAACCTAAACTAAGGCATGAAGAACAGGATTGGATTGTAGAAACAAACCCATCCCAAGCTCTGATACTAACCGATGTAATATAAAATGCGGAAACAAGAAAACAAAGGATAGAAGCAAGACGCTCAATGATCTATCAAGACAACAAGTAGGAACTAGTCTACTTACCTTCTTGATGAAGTCTCGGAGTACCTATACTATATGAACAACTCTCAAGACAATGATGGTCTTGCAAACTGTTCAATCAAACAAAGGAACAAGTTCAATTTGGAATTACACCAAAAATTGGACAAGTTCACAAACACACAGGTTTTTTGAGCACAAAGGCTTGGCCGAAATTTGTATTCAATATCAAAGTTAGGTACTAAAAATAATGAAGTCTTTAGGCTTATATAAAATGAGCCGTATCCTAAATCAACTAGGAAACAAATAACTAACAAAAAGGCCACAATTTGGCTAAGTAAAAAGAGTGGTCACGCAGGACCCCCAAGTAAGAATCAGTGTCTTCAATAACTACACAATAATACAATGTAAACACAAATGTACACCATCAACAAATATTTTGTCCAACACAAGATGTGTGAACGCTTGGCTCTTCTCCAAGACTAACCAACGCCTTTTCTTGTGTTATCCAACATTAGTGGCATGAACGTAGCTTGATTCGGTTGACCTGCATCAGGTATTATATATATAACCTTTGTTTAATAAATACTCATAGAGGCAGTTATACCACATTCGTCCTGATTGCTTTAACTACACAGAGATCTTTGTAATTTGATTGAAAATATTTTCCAGTTACTTCAAATTATGTGCCTCAGGCATTCTAAATCCTTCAGGAGTTTTCATATATATCTCACTATCAAGTGAGCCATAAAGGTAAGCTGTAATTAAATCCATTAAATGCACGTCAAGCTTTTCATGGACAGCAAAACTAATGAGATAACGAAACGTTATTGCATCCATAATAGGTGAATATGTCTCTTCATAATCGACACCAGGCCTTTGTGAAAATCCTTGTGCAACAAGGCGTGCTTTATATTTTTGTACCGCATTTTTCTCATTTCTTTTACATACAAAGACCCATTTATAGCCAACATGCTTAACACCATTAGGAGTTTGGACTACATGCCAAAAAACTTCACATTTCGCAAGTGAATCCAACTCTGACTGGATTGCTTCTTGCCATTTTGGCCAATCACATATTTGTCGACATTCTCCAATAGATTGAGGTTTAAGATCTTTACTATCTTGCATAATGCTAGATGCAACATTATATCCAAAGACATAACCCACCACTATATCCAATCGATTTAAATTTGTCTCAGTATCGATTAGATTTATTAATAGTTCCTTATTTTCTTGAGTCTTAGGCTCAGTGATTTTCTCATGAATCTCATGATTGGTTAAATCATAAAATTTTTATGAGACTCTTTCGTTGTGTCATCTTGATCATTTGTTTTTCTTTTTCTATGATTTTGTCCTTAGGGCCCAATGGTCTACCACACTTTAATCGCGCTTTTGACCAATTAGCTATGGAACTTAGAAGGTTGTCTAATAGGGACACCATACGGATTAAAACATTCTCTGCAGGGATATGTGATTTTGTTATTCTTTTCAGATTTGTAAATGCGTCTGGCATTTGATTTGTTATTTTCTGCAAATGAATAATCTTTTGCACTATTTTTTCACAAATAAAGGCACGCGGATCAAGATAAGACAATGATGTACTTTTTCACAAAGTTCTCATTTGGTCTCACCATTTTCTCCCCCTACTTTGGGAGAAAATGTCTCATTGAATCGATAACCTGCAAATCGGACAGTGAACAAATCACTCGTTAATGTTTCGAGGTAGAGAATAATGGAGGGCGATTCAAACCCAACATATATGCCTAACCTTCTTTGGGGATCCATCTTGGTGCGATATGGCTATACCAAAGGCACATATACCGGGCATCCAAAAATTCTGAAATGGGATATATTAGGTTCATGACCCAAAGCTAATTGCAACGGAGAATATTTATGATAATTTGTCGGTCTGAGACGAACTAGCATTGCTGCATGCAAAATGGCATGACCTTAAACAGAAGTGGAAAACCTCGTTTTCATGAGTAATGATCTTGCTATCAATTGCAGACATTTAATCAAAGACTCTGCAAAGTAATTTTCAGTGTAAACATGAGTTGCAGGATATTCTACTTTAATCCCAATTGATAAGCATAAATATTAAATGCTTTTGATAAAAACTCAGCGGCATTATCAAATTGAATAGACTTAATTGGATTATCGAAAAATGTGCCTGTAATCGAATTATTTGTGCTATTAGTTTTGCAAACGCTAAGTTAGGAGATGACAACAGGCACATATGAGACCATCTAGAAGATGCATATATTAAAACCATAAATTATCTAAATGACCCACTGGGTGGGTGAATAGATCCACAAATATCCCCTTGTATACGTTTCAAAAACGTAGGGGACTCAAACCCAATCTTTGTTGATGATGGTCTAATAAAATATAATGATCCGGCGGGCGGTTTTGAGTATTTTAGCCCTGTTTACCCTGTTGGATGCTTTACATATATGTATTTTTGGTTACATGACCTGCGGGATTGATGGTTTGGTTTCGGGAGAGTTTTGGATTGGTTTGGGACACTTAGTCCCTTGGTTGGAGGCTTAAGTTGTAAGGGTTTACCGGAGTTTGACTTTTATGTAGACGACTCCACAATGATATTTTGATAGTTCTAATAGTTTCGTATGGTGATTTTGCACTTAGGCGTATGTCTGGATTTAGATTTGGAGGTTCTAACGTTGTTTTAGCTTGAATTGGCAAAAGTTGAAAAGTTAAAAGTTTGCAAGGTTGGTAGGTTGGACTGAGGTTTGACTTTGTTGATATCAGATTCAGATTATAGTTTCGCGAGTTGGTATAGGTCCATTGTGTCATTTAGAACTTGCATGCGAAGTTTGAGGTCATTCCAAGTTGATGTGATATGGTTCGGCATGAGTTTAAGAACTTGAAAGTTCCTTAGTTCATTAGGCTTGAATTGAGGTGTGATTCGTTGTTTTGATGTTTTTTGGTGTGATTTGAAGCCTCGAGTAAGATTGTGTTATATTTTGGTATTGATTGGTGTGATTGGACGGGGTTCTGGAGGCCTCGTGTGTGTTTCATATGGGTTTCAGACCATTTCTTCTTGTTTTGGACTGCTGTTTTGCTGGTGTCTAATTTTGTTCATCAGGATTGCGACCAGTGTGTCGCATTCGCGTAAGGTAATTTAGGGTAGGCGTACTTTTCTCTTTGCGTTCACGAAGAAAGGACCGCGTTCGCTGAGCTTTAAGGAGGCAGTGATTCGCGATCGCGAGCATGCTCCACATTCACATAAAAGGGGAGCCCGGAGGGGTCTGTCAGGTGTAAGCCTTTGCGTTCGTGGAAACTAGTGTGCATTCGCGTAGGCATAGTTGAGTTGTGCATCGCATCGCGACTGGGATGTCGATTTTGTGAAGAAGGTTCAGCAGTTTAGTGAGTTTGTTCTTTGTGATCACGAAGGTTATTCCGCGATCGCAATGTGTATACCTGGGTAGATCATAAGTACTCTATTTTTGAGGGTTTTATTCATTTTAACATATTTTGAGTTGTAGATCTCGGATTTGGACGATCTTGGGAGGGTATTTTCCTAATTTGGATTGGGGTAAGTATTTTTGACTCGGATTTGTTTTTTTTTCATGATTCCAACCTTGAATTTAGCAATTGTTTGATGAATCAGATTGAAGAAATTGGGGATTTCAGTAAAAGTTTTTCTAAAACATAAATTGATGATTTGAAGATTGATTTAAGGTCGGAATTGGATAAAATTTGTATGGTTGGACTCGTACCGGAAAGGGTGTTCGGTATTTGTAAGTTTTGTTGGGATCCAGGGTACGAACTCGGGGTTGACTTTATAATTTAGTTAAAGATCGAAGCTTTATTATTCGAAATCGTTTCATATGGCTTTTATTTATGATATTAATTTATTTTGGCTAGATTCAAGCTGTCCGGAGGTTGATTCACGTTGGAAAAGCTTATTAGAGGATTGATTTAGCTTGATTGAACTAAGCATCTTGCCTAACTTGGTGTGGGAGAAATTTCCCATAGGATTTGGTCTAATTTGTAATATTTGTGTTATGTGAAACGATGTGTACATAAGGTGACGAGTGTGTACACGGGCGTATGTGTTGGTTGTGACCGGGTTAGACCTTAGGCTATTAATATGCCTTGATGTGAAGTTGTTTGTTATATGAAACATGCTTTTATTTTGTTGTTCACTCCCCACACTCTTATATTATTTTGATGCTTCTTGTACACATTGTTGTTGAGTCCTGGGCTATATCTTGTTGTGGCATTGGTATTATTATTGTGGTGATGTTGTGGCACATGTGTACGTGAGGTGCAAGGGATTTTTATTGTTTTGTTGTGATTGAGATGCACATGCAGTGGAATAAGGGTGGTGTGTATATTGATGCGCATGCGATGAGATAAGTGGGCATATGCGCATGTTGCTAGTAAGGGGAAATACTTCATTGTGAAGCACACACAGCGAGATAAGGGGCTTATGTGCATGAAGCTATTTCGAAAAGATGTTTTAAAACGTGAAGCTCACTCGACATCATAAGGGGGACTTGTGATTGTGATTTGTGAGTATGAGGTGTGGTACCTCGAGTTGATTCTTGTTGTAAATGTTTTGTTGGAAGGACTTGGGGATTTGAATTATCATTGTTTTCCTTAATTGATTCACTTGTATTTTAACTGAGTTTGAGTTAATTTGTTGTGTTATCACATGTTTACTCCTTGTCGCCATTTTTTGATTTCGCTTTATGTTGTTAGCTTTATATTGATATTCTGCACAGGTTTTATATTTAGTGAGTGTGTTGACTCGAACCTCATCACTACTTTACCGAGGATAGTCTTGATACTTACTGAAAATCACTTGTGGTGTACTCATACTACTCTTTTGCATATTTGTTTTGCAGATCCAGGTACCTCTGAGCGTGTCGGTCGTTAGTGGGCTGATTTGAGATTGTTGTGGAGACTTCAAGGTATACTTGTCATTCTGCTCACAGGTCTCGGAGTCACCTTCTGCTGATTTTCTTATTAATGTTTATTTTATTTCCAAACATTATCGTGTTTTGAAATTTCACATGTGCTCTCTGTATAGCTTATGACTTGGTAGCACCAATTTTGAAATTTATGTGACTTTTGTATTTCCGATGTTCGTTATTCATGGCACTTTTTAGCTTTACTTAATATTTAATCTGATATTTTCTGTTGATCTCATTTTGTATTAGGCTTACCAAGTCTTAGGAACTAGGTGCCATCACGATCCTCAAGGTGTGATTTTGGGTTGTGATATTAACTTGCCTTGATAACAAGAAGTGCACTAAAAATTATTATCTAAAAGAATCTTTAAATTCTTTAATGGATGTCCATTTAAGTTTTCTATAACTCGTCTCATCATAATTGATCCAGGATGTCCCAATCGATCATGTTAAAGTACAAAAGTATTGGAATCAGTAACCTTTTAGTTTACGATAAAATGTGCCTCAATTGCACTAATTCTTGTCTAATACAGGCCACAAGATAAAGATGAGAACTTCTCAATAACCTTTTTCTAGCCAGAGACATTCTTGGTAACGATGGGATATTCAAGATTATTCTCATCTATTGTCTCAACATGATATCCATTTCGGCGAATATCTTTAAAATTCAACAAGTTCCTCCTGGACTTGGAGGAGTATATTGCATTATCTATGATAGGTATTGCTCCCTTACGGAGAGTTATAGTAGCTCTTTCATAACCTTCAATTAAATTACTACTACCACAAAGTGTGGTAACATCTGCCTTACACATACTTAATGAGAGAAATATTTCTGCTCTTTGAATATTGTATGTGTCGTACATGAATCAATTAAACAAATATTTTTTACAATTGAACTTTGATCCAATTTTTCTTTGAGAGATATACATATTTGCATAGTCTTCTCAAAGAGCTTCTTGAGAAGGTAGAGTCTCAAGCTGATAACGTGAAATAAAATGATAAAAGAGAAGAAGAATATCGCAGAGAAAAGAGAGGTAATTCTATTGATTTATGGAATGAATTACAATGGAATAGAACCCCTCTATTTATAGGAAAAAAATGCTTAGGCACAAAGTAAAAAACTCTAAAATCTCTCTCAAAGATAGACATTCACCTTAAATACAATACTATTTATAACACTTACAAGTTTTGCAACTATTTAGTTCAAAAGTATAGCACGGAAATGTCATTTCCGTGAATCTGCGGATTGGAGATGACTGGTGCAAGACGTTTGAGACAATTTCACTTTTAGCCGCTCGGCTGAAACTTTTGACAATCTTTAGCCCACAAATCTATTATGCAATTTGAAGACAAAAACTAATTATAATAGCTAGCCAAAAACTTAAAGGCAGGCACAAAATTCCCGCTTCACTCCACTTGTGTCAGTTCAATGAAATATCTAACAAAGCTCCCTGATTTGCAGTTGTTCAAGATGGAGGACATGAGCATGGGAATGTGGGTTGAGAAATTCAGTAGTTCAAGACCGGTGTAATATGTACACAGCTTGAAATTCTCGCAATCTGGATGTGTAGATGATTATTATTCAACCAGTCACCTAGGTAGATGATCTGCATGTGGAACGAACTCCAATAGCTTGGCAAACCCCGATACTGCAACATGAGATGACAATTAGAGATGAAGAAGAAGGGTAACTGAGAATTGAGCAAGAAAATAGTTAAACAAGTTTTGTAGTTATAAAAAATATGATCTGTAAACTTTCCGAACACTCTATTTTAGATATGAAAAAGGTTGCTTAAGGGCCCTTGAAAATTCATTCTTTTGTTATCTCTACATTCTCTCTTTTTTCTTTCAATTTTTAAATACATTTTCTAGCCTATATGTGGTTGTATAGAGGTATGGACATACATGTGCAAAGAGAATATTCATATACACTTTTATATGTGTCCTACATAGCATTAAATCAGAGCTTGAGATTCTCATGCAAGCTTCTTCAGTTTTGTGTGAAGTTCCTTACCTACCTTCTCTCCTCCTAGCTAGTGATCCTTCAATACACATAATAGACTATCCTATACAACAAATATACTAAATAGACTGCCACTATACAAAATATATACAAAAAAAATACTAAATAGACTGTCGCTATATAATTTATATACAGTAGACTGTCACTATACAAAATATATACAAAATAGATTATCACTATACAAGAAATATACAAAGTAGACTATAACTACATAATTTATATACAATAGATTGTCAATATACAAAATATATACAAAATATATACAAAATAGAATGCCATTATGAAAAAAATATACTAAGTAGACTGTCACTATACAAAATATATACAAAATAGACTGTCATTATACAAGAATTATACAAAATAGACTGTCACTATACAATTTATATACAATAGACTATCACTATACAAAAAAAATACTAAATAGACTATCACTATACAAATATATATAAAATAGACCGTCAATACTAAAATTATACAAAATAGACATTTCGGGCTATTAGATGTAATATGTTTGGGCCGGAGGGATATTTCGGGTCAATGAGACAAAATATGAGCGATTAAAATTTTAAGGGGCTATAGAGGGTTGTTTTCTCAAAAGACAGTTTCCTCCCAAGTTCAAATAATTCTTCTACACATACTTCAAGCAAATAGATACACTTAAAATTACCTAATTATTCATAGAGAATTTAACTTAAATAATAGTTTGTCCAAAAAAGTAGTCGCCAGATTTATATATTCAAAAAGTTCTTAGAGAGGAAGTTCCACATGGGGACAGGATTAAACCCCAAGCTCAAGTCAGGATTTATAGAATTTCTTAAATTTAACGTTGACTATTTTGTGTGGTTGCATGCGGATATGACAGGTATTTCACCAGAGGTGGCCGTGCAGTGGTTAAGCCTGGATCCTAACATCCATCCGGTAAGGCAAAAGAAACACCCTATCATCGAGGTCAGAAATAGATTTGTCAAAGAAGAGATAACGTGATTACTGGATATCGGTTCAATCTGGGTGGTAAAATATCCCGACTGGTTAGCTAACGTAGAATTAGTTCTGAAAAAAAAAAAAAAAAAATTCGCATGGGCGCAGATTATAAGGATCTGAATAAGGCATGCCGAAAAGACTCATTCCCAATGTCAAACTTTGACAAATGATTGATGCGACAGCCGAGCACGAGTTGATGAGTTTCCTCCATTCCTATTCTGGGTACAACCAAATCAAAATGAACCTGGACGATCAGGAAAAGACTTTGTTCATAACAAACTTTGGCACATATTGCTATAATGTGATGCCTTTCGGGCTTAAGAACGCCAAAGCCACTTATCAGAGGCTTGTGAACAAAATGTTTGAAAAACTAATAGGGGAAACAATCGAAATGTACATAGATGATATACTGGTGAAGTCTTTGAACGCAGGTGATCATCTTAAACACCTCCAAGAAACCTTTGACATCCTAAGGAAGCATAACCCCCAAAAATGTGCATTCGGAGTCAATTCCGATAAGTTCTTGGTGTTCCTAGTGTCACAAAGGGGGATCGAAGTCAATCCCTATAAAATTAAAGCCATCGAGAACATTCCCGACTAGCTATCATATGTGAAAGAGGTTAGAGGTTAACAAGGAGATGACCGCTTTGAGCATGTTCATTTCCTGGTCCTCAGAAAAACGTCATCTCTTCTTCTAACTTCTAAAAAAGAAGAACAACTTCGAATAGGCTCCGAATGCCAGCAGGCTTTGAAAGATTTGAAAAGGTATTTATCGAGCCCTCCGTTACTATCGAAATGGCATGCCTCGACCTCGGGGAGCACGACAGGCGCTCAACCGAGATAACCCGGCCGAGCAAGCCTGTACAATACCTCCTATCCGAACTCACCCATGAATAAAGAGAAGATCTATTTCATTAATTAGACCAGGAGAAGATCATTTGAGCACACCAATCCATTACCATTAATTATATCATATAAGTTCTCAAAATACATACAGTTTCATAGTTTGAAGTGGAACATATGGTACAAATACAACATTACTAGTTTGACTTTCCCAACACCAATATACAACCCACACTATGTCTACGGATCCTCTAATAGATACAAAAGAGTACTATGATAGTGCCAGCAATGAGGCCCCGGCTATACCTCAAAACATAATGCACAAGGAACAAAAGATACATGACTCCAAAATGAAGTGGGGCTCACCAGGTCAGCTGAGAAGAGGGTGTACTGCTATCACTGATCAAAGCCGCCTGCTATGGAAGCACCTGCATCCATTAAAGATGCAACAGCCTCGGCAAAAGGGACATTAGTATATATGGAATAATACTAGTATGAATGACTAAACACCCTCTCAATAGAACGAGTAATAAAACAAGGAAGAACAATCTCTAAATCAATGGGAGTCTCAAAAAATACCAAGACATCAAGTTACGAGCAAGATAAGATTTCAAGTAAATTACATTATTTTAGGTTGGGAGATCTTTAGTACCGATATACCATCGTGTCTTTAGGACAGAGTCTGATCACGGCCCATTCGGCTAGGCCGTCTCACCCAAAGACATCCAATCACAATCACAGTCATTATCTCAATCACAATCTCAAGCACCATCACCATTATATGCGCAGCATGGCGTCCGATCTCGACCCGACTGTCTAGGCCGTCTCACCACAATGCTGTGTGGATTGAATTCCCCTTTTATAGCAATCATCTCATCCTATTTAAGGGGAATAATCTCATCACATCAATCTCATCCAAAATAAGGGGAATAATCACAATCCACTCATACACCGGCACGTGTAGTTTCGGGGTTAGGTTATTTCAACCTACCCTTCCTCGGTGACTAAGGATACTCCCAAATGTTTATTATATAAAGGACTTTCAGCACATTTCATTGTCTTTTACTCGTCTTTTCATTTCATTGGCACTAGTGGCCACAAATGTAATATCATTCTAGGCATGTCGATCATATTTCATATTTCATTTTCACCCCTTTCACTTTCAAACATCATCATGGGTTATCAACAACAAACCATCTCTAATCACGACTTTTAATACACATATGAGCAAATAAGAGTCTTAGGCACAATTAGCTTTCTTCCACAATTTGGCATAATAACTAGTAATTGAGACATAATTGAATTCATAATATTTTGACACATGGTCACATTTGAATACAATCTCGAAGGATAACACAATATGATAAGAGCATTCATAATATATTTTGAACATATATCTTTCGACATAGAGTCTATTCGGAGTAGTCAAATTCATAAGGAACAACTCGGAACATAAGACATAGGAGCTTGAGCCAATCATAATTACAACTTACAAGGACATCATGGATTCGATTCTACAAGAGGAGTTCATCCAACATACCTCGCTTTGAGCTCTCTTAAGTACTACAATGATACGGAAACCCTAGCAACCTCAATCTATTTAGAAACATAACAATTTGGACCATAATTAGGAAGACAAGCGGGGATTCAGCTCATTTGAGCATTTTAACAAATACTAGGTGGGCATTATGATTTCAAGGTCCTCCTGTGGTGGATTCCTTCATCCCACAACCCAATATCTACCCTTTTGAGCTCAACAACCTTCCCACAACTTTGTTGGTACATGAATGCACAGATAACACCCCCATATCTAAGAATCACACTCCCGATTACCCATCTTCTACCCCAAACTCGAAATTGGAGACTACGGTATGGAACCTTATCTCTTAGATGAAGACCTTATGAATTTTTCTTGTGAATTGTTTAAGACTTGAGCAAATATTGATGAACCAAGCACATAGGGATTCCTCCTCTCTCTCTAAAACACTCCCCACTCTTTAAAATGGCAAAATTCCTCTTCAAAAATGGTTCTTTAAGTCTATTTATTAAAACAGGGTCGGGTATAAAATAGGAAAATGGACCTTTTGAACTCAGCTCTACAACCAGCTCTACAGTCGCATAGTGGACCGCATAATAGATATGCGACCCACAAAATGGGCCGCGAAAGTGATGCCAAAAACTGGACTACTCTGGATCAGTCTGTGGTCAAGTATGCGGTCTGCAGACTAGTTCTGTGGCCGCAAAATGGACCACAGAATCACCCTCCGAATTTCTTCATGTCAATTCTGCTACGAAAGTGCGGCCCGTGAAACGATTATGGGGTCACATAGTTGACCGCAAAATGACCTTCAAAATTGGCCATTTCTCTGTTTCACTCTGCGGAGAATCAGTGGTCCGCGAAGTAGTTCTGTGGTCGCATAATGGACCACAGAAATGCCCTGTTCTGTAACAATTTTTCTTCAACTCCCTAATGCAGAAATGCCCACGTCACTCTACCTCGTCGCCACAAAACTCCGGGTTCTAGGTGAAATTTTATTAGGCCTTACACGAAAACGGAGGAAGGCGAATAGTTACTGATTTACTTAGCGGTCTCAAAGGTAGTTGTAGCTGCCATTTTAGTCAGTGAAGATGAAGGTACGCAATCTCCTATCTATTATGTTAGTAAAATTTTAACAGGAGCGAAAACTCGCTACCTACACCTCGAAAAATTAGCCTTAGCTCTCATAGTCATTGCTCAAAATCTTAGGCCTTATTTTCAATGCCACCCAATAGCCGTGGTGACAACCTTTCCCCTGCGGAATATCCTTCACAAACCTAAAATTTCAGGTAGACTGCCCAAATGGGCAGTCGAAATAAGTGAACTTGACATAGAGTGTAAACCCAGGACTGCGAATAAGTCACAAGTTTGGCCGACTTTGTGGCCGATTTCAGTCATGGATTGCTGGGTTTGGGAACCAAAGAAGCGGTGCTGGTGTCGGAATCATCATCGGGAGTTTGGACCTTGTTCACGGATGGAGCTTCTAACGTGAAAGGTTCCGGGCTCGGGGTAGTACTAATCACGCCCTCAGGGGAAACCCTGAGGCAGACCATAAGAACTGTTCCCTTGACTAAGAATAAAGCTGAGTTTGAGGCTTTGATTGCAGGACTTGAGCTAGCCAGGAAACTGGACTCCGAGGTCATAGAAATCAAATATGATTCCCGACTGGTAGTAAATCAGGCATACTAGATCTTCGACACCAAAGAGGAACGCACAACAATATGTAGTGAAAGTACAGACTCTGCTCGCGTGGTTTAGGGAATGGTCAATCACCCACATCCTGAGAGAATAAAATGCAAAAGCAGACTAGCCAATCTGGGCTCGTCAACGGAAATAAAGGGATCAGACTCCGATACGGTCCTGCAGTTTATATATTCAGTATTGGATGTGGACGGTTATTATGAAGTAAACGCGACCAATTTGGTCTGGGACTGGAGGAATGAGATCATTAACTATCTTGAGCACGGTAAACTACCCAAAGTTCCCAAGGCATCCCAGGCGCTACGCATTAAAGCAGCCCGTTACTGCTTCAGGGGATCCAAATTGTATAGAAAGTCTTTCCAAGCCCGTTGGCCTGATGTTTAGGAGCCTCTGAGGCTAATTACGTCATGAGGGAAGTCCATGAAAGAATCTGTGGGAATCACTCTAGTACGGACTCGTTAGTGTTAAAGTTAGTTAGGGCAGGATACTACTGGCCCCGGATGGACAAGACGCTAAGGCATTTATTCAAAAATGCAACATAGTTCAATGCCATGGGCTGTTGGTATATCAACCGGCAGAACCATTACACTCGGTATTGTCGCCTTGGATATTTATGAAATGGGGGATGGACCTAGTCGGTCCGCTAGCGCCGGCTCCTGTTAAGGTAAAGTTTCTTTTGAGTTTAATTGATTACTCTTCAAAGTCGTTTGAATTAGGTCCTTACCAAAAAATCGGTGAACGCGAAGTGGTCGATTTCCTATGGAGAATATAATTTGCAGGTTCGGAATACCAAAGAAAATAGCCTATAATAACGGGCCACAATTTATAGGCGCAAAGGTTACCAAATTCCTTGAAGACTTGAAAATCAAAAGAATCACACCCTCGCCATACCATCCGAGTGCAAACGGCCACACGGAATCGACAAACAAAGTGATTATTCAAAATCTCAAAAAGAGATTGGAAGCAGCCAAAGGCAAATAGCTCAAAAAGTCACCGGGAGTGCTATGGGCGTACCGAACAACGGCCAAATCAAGCACGGGAGAGATGCCTTTTTCTCTCGTATAAGGAGCAGAAGCCTTGATCCCAGTGGAAGTGGGAGAAACTACCATGAGATACTTCCGGGCAGACGAAGAAGTAAACAATGAAGCGTTGTTGGTCAGATTGGAGCTGCTCGACGAACGCAGGGACTTGGCGCATATAAGGATGGCGGCCTAGAAACAAAGAATGGAAAGATATTATAATCGAAGAGCCAATCTCGGTTATTTCAAACTAGGAGACTTGGTTTTAAGGAAAGTGACTCAAAATACCCGAGAGCTCAATGCAGGAAACTTGGGTCCAACGTGGGAAAGCCCCTACCAGGTTTCAACTGCCTCCGGGAAAGGATCATATGAACTGGAAAATCAAGATGGAGTAAAATCGCCGAGCAATTGGAATGTAGCACACCTCAAAAGATACTATTGCTGATGAGCACCACCTGTACTGAAAGTATGTGCTGCACTCTTTTTCTTTCATCCAGTTTTGTCCCAATTGGGTTTTCTGGAAAGGTTTTTAACGAGGAAGCAACGGAAAGCATATTACAAAGGAAGCACCATCAACATAAATAGAACATTTAAATGACAAGGCATGGAAACAATGAACCACTACGGGATGGTTCGATAATCTTTTGCTCGACAGCAAAGTTCCTAACGGGAAATAAAGCTTGTTATCGAACCAAAGGTTACCCAACCGTTCACGGGTGCAAGCCACTAAGGGTGGTTAGATAATCTTTGGCTCTATAGCAAAGTCCCTAACGGGAAATGAAGCTTGCTATCAGACTAAAGATTGTCCAACCATTCACTAGTGGAATCATCAAAGGAGCAAGACTTCTAGTGTTCCAATTTGCATTCTTCGAATTCGAACATTGGGGGCGGGGATGACATGAGTATCCGACCGAACTAAGAATAACTACGGCCGCAATCGGGATAATGTGGAACCCTCTGAAGCAGGAGAAATCCTCCTCGTCTAACGATTAACATGATTTTCGGGGTGAACAGATTAATGGTGTAACCTTTTTGGCAACAAAAAAGACAAAGGTAGCGGTGACCCGTAGCAAGAGACTCCGGGAAGTCGCCGAGGATGATATCACCTTCACGGAGGAGGACCCAGATGGACTTCTAATACCACACAATGATGCCCTGGTAATTTCTCTTAATAATTTAGATTTTAAAATTAAATGTGTTTTGGTGGACCTAGGAAGTTCAGCCAATATTATCCAATGGAGAGTGCTGGAAAAAGCCAAGCTAACCAAAAGCATCATTACGGCCACAAAGCTCCTTGCAGGGTTCAACTTAGCAAGCGTGACAACTCGAAGGGAGATCCTGTTGCCCGCGAATGTTGAAGGGGTAATTAAGACGACCCTGTTTGAAGTAGTAGATGGTAATATGGGCTACCCCATTATTCTTGGAAGACCATGGCTGCATGAGATGAAGGTTGTGCCATCAACATACCATCAACTTCTAAAATTCCCAACCCCAGAGGGGATTAAACAAATAAGAGGGGATCAACCCACGACAATTTCTTTACTCTCATGGATCATCATCATAAATATCAACAAATAGAATATTCCAGAAATCACAACGTTAGGTTCATTAGTAATGGAAACTTTAGACACAATAGGTTTCTTCCCAAAGAATGAGGCAAACTGACCAGCAATAGAAACACACGTTAAATTCATAAACGAGCAATACAACATTTATTTTCGAAATACTTTTTTCCCAGAAGGGCAATACAGAATTTCAGCTTGTGAGTAGGTAAGAACTCGGGTCATATTAGAATTGCTTATAAAGGAGAGCATGTCTTAGGAGTAGTACTTACCTGAATAGATGATAATCTATTGATTGATTTCCTTGATTCTTGAAGGTTGGTGCAAGATTGAATGATTAGAATGCTAGGTTTTCTCCTTCTCTCTCTAAAATGCTCTTACCTCTCTCTAAAATCATCAGATATTTACTTCAAGATGAGCCCTAAGGCTATCTATTAAAATGGGGTCGGGTTATAAAAATAGGAAAATGGACCATCCAAACTCATCTGCGGTCGCAGAATGAATTGCATAACAAATATGTGGCCCGCAAAATGGACTGAGAAAGTGATGCCCAAAAACTAAAATGGTCTAGATAGGTCTGCGACCAGTCTGTGGTCCACAGACCACTTATGCGGCCGCAGAATGGACCGCAGAACCATCCAACAAAATTCTTCAAGCCAAATCTGCGATGGAAAATGCAGACTGTGAAATGGATGTGCGATCGCGGATTGGACCGCAAAACAACCTTCAAAATTCAACCATTTTTCTGCTCAACTCTGCAACGGGTATGAGGCCCATCGAGTGGATCTGCGGTCACGAATCTGACCGCATAATTAGCCCTTCAGCAAAAAATTTCCACCAATACCTTAATGCATTCTTCAACCCAAAAAGTCTGTACTGTGGCGAGCAAGCTCGCCAAGAATATTAACTACTACATCCATACACACTACCCGGCATCAGCACCACAAAACTTGAATTCTTTGGGGAAACTTTACGGGGCCTTACAATTCTTAAGTGTTGATTGCCACATAAACCCGGATTACGAGAAACCAAAGATGTATCATCTGGACCGGGGACTGCGCGGCCAGCCCATAGAAACAAGTAGTACAAGTTAGCCATAAGTAATGGCAATTTTTTTTCAGCACAACGAATGCATATGTACTTTTGAAAATGGAAGGAATAAGGTAAAGTGATTTTATTTTTATCTTGTTTCTTGTCCAAACTATCAATTGATTTTATCATTTAAAAGTTAATCACGTACCTCAAATGCTAGTGCCAGAATGAACAAGAGACGTCCTCTTCAAGAGCACCGTAAACATAAGTGGGCCCGCTCTTATGAAACCCTCACAGTAAAGGGTTGGTTCTAGAAGATTTTGTGCCCGGAACCCAAATGCTATCGGTGAAAGAATGCACCTGAAGCCTTGCATAACTCGATGAAAAAAGAACAATTTGCGCAATGCTTAAACGAAAAAGAACTTTTATATAACAAACGTGCCAAGCAGCACAAGTACAAAAGTATGAAACAAAAAACTACGGGGAAAGAAAGCAAAAATCTAAACTACTGTGTCCATAGAACCCGAGGGAAGAGAAACGTTTGCGCCCCCAAGAGAAGTAGGTGGCTTTGTCGCCGACTCGGGATCTTGACCTTCATCATCATCCCCTTCAACTTCTTCATCCGTTCCCGAGAACTTAAAATCGGAACTAGAAGAGTCAATTGCATCAAGTTGAACGGAGAGGCCCCTTCAGGCAGTTCACTCCAATTCACGGGCCTTGTCAATCTCGGCATCAAAATCAATGACGTTCTCTTTGGCCTCTTCCAAGGTTTTTCTCCTCATGCTATACATAAAATATATTTTTTCAAACAATGGAGAAATCTGCTCGGCGCTGAAGCTCTAACTTAAGCTGATCAACCTCGGTCTAAAGGTTATTTCACCCGGATATTGTGGCCTAAAGGCTGAGATCAAGGTCACTGATAGTGGAGTTATAAACTTTATTGTGCTCCATGACCCTCTTATACTTCTCTTCCATCTGGGCACATTTCTCCTCAGCAGCAGCAGCTTCTTCAGCTTTGATGTTCAAGGCTACCTCCAAATTATTCAACCTCTCAGTAGAGGCAGCCTCGCGCTCGGCAGCAGCAAGGACAATATTTTTGGCATCACATCATTTTTCCTTATCCTCTTGAAATGTACCTTTAAGAGGGCAGCCTCTTGGCTGAGGGTCATCACCTCCTGCTCGCTCTACTGCAATCGAGCCTCGAACTTAACGGCTTCGGCAGCTTGTGCTTCCAGTGTCGGGAGGCGCGCAACAATTTGATCCCGCTCGGCCAATTGTTGATCCCGCTCGGACGCGAGTTTTTCTTTGTCGAGGATCAACTTTTGAAGGCCCTCAGAAGCAAGAAAGTTAGCCTGCAAAGCAAAAATGCAAATCATAAATCCTGTCATAACAAGACAAGAAGAAGCAATAAAGGGAACAAATATTATACTATTGCTTCTTGTGCATGACGTTGTTTACCATAAACTTCTCCGAGAGAGAGTGTATTTTCTTCTTATCTTTCTCTGAACCCAGTGGCTTCAGGTAATTGGCAAGTTCAACCGACCCGGATAGCGGATGACACTCGGTAGAGACCGAGAGGGAGACGCTCTTCCTCCTCTAAGAATCTGCAGAGGGGGGCGAATAGTTATACCCCAAATTCCCATGGTCGAGAGGGGGGACATCCTCCTCCCGGGTGTCTACCGCCGGTGGGGATGACGTAGCAGTTGCTGGTGGTGAAGGCATGGTTGGATATGAAGGAGATAAAGCTGATGGGGTGGGTTAAGAAGCAGCTGCGGCAAAAGCTGTGCTAGTTATTGGTTTCTCATCAACCAAACACGAAAGAGGCCCAGTACCGAGCCTCACAGTACTGGGAGCAATGACTGGGACTCGGAAGCGAGAATTGGCATCCTCCACTATACGCACTCTCCCTGGAGCGCTTGGACGTCGTCCTCAGTTGGTGTTATTAGCTCTTTAGATTGATCATTCTATTGAGCTAATGAAAGTCGTCGTCTCCTCTATAAGGAAGCCCCTTCATCACTGGCTCCCCTATCATCATCAATCACCATAGTGGCTGGGGGTGGCTCAGGCGCTTCGTTCTTCACCCTTTTATTATTACCCTCGGACGTAGAGGAACGTCGCCTTTTATTTTTCTTACTTGTTCTCCCCTCAGGGAATCCGAGAGGAAGCACCTGCACCGAAAGCAGGTCTGATGGTGCCCTTTCGAGTGAAAGCCTCTTGCAGCAACCTCATCGCATCTACGGTATCAGCCAAAACATCCTCCTGGAGGATGATAACAGAGCTCTACAGAAGACCTGAATATGACGGAAAGAGAAGTTAGCCAATGTTCTTATACGTGAGGTAAAAACAAGATTCGTTCGAGAAAGACCTTACCATGATTTTTGGCCTTCCACCAGTATTTGAGGGCCCCAGTTCTTTCCACCGGCCGGTCTCAGGCGTGGTAATATCCAAAATCTTTTGGACCCACTGGTCTAAGCCTTCAACTCTTGGTGGTGTCTATCGAGTTGCTGAAATGATAAAAGAGAAGGACGGTAACAACATGAAACAACCTTTAATCAGAGAAAGGACAAACATTTTACATGTACGAGTCCATGACTTTGGGAAGGATGGAGTTGTGCTCGGGATGATATCCCTGGTGGCATCTACAATGAACCGCTTCTGTTTACCCTTAACTACGGGTAACAATTAAATTTGTACGTGATATTAAGGATACGTGACTTGGCCTGATACAATTAAAGAATGAACGATAAATAAAGGCTAAATTAAATGAGTAAAAGAGTAAGCGAACCGCGGAAGTCGAATAATTCAACTATGACGGAATGAATAAGAATGAAGCAAGTACTTGATGAAGAAAACAGTTAAAATACGCTAATTTTGTATATTGATCGTATGTTGTCCTTTTCTTTACAGTAGGGTTCCCTATTTATATAGGAGGGAAAAGAATCCTATACAAGGTAAAAGACCTAATTACAGGGTAAAAAATCCTTAAAATTATTGGGTTCAACGTCTTTGTTGATTTGGGCCGTGATTCCCGCCGAGATATTTACATGTCACGAGATTTCCGGCCCTTCCGTTATGTGAATTTGATATTTTTACCATAAGATGCTTTACCCGGACCGGTCCCGATATCCTTATCTCGAATGCCTAGCTTTATTCCGATGACACCTAATCTCGGACTTCCCTTCTCGAAGAGCCGGTCTCGACCTACAGGATGGCGACCTCAATCGACACCAAACTTTGAAACCCAAGACTGGTGCTTCCTATGCACTCGATCGTATCCGACCCCATACTGATAGTCCCCTCATTTTTTGGAGAGTAATGACAAGAAACGATATGAGTCACCGCTTTCAGGATAAGGTTAAGCGGAGACACACTTATAACGAACGACACGAAATTTGAAGTGTCAAATCAGCTAACACAAAAATATCTTGTTGATAAATGACGGCAGCATGATGACGTGCATGGCCACTATCAAAAAGGTCTTTCCGTATCTCAGCTGGCGGCAAATTCTATAACTTCTGCAATACCTATTAATGCCTTCCCATCTCGTGTTTCGAACTGCTGCTTTTGAAAAGTATAAATAACCCCTTCATTCTTCGATTTCCAGGTTTTGCGTCATTTGAATATTTTCTTGCTTTTACCCTCTGCATTTTTACGCATCAAGTAAACTTCTTTCATACACTTCCCTTTGCTCGCCTCCCATCTCTTCAACTCCAATGGCAAAAACATCTAAATCCGTCCCTCAAAAACAACAACCTTCTTCCTCTCAGTCAGCTGAAGAGGTTGAGCCTGTCGTTGTTGAGGAAACTTCGGTAGAGCCTCCTCTAAAAGCTTTCATACCTGTTGGATGCTCGACCGACTCGGACTTCAAGGTGGAGAAGGCCTCTTCAGTACCGGCCGAGGCGAATCGGTCGCTAGGTACATTAGCTCAATCACGAACAAAATCCTTGACAGGGTGAAGACGGAGTGTAACTGGGTTGGCAAGGACGTGGTAGTCCCCTCTCCGGATGAGGCGATTACCACCCACGTGGAGGGTTACTTGAGCGTCTATATCTACCCCTTCATGTTGGGACCTTTGGACCCCATAATTTTCGCTTTTTGTAAAAGGTACAACATTACATTGAGCCAGGTTCATCCCTCCGTTTGGCGGATAGTTCACCTTTTCCGCTTTTTTGAGTAAGGTCGACGGCCACCCCTTCACCGTTGACCATTTGCTTCGACTGTACAGTCCCCGAATCTTCCGAGGGGGGCTAATAAAACTTGCTCGTAGGTCCAGTAAAGCCCCATTTTCGAGCATTGATGAGGACAAGGACTGGGGTTGGACGAGCTGATTTGTTCGAATAAGAACCTCGGACCTTATCGCTGCAGAAGACATGCCGTTCCCTAAAAAGTGGAACATGGACCGTAAGCATCATTTTCCTACCTAAATCCATCTGTTGTTCTTCTTTTTGATATCTCACTGATATATTTTGTAAGGTGTAGCTGTTTCTCAAATGTCGGCCGTGATTCAACAGTTGGAGGAATAGGTCCGGAAAGTGGTAGCTCAGAGGACCTACTCGGAGCGCGCTTGGCGTGAAATATCGAAAGGCCTTTGGGAGGACAAAAATCATGGTGAGCTTAATAATGTTCTCATTCCTTGCCATATGTGATCGGCGCTACTGATATCTCCACTTCCTCTTTTCTTTGCAGGTCTATCGAAGGATGCCGAATTGAGGCCGACGTCCACCGATAGAGAGGTTCCCTGTCCTTCCCTTGTTTTGGAGAAGGAGGGAGAGAAGAAAAGAAAATAAATCCCCGGTCCCTCTGAGCCCGAGAAAAGGAGGGTTAAGAAGAAGAGCATAGCTCGTAGGCCCAGAATCGCCGACCTGGCTATTCGGCTGAGCGACGACTCCGAGGAAGATAGGAACCCGGTACTTTAAATAATGAACCATCTCGGACAGTCCTCGAGCCGACTATCGATGAAGTTTGCATCCCTATCGCAGAGGACCTTGAGGCAGGGACAAGAACCGGGGTATGCATCGATGCATGGGAGGCAGTACAAGGAATCTCGGACCTCCCAGAGACAATGGACTCTCCCTCTTTTTCGGAGGAAACCCTTAACCAAGCCTAGGCTGCAAGGACGCATACGCTGAGCAAAGGCCTCATAGCGGTAGGAGCCTTCGAACACTTTTTCGATGGAGTGCCCTCGGCTGATACCTTCGGGCTCGAAGTGCCGAGAAAGAGTCCTTTCGCCAAGACGAGCGGGGTATCTATCGGTCTTAAGTTAGTCGATAGATTTCCCGCTCCAAGTTCCAATCCTGATCGGAAGAGGATAATAAAGTTCACCATTCCTACATATGCTAGGGCTCTGGCCGCGCACGTGGGCGTGGCTAGCTACCTTCGGTGTTTGGTGACCGAGGAGGATCAGGCTGCAATGGATGCGGTGGATGAGGCCTGTTTATTCAATGAAGCTCAACAGGCGGCAAATAATGTAAAATTCCTCATAGGCTCTGTTTGGCATCAGTTATTTTATCCTTAGACTTGTACTGACCGTTTTATTTCTTCTCACACTTTGCAGTCTTCGGTGCTTCATCATGAAGCATTCCTTCAGCTAAGGGAAGAAAAACCACGTCGCCAACGACTCGAAGGGGAGATGTCGAATATTCGGGCCGAGTTGGACTTCATGCGCAGAGAGCATGACAAAGCACTTGACCAGCTGGGCAGCAACTTGACCGATTAAATCAACTTCGGTCTGCAGTGAGCCAGGCCAAGGCAGAAACCAGTGAATGGAAAGCCAAGGCCGATTGACTTCGGAAAAGGAAACCCTCCGGGCTCGCGTGATCCCCTTGGAAGAGCAAGTTTCGGAGGCACAAGAGAAAATCGGGGTTCTGACTAAGAGCACCGATTCACTTCAGTCCCAAGTCGAGACGCTCACTCTGGATCGGGATGTTCAGGTGAACGAGCTGCAATCAGCAAAGTCCGAGATTGCAACGTCCAAAGCCGACGCCGATGATCTGATAACTCAATACAGAGCTGATGCTGAGGCCGCCCAAGAGCAATCAAAGATTTTGGTCGAGTACGCTAAGTGTCAGACCCGTCTTTCTGTCCTCGAGGAGCTACAAGCTCGAGGCTTCAATCTATCTTCTGAGGTTGATGAAGCAGCAAAGATCGAAGTCGATGCAAGGAGGCGGGCCTTTCCTGAAGAAGAAGATGATTCTGATTCATGCTGCCTGTAAAATGATACGGCCCTTTTGTAACATACTTTAATTTGTATACATAAAAGAATTCCCTTTTTTGTCTGACTTTGTTCTGAAATTTTCATATCTCGCAAATTTTCCTGCCTCCCGGGCTTAGCTAGGATTTATTTCACTATAGATTTTCTTCCTCTATGGCCAATCGAATAAGGCCCACACCTCGAGAGGAGGGGTCGAGATTTTCCCTGATAAGTCTTATTTCTTTCCGAACTTCGTTAATTTGGCAGGACCTTGATCCGTTTAAGGAATTGAATCTGTCTTAACAGGTTTCAACCCGATTCGGCCTTAGCCTTTTACGAATTCGGAGTTGCGTTAATGGGCTTTGTTTCTCCACGAACTTTATTAGTTCGATGTGGCCTTGGCCTATAAAGAAATCGGGATGATGCCTTAGCAGATTTTGTTCCCTTTTGAACTTTAATGACTTGATTTGGCCTTAGCCCTTTTAAAGAATCGAGGTTTTGCCTTGGCAAGTTTCAATCATCCTCGAATTTAACTTGATTCGGCCTTAGCCTTTTATAAATTGGGATTTGCCTAAGTAGGTCTTATTTCCCTTCGAGTTTTGTTAACTCGATACGGCCTTGGCCTTTTAACCAAATTTGGGGTTTGCCTTAATAGGTCTAATTCCCCTCTGAATTCAGCGCAAATATTTGAACAATGTTAGTTTTCGATAATGTAACGAAAATCAAAGAGGCCATTGGGCTCAGACATAGAATATCGGTGCCAAAGAAACTTTATAAGCATTCATACGCTTGTACAACTTTGCTTAAGGGGTAGATCGATCTATTTGGCCACGGTACTTTCGACCGTTTGACCCTTACATTGATTCCTAATGATCTACGAGGAGTCCCCCCGAATTTGAAGTAGCTAATAAAATATTCGAAGTAGACAAGCAATCTACAGATATTCAAGGTCGATTGAAGTTGTGCACCAAATATCATTATCTTCGATGAGCGACCGATCTAAGTTAACATGATTCCTGGTTGCCTCATTAAAAACCTTACTGTAAAATCCAATTTGGGACAAAACCAGTCGAAGGAAAAAGAGTGCAACGCGTGCTTTCAGTCCTAGTGTCCCGTGTTTCTTGGCTCGAGGTCACTCTATTTGCTACCTACAGACGTTAGTATCATAAACCAAAAAAAATGAAAAAAGAAATTTATTACCTTAACAATAGTATCGCTTCAGGTGGCTCACATTCCAATTGTTTGGCATCTGTTTGCCATCCATAGTTCCGAGCTTGTAAGATCCCTTTCCGGTAATCTTCAAGATAGCATTGGGCTCTTCCCAATTCGATCCTAGTTTTCATTCGTTTGGATCTCGAGCGTTGGGTGTAATTCTTTTGAGTACCAAGTCCCCAATGTTGAAGTATCGGAGATGGGCTCTCTGACTGGAATACCTTTCAAGTTTTTGTTTTTGCGCCGCCATCCGAACAAGGGCCGCTTCCCTCGACTGGTATTAATGCTTCAGCACCGTATTCTAGGGAGAATGGAGTGGCCCCAGTGCTGGTTTTCTCGGTTGTGCGATATGCCCATAGAACCTCGGGCAGCATTTCCCTCAATTTTCTCTTTGCGTCGGCTAACCTTCTCTTCAAGTTTTGAATTATAGTCTTTTTGGTTGACTCGGCTTAACCGTTGCCGCTGGGGTGATATGGAGTTGACAATATTCTCTTGATCTTGTTGTCTTCGAAGAACTTTGTTACTTTGCTGCCAACGAATTGCTTGCCATTGTTGCATACGACTTCTGATGGCATCCCAAACCGGCAAATAATATGGTCCCATATGAAGTCGATCACTTCCTTTTCCCTGTCCTTTTCGTATGCCTGTGCTTCCACCCACTTGGAAAAGTAGTCAGTCATAAAAAGAATAAATTGAGCTTTACCTGGTGCACCAGGGAGAGGGCCGACGATGTCCATCCCCCACTTCATGAAAGGCCATGGCGATAGGACCGAATGCAATGTCTCTCCGGGCTGGTGAATCATCGGTGCGTGCCTTTGGCACTTGCTGCACTTGCGTACGAATTCCTTTGTATCTTTCTCCATGTCGATCCAATAGTAACCGACCCAAATTATTTTTCGAACCAAGGATTCGGAGCCGGAGTGATTGCCGCATGTGCCTTCATGTATCTCCCTTAAGATGTATTCGGTGTCACTGGGCCCAAGACATATGGCGAGGGGACCTCCGAATTTTTTTCTATATAGGGTTCCGTCGCCGGACAAACAGAATCGTGCTGCCTTTGTGCGTAACGCTCTCGATTCTTTGGGATTTGATGGGAGCTTACCGGAACTGAGATATTCTATGTATTTGTTCCTCCAATCCCAGGTCAAGCTTGTCGAGTTAATTTCGGCATGGCCTTCTTCCACCACCGACCTCAATAGTTGCACGACCTTTCTAGAATAGATCTCTTCATCTTCGACCGATGATCCTAAGTTGGCGAGGGCATCGGCCTCATTATTTTGCTCTCGCGGTATGTGCTGTAGGGTCCATTCTTTAAACCTATGTAGTGTGACCTGAAGCTTGTCCACATACCTTTGCATTCGCCTCTCTCTGACTTCGAATGTCCTGTTTACTTGATTGACTACGAGGAGGGAATCACATTTGGCCTCGATTACCTCTGCCCCCAGGCTTTTGGCCAACTCTAAACCTACAATCATAGCTTCATGCTCTGCTTCATTGTTAGTTAATTTTATAGTCTTAATAGACTGTCGAATTGTATTCCCAGTTGGGGGCTTTAGTACGATACCAAGCCCCGATCCTTTCGAATTGGAGGCGCCGTCTGTGAAAAAAGTCCACACTCCCGAAGGAGTCCCCGATTCGGTCATTAGTTCTCTTTGGACCTCGGGTACAAGCGACGGCGTAAAGTCGGCGACAAAATCTACCAGCACTTGAGATTTGATCGAGGTTCTAGGCCGATATTCAATATCGTATCCGCTAATTTAGATGGCCAACTTGGCCAGGCGACCTGATAGTTCAGGTTTGTGCATAATATTCCTAAGGGGATAAGTTGTTACTACACATATGGGATGGCATTGGAAGTAGGGTTTTAGCTTCCTAGAGGCACTCAATAAAGCGAATGCTAACTTTTCCAAATGTGGGTATCTAATTTCGGCCTCACCTAGGGTTCTACTGACGTAGTAAATGAGGAATTGCGTACCTTGTTCTTCTCGGAACAGGACCCCGCTCACCGCTACTTCCGAAACAGCAAGGTAAAGGCATAATTGCTCACTCGTTTTTGGCGTATGCAACAAAGGTGGATCGGAAAAATACCTTTTAAGCTCTTATAACGCATGCTGACATTCCGGACCCCACGAGAATTCGTTCTTCTTTTTCAGAAAGTTGAAAAACTGGTGGCTCCTATCGGATGATCTCGAGATGAATCGGCCTAGGGCTGCTATCCGACCTGTCAGCTTTTGCACAGCTTTCACGCTGTCTACAATTGTTATATCTTTGATGGCTTTGATTTTCTCGGGGTTAATTTCTATTCCTCGGTTCGAGGCCATGAAACCAAGGAATTTTCCCGAGCCCACTCCGAATGCACATTTCTCTGGGTTCAACTTCATGTTGTACCGTTTTAGCACGTCGAATGTTTCCTGCAAATGGCTCAAATGGTCCTCTGCTCGCACGGACTTAGCTAACATGTCATCAATGTAAACTTCCATTGTTATTCCTAGTTGTTTCTCGAACATCTTGTTTACTAGGTGCTGATAGGTAGCCCCCGCATTTTTTAGCCCGAATGGAATCACGTTGTAACAATAAGTACCATATTTTGTGATGAAGGATGTCTTTTCTTGATCATCCTTATCTATTCGTATCTGGTTATAACCAGAGTAGGCATCGAGAAAGCTAAGGGTCTCGTGGCCAGCGGTAGCATTGATCATGCGATTGATGTTGGGCAAGGGGAAAGAATATTTAAGGCATGCCTTGTTTAGATCTTTATAATCTATGCACATTCTTAGCTTATTTCCTTTTTTAGGAACTACAACTGCATTTGCTAGCCACTCCGGGTGTTTAACTTCCCGTATGGACCCTATATTTAAAAGTTTAGTTACCTCGTCCTTGATGAATGCTTGTTTGATCTCGAACTGAGGCCTCCTCTTTTGCTTGACCGGCTGAAATTTTGGATCAATGCTCAGTTTGTGAGTTGTAATTTTCGGTGGTATCCCTGTTATGTCAAGATGGGACCAAGCGAAATAATCCTCGTTATCTAAAATAAATTTAATTAGTTTGGCCCTGAGCTCGGATCTTAGGCCTGAACCCAGGTATACCTTTCGATCCGGCGAATCTCCTCGGAGTGAAATCTGCTCGAGCTCCTCGACCGTTGATTTGGTCGCATCGGACTCGTCGGGACCGATGAATGACCGGGGAACCCCATAATCGTCATCTTCAAGATGATCCTGCTCACCCTCGTTTGTTGAAGGTGGTGTCTGTGATTGCTATTGGGTCTTTTGGGAAGGAGCGGTCGGCTTTGGCACTGCCTCTTCTACTGCGAACATCTCCCTCGCAGCATGTTGTTCTCCGTAAATGGTCACGATCCCATCAGCCAATGGGTGGTGCAATGTTGAAGGTACTGCTCCGATGTCATGAATCCAAGGCCTCACAAGCAAGGCATTGTACCTCATGTCTCCTTCGATCACGCAAAACTTTGTTCCTCGAATAGTACCGGCTGTGTTCACCAGCAACGTTATTTCCCCTTTGGTTGTCTCGCATGCCATATTGAAACCATTGAGGATCTAAACTTCAGGAATAATCTGGTCTGTCAATCCGAGCTGCTCGATGACCCACGACCGAATTATATTGGCTGAACTACCGGGATCAACAAGTACACACTTCACCCGAGTTTTGTGTATGAGCATTGATATCACTAAGGCGTCGTTATGGGGCTGTATGACTCCTTCTGCATCTTTATTGCTGAAGCATAAAGCTCCTTCCACCGCATAATCCCTAGTGCGCTTTTCTCGGGTGATAGATATTTTGGTACACTTTAATACCGGGCCTTGGGGTGTATCTACCCCTCCGATTATCATGTTGATCATGTGCTGAGGCTCCTCCTGGTTCGCTGGCCTGTTCCTGTTCCCGTAATGGTTTTTGGCTCGGTCGCTCAAAAACTCTCGAAGGTGCCCGTTTTCGAGCAACCGTGCCACCTCTTCCCTCAGTTGTAGACAGTCTTCTGTCTTATGTCCATGTGTGCCATGGTACTTACATATCAAGCTGGGGTCTCTCTTAGCTGGATCCGATTGCAGCGGTCGAGGCCACTTGGTATCTTTAATGCGACCGATGGCCGATACGAGAGTCGCTGAATCGACGTTGAAGTTATATTCGGACAATCGGGGTGCTTCTCGGTGACCAGCGACTTTCTCGAAGTTATTTCTTGACAACGGTCCTCGGTTCGTTCGATTAGGATCATTCCTCCTTTCCTGTCTCAGAGAACCCTGCCTTCATGGAATGGCCCTTCGATCGCCAAGGTACGGCCGATGCCTGTCTCAGTTCGATCTTGGCTCTCGGTAATTATCTCTTTGAACCCTATCATGAGTTCTGATGGGGTAAGTGGATCCCGAGGGGGCCCCAAGCTGATCGTCTTCGACCCTGATCTTCGATTGATACCGATTGTGTATATCCGCCCAAGTGGCGGCCGGGTATTCGATCAAGCTTTACTTAAGCTATTGCAAGGCCGTTGAACTTCGGGCGTTGAGCCCTTGAGTGAAGGCTTGTACGGCCCAATCATCAGTGACCGGCAGTAGATCCATAAGTTCCATCTGAAAGCGAGATACCAATTCCCTCAGCATCTCATTGTCTCTTTGCCTAACTTTGAATAAGTCCGATTTCCGCATCTCGACTTTGATGGCACCCGCATGAGCTTTCATGAAGGTGTTCGCATGCATGGCAAAAGAGTCGATGGAATTTGGGGGCAAGTTGTGATACTAAGTCATTGCTCCTTTTGACAAGGTCTCCCCGAATTTCCTTAAGAGGACGAACTCAATCTCGTCATCCTCGAGATCATTTCCCTTTATGGCGCATGTGTACGCCGTTACGTGCTCATTTGGGTCAGATGTTCCGTTGTAGTTAGGGATTTCTGGCATGTGGAACTTTTTTGGTATAGGTTTTGGGTCAGCGCTTGATGGGAAAGGCTTTTGTACGAATTTCTTCGAATCTAAGCCTTTCAACACCGGGGGTGCTCCTGGAATCTGATCCACCCTCGAATTATATGTTTCTACTTTCTTGTCATTGGCTTCAATCTTCTTCTCGCCTGACTCGACTCGCTTGGTCAGCTCCTCAAGCATCTTCATGATCCCAGAATTTGTCCCCGATTTGCTTTCGTCCGGTTGAGCCGTGGTCGGTTCATTTTTGGGGACAACTCCTCGAGAAGAACCGGCTTCAACCCTGTCCGAAACCTGACTGCGACTTTGCAATTGAGCGATGGCCGCTTGCTGGGCTTGTAACATGTCAAATTCATTTTGAGACTGATCCCGTCCCTTTCGTTGTTTTGAGTTCTTGAACGGTGTTCTCTCTGGACACTGTTCAACGGGCCAGAAGTCTGATCCACATCGATCGCCATTTGAGAGTTGGCGTCGATTGAAACTTCATTACCTGGCATCACATTGTTGTTTTCGCCCTGGTGGTCGAACACGCAATTGACGAACTGAGGCATGGATTGTGAGCGCGACATGACTGCTTTATAACCTGAAAACAAAAGATTCTGCAAAGAACAAGCGTAAAATAGTGTGTGTGATAGAAAATTGTATCAAACTTTCACTATTATCCTTAGCCCCACGGTGGGTGCCAAACTGTTTACCCTTAACTACGGGTAATAATTAAATTTGTACGTGATATTAAGGATACGTGACTTGGCCTGATACAATTAAAGAACGAACGATAAATAAAGGCTAAATTAAATGAGTAAAATAGTAAGCGAACCGCCGAAGTTGAATAATTCAGCTATGACGGAATGAATAAGAATGAAGCAAGTACTTGATGAAGAAAACAGTTAAAATACGCTAATTTTGTATATTGATCGTATGTTGTCCTTTTCTTTACAGTAGGGTTCCCTATTTATATAGGAGGGAAAAGAATCCTATACAAGGTAAAAGACCTAATTACAGGGTAAAAAATCCCTAAAATTATTAGGTTCAACATCTTTGCTGATTTGGGTCGTGATTCCCGCCGTGATATTTACATTTCACGAGATTTCCAGCCCTTCCGTTATGTGAATCTGATATTTTTACCATAAGATGCTTTACCCGGACCGGTCTCGATAACCATATCTCGAATGCCTTGGGTTCGAGCTTTATTCCGATGACACCTGATCTCGGACTTCCCTTCTCGAAAAGCCGGTCTCGACCTACAGAAGGGCGACCTCAATCGACACCGAACTTCAAAACTCAAGACTGGTGCTTCCTATGCACTCGATCGTATCCGACCCCATACAGCTTCATCCATCCACGATCGTTGTCATCATCCATGCTAGTGAGCAAAGTATGGTGACCATGTTTGCTAAAGTTTTTCACTCCCCCACGAAATATCTTAGGGGATTAAAAGTTCATCATTCGAGCCAAGGAGAACCTTCCCCTATCTCCTAGCATAGCCGCCATAAAGAGGCTACCGTCCGCCACACAGAGGGGCTCACTGTGCCAAGCAGACTTGATACCAGTAGCAAAACTCCAAGATTACGGGGCCAAGTGCCCTGTTCAATGAGAATGGGCCCAAAGTGAAGGGGTACGTGTAAACGTACGTGAAACCTTTCTTAGGGAAGGTTACTTACTCCGCCGGATCGGGAGTGACGCGTATTTTCGGGGCATTAAGCGCGAAGAGACGTGCGTCTAATCAAGCGTCAGAAGCTTTTTAGAGGAGGTCAAAAACTTTCCCGCCAAGAAAGGTATTTTCACAAACTTCTCGATAACACAAAGATGTACCACTGGAAAGCAGGGAGACTATCTGTATAGGGTAAACTCGGTTCATATTAAATACTCATATAATGGGGCGACACGTAGAATCGAGACAGAAGTGAAGCGGGATAGGTGGAAATCAAGACGGGGGCAGCAGCTTCGGTTGGCACCAGGAAGCCCCCGAAGGGAATATTGCTAATGAAGACAAATGAATGCCTGCCACCCGATAGCATTTAATGAAAAATATTCTGCAGTATTAAATACATGGTCCGTTATAGAGAATTTTGGAATTCATAGCCTGTCGTTACACATTCTTCAATGGCCCCCATAATTGTCATTTATGAGGGGCTTGATCCTAGAACCTTGTTCCCTAGGTGCAACGATAAATAGTGATTTCAACAGCCATTGTAAGGACACGAACTTTCTGACAAACATATGATACAAATTATTCTAAAGTCAGTAACACTTTATTTCTTGTCTATTGATATTCTTATTATTGCATTCGGAAGCTCTGCTCCCAAAATCAAGCTATTTGCTGTCTTATCTCGATTTCAATGCTAAGTCATGTATTTTTAATTTAATTTATTTATCATTTTGGGATCAAATCAATTCACTTGTCTATAAACTACTTATAAATTCCATTTTACTGGTAAATAATTTTATAACTACGAAAATAAATATTTTTAACGAGCAACCAAATGTGTAACTTCCCCTCTATCTTGTCGTTATCGCCAAGTGGTGAGACTTTCTATTTCTCATTCTTCAAAAGTTTCATTGATCCTCAATTTTCATAATGGACACAGGAGTAATACATCTTCTTTTTTAAAGGATACTATTATATAATAATTTAGTTAGCGGATAATGGAACTTTCTATTAGACTTTTCAAAACCTGCCAAAAAACCGTGGCTTTTGGGGCTTTAGTTGCCTCAGTGTATTAATGACTGGATGTTTATTCAACTACATATCTCATACTTTATTCTTCGGGGTCGTGTGGTATGATATATACGAATAGTATTGAATAAGGTGTATTAGTAATGCATGAATTAGTAATGCATGAGTTAGTAATGCATGAATTAGTAATGCATGAGTTAGTAATGTAGAGATTATTTTTATCCATTGTTTAGTGTGGTGTATTAAATATTAAAATGCGTTGCATAAATTTTAAGAAAATTAGTAGTTTACAAAAATGCCCTCCATATTCTTTAGCTTTAAGGGACTTTAAGGTTAATTTTATCTTTAACCATGCTAATGCATGCATTAATAGTCTTGGCATTACTAATACCATGGTTTGCTATGTATTAGTTATACATAGGATAATACCAAATAGGTCGTATAACTAATACTTGCATTAGTAATACATAAGTTGAAAAATTGTACCAAGCAAGGGATAAGTAATAGCGAAAGCTAATGCATGTATTATTTTCTCTAATGCATCCTACCAAACGACCCGTTCTTGTAATGGGTGTTAGGATCGAAATTAATCAAGTGTCATGCGGAATCTAGTAAAGCAAATCTTGAACGACGATAAATCAGATAACAAAAGAGAAATATAACAAATGAGACACAAACATTAATTGTGATTCGGTTAATTGACCTACATCCACAAGCGAAGATGAGCAATTCATTATATAAAAGAGAGTACAAAATGCCGAGAGAACTAGCACTAGCACTTGCCTCACAAATTCTCTCCCTGAACAAGACTTTCAAACCTCTTATGGCTACATTGTTGATGTTGGTGATTAGAAAGAAGAATGTTTAATTTATAAAAGTCAAAACTTATTCTTCCAAGAAACAGGACTAGCTAAATATGGAAGAATTCTATTTTATTTTTGTAACAGGCAAAATCAATTTTAGTAAAATATGTTGACGTTCCTTCAAGAGATAGAAAAACAAAATATGTCAAGAAAATCAGGACAAATACTTAACAATTCTTCCTGTTGACCTGATTTTCTGACAAATAAACTTGATCCACCTCCTTCTCAAAATCTTCAACAAGTCGGACCCAAATCTCCAAATATCCACCACAAAGTTCGTCTCAACGTGGGTAGCATGGTCAAATTTCTCAGACAAAAATTATGATTATTGTCAAATATGTTGCGGCTAGAATTAAACCCGCCTATAAAGTTGTCTTGAATCTTGCTCTGATACCATTGTTAGGATCGAAATAATTAGGTGTCGTGCGCAAGTTAATAAGGCAAACCTTGAACGACGGTAAATCAGATAACATAAGAGAAATATAACAAAAGAGACAACAAACATGTGGTTCTGTCAATTGACCTACGTCCACAGGCGGAGATGAACAATCCACTATATAAAAATGAGTACAAAATATTGAGAGAACAACCTCAAAAAGAGGCATATACAAGTGGCAAACTAACACTTGTCTCACAAATTCTCTCCCAAAACAGGACTCTCAAACCCCTTATGGCTACATTGTGAATGTTGCTGAATGAGAAATAAGGATCATTAATTTATAGAAGTCATAACCTTTTCCTCCAAGAAAAATGACTAGCCAAATATGGAAGAATTATATTTTCTTTTTTGTAACAGGCAAAATCAATTATGGTAAAATATGTTGACCTTTCTACAAGAGATAGAAAAATAAAATATGGTAAACAAAAACATCAGGACAAACACCCCTTGACCTGAATTTTCTAGCAAAATAAACTTGATCCACCTTCTTCAAAAAATCCTCAACAAGTTGTATCTCTAAATCTCCACCATAAAGTTTGTCTCAACGTGAGTAGGACTCAGTTTAAATTTCTCACACACAAATCATGATTACCATCATATAGGTTGCGGCTAGAACTAAACCCACCTAGATAAACATGTCTTGAACCGCTGATATCACTTGTTAGGATCAAAATAATCATGTGTCATGCGGAAGCTAGTAAAGAAAATCTTGAACGACGATAAATCAGATAACAAAAGAGAAATATAATAAAAAGACACACATTCGGTCAATTAACGTACGTCACAGGCGGAGATGACCACTATATAAGAGAGTACAAAATATCGAGAGAACAACCTCACAAAGAGGCACACACAAGTGGCAGACTAACACTTGTCTCACAAACTCTCTCAAAATAAGACTCTCAAACCCCAAATGGCTACATTGTGGATGTTGCTGAACGAGAAAGAAGGATCCTTAATTTACAGAAGTCAACCTTTTTCCTCCAAGAAATAGGACTAACCTAATATGGAAGAATTATATTTTCCATTTCGTAAAAGTCAAAATCAATTATGGTAAAATATGTTTCCCTTCCTTCAAGATATAGGTTTGTACCCTAAAAATTAAGTGATTTTAAGGGTACGTGGGTTAATTCAATACAAACGATAAATTATGCTAGATTAAACAAAGAACGGATGTAATAAATTGTCAAACCAATCAAGAGGAGTGATCTTGGACATAGTAACAGCTTAATGAAATACCTGCCTTCAATCCCCGGCTCACGTTATTGGTGATTTGATAAACAAAAATAAGAACTTTGAATAACGGAGAAAATAAGAATATATTGCCTTGATGTGCCTGTTACATTGTTGCTAATGAATTATCAGACCCCCCTTTATATAGTAGGGGAATTTTACCCTAAGTACAATTCCATATAAGGTAAAAATCTTCTGTTTAACTAATCACCGGTTCTTTGCCTATACGTGTCGAGATTCACGTTGTGAGATCCGGCTAGTCATGGATATCATGGTGTTTTGTTGGTCATGTTCGGTTATCTGGTAATGCTCTCCGAGGCCTTTGGGATTTGAACCTGGGGGTCATGGTCCCGATACTCCCGAGGTCAGGTATTTTGCTCGGACCCCTGCTCGAGGGGCTCTCTCTTTGCTTCTACTCTGGTTCCTTCCGGCCACGTCGCTCGCTCCATTTACTTCATCGAAAATCGAGGCGTCCCATGGGTTCGGTTTTGCCCGTATACATATAGTCCCCTCGTTTCTCAGAGAGTAAGTTTACGGAAACAACGAGAAATACATGTGCACTTCGATCCCTTCTTCAACACGCCATGACAAAAACGACAAAGAATTTGGAACGTCCTGTCAGTCGCGTCATAATGACTTCAAAAGCGTGTCAGCCATTGGCAGGCCATCCCTGGATGCGAAATAGTGTAAAGCCTCTATAAATACTCCCCTCATTCGTTCATTTTTTACCTTTTGACGAAGCTTCTACTTTTAAACCTTCAAGATATTACTTCCTTCTTCATACTACAATTTTTTTACCTCCGTTCTTCAAGATTTCTCTGTAAATTGCAAGCCTTTACTTATTTTCTACCCAAACTAGCGCACTTGATTTTCTCAGCAAAGCTTTTACCTTTCATCTCCAACCTTTCTTCATATTTTTCAGACTTCATCCAGATAATAATGGCGAAAAATTCCAAAGCTGTTTCCTAAAAAGTTGCTTCTTCTTCTTCACAGCCGACCATCAAAGTCGAGGAGACCACTCCCAATGTGGTCGTCCTTGAGAGAACCACTCCGGGCGTGGCTACCGATGATCCGGTTCCTGAGCTTCCCTTGAAAATATTTGTCCTCGAGGAGTGCTCGATCGCAGATGATATTAAGATTAAAAAGCCCTCGTCGGTACAAGGCCGATGTGAGGTGGTATCTAGGTACATTTGCTCCATCACCGAAGAAGTCCTTTCTGTGGTTCGAAAGGACTGCGGCTAGGCATATAAGGACATAGTAATCCACGGGCCCGAGGAAGCCATTACTACCCATGTGGAGAGGTATCTGAGTGTTTACACTTATCACTTCACACTGGGCGTGGTGGATCCGGTCATTCTGGACTTCTGTAGGAGGTATGAAGTATGTCTCGGCCAGATATACCCGTCTCTATGGAGGATCATAATCCTCCTTTGATACTTCGTGAACAAAATCGACTCCGTTTGATTCACCATCGATCATCTACTCCGCCTGTATAGTCCCCGAATCTTCCGTGGGGGACAGATAAAGCTCGTACGCCCGAGCTAGCAAAGCCCCATTCTCAGGCATCGATGAGGATCGGGGTTGGCGGGGACGCTTTGTCCGGGTGAGGACCTCAGACTTGATCCCTGCAAAATTTAGGCCATTCCCCGAGAAGTGGAATGTATCACGTAAGCACAACTTTCCATTAAATGTCGATTTTATGATCATCTCCTTTTTCCTTACCAATCTTTGTAGTGGTGCAGTTGTTGCTCGAGTTCCAAACGCCATTCCTCGGCTCAAAGAGTGGATCGAGGGTATTCGTTCATAGATGCCTTACTCGGGGCGCTCATGGCGCGAGCTCGCGAAGGGCGGTGGGAGGCTCATTCTCACGGTAAGATCTCTTTCCCGTATAAGTAACATAGGCTCCCCTTTTAGAATCACATTATCATTTCCTTTCCATTATTTTTTCAGGCCTGCCTAAGACCATTGAGCTTAGGCCTTCAGTAGGGGATGAGAACTTTTCCGTTGATCTCTTAGCCTCGGAACAGCTCGGGGCTGCTGCAGGAGAGAAGAAGAAAAGAAAGGCTCCAAGTTCCTCGAGCTCGGAGAAGAAGAAGCCAAGGAAAATGTTGGGCAAGCTAAAGGAGAGTTCTGTCTCTCGAACACCCGACTTGGACTCGCTTTATCGGCTCAGGGATAAGCCCGAGGAGGATGATATTTTTGTAGCACGTAAATCGATCTCCCCCGAAGAGCAGGTGGCTGTTGAACAGGAGATTCGGGAGGCTAATCTCCCTCATATTAGGGAGGTCGAGAGGAGACCGGAGCTGAGACATCTCGGGATGCCGGCCATGCCCCAAAGGAGACACCCAGTGTAATATATATTTCAGAGTTGCCTCCTTATACCGAGTCCATGCTTGAAGAAGCTTGAACGGCGAAGGAGCGATCCAATGAAGTAGCTCATGGTGTGGACGATCCCCTTCGTTCTTTTTTCGAGTGTGTAGACTTGACTGCTATGGAAGTTTTCATCGATTTAGGTGACCTAGAGGTGTCAAGGAAGCAGCCGTCTTTAGAAACCAGTGGGTTGAATTCAAGCCCAAAGTTGATCAACCAGTTCCCGGCCCCGAGCATGGATCCTAGCCGTAAGAGGTCAATAATCATCACCATCCCAGAGGATGCCTGGATTATCTATACCCTCGTTGGAGTGGCGATCTACCCTCGCCTGGTAACTGAAGAAGACCAGGCAAAAATGAGTGAGGTGAATGTTCCGTGCTTGTTTAACGAAGTGCAGCAGGCGCTGAATCGAGTAAGGCATCATTACGTTTTTCCATCTTCTGAATTAGTTTTTGATATTTCTCATGTCTTCTCTTTTTTATATTTTTTCAAGCTTCTGTACTCCATCATGAAAGTTTCCTCCGGTATCCGGCCGAGGTTAACTAGCTCGAGGCTGAGGCTAGGGAGCTTGCCGTGAAGAGCCATAAGGATAAGCTTCTTAGCGACAAACATGAGGGTGTCGCCAAGAGTCTTCTGGCCGAGTTGGAGGCGGTTCAAAAGGAGCATGCCTATAAGACCCCGATAAAATTTCCTAATGATTTAAGATTTTAAAGTGCACCAGCGATATTTGAGGATAAGGAGACCTATGGGATAGAACCACATCATATTTGAAATGAAACTATATGTTTAAGGTGTGTTGGAACATACTAAGGAGTTTGGTGAATGGAAAGAATTTGTGTGGAACAAGTTGGATACATTAAGTGGAAAGAATGTCTCAATTAGCATAAGACCCGAATTCAAACGAATTCCACTCCCAAATTATAAAGACTTAGGTAGTGATACACCTATCCAATTAAAGCCCTTTTATTCTAGTTTCCAACGCATCAAACTGTTCGTCATTTGGATATTTCTACAGAAAGTTCTGGACGCTTTACCAAACTTGTGCAATATGCACGCCAAGATGCGCCGGCCGTGCATATAGGGGGGTTTCTGCCTCGTGTGCGCGACCAGATGCGTAGTCACTTGCCCAAGTGCGCGGCCGCACATGTAGGATCCCTATGTATACCTCCTAAGTCATTTCTTTGGGCTAGGGCTTGCTCTATCAAGGGGAATCCGTCCTATACTTCCCTCCCATGAACCAAGGTAACGTTTTGGAGTATTTGAGTTGATTATTACTCCTATATACTTATATTAACATGGATTAATCTTGAAGATCCATATATTTCCATTCAAATCGCCAAATTGGTCAAGAACACTACAAATGGGATTTTCTAGAGTCTTACTACAAGAGGTATGTCTACCATATTTAACTACTCTATGGTGATTATTTATGTATGAAATATATGTTAGGACGTATGGGATGGTTATTGCAAGTCGTAAGTGCCTAACCTAGTGTGTTGGTGTTGTAGAGATTGTAAAATGGTTTAATTAATGAGATTGATGGTTTGGGTGTGAATTGTTGGGCATGCATGTGCTAATGGAAGTTGAGGATGGCCTAGAGACGATGGTAAGGTGAATCATTAGTATGGAAGGTGGTTGTTAGCTGAAGAAATTCCATTGAAGGAGGTTGTAGAACGATATGCACATTAGATGTTTGATAAAAAGTCTAAAAGACTTAAAGTATAGAAATCTTACTAATATTGGTACAAATTTGTTGCATTGTTGAAGATTGTGGTGGACCATCGTAGTACTATTAAGGGGAGAATTTCACGTATGTCGGCTAACCTTATCTCTTGGAATAGAATTCCATTATGTTCACGTGAGTTTCAAGTATGGTTGACCCAAGCTCCTAATTCATGTGTTCCAAGTTATTCTTTATTTGACTATTTCGAATAAGTTTGTGTTGACAGGTGTATATACTAAAAATGTGCACCAAATTCTCATATCGCCTTGTGTTCTCCATCAGGAATGTATCCTAGTGTGACCAATATGTAAGGATAGTATGATTTCGAATCATGTTTAAATTGCAAGTTGTTATGCCCATTTGTTAAAGAAAACTCAACGCGCCTAAGACCCCTATTGTTCATATTTATGTTTAAGGCCTTAATCCCAAATGCTCTTATTAATGATGATCCATAAAATATAAAACTTGGCCATGGTTATTGTAGCTAGTGCATTTGATCAGAAGTCATGTTTAAATCGTAAATCATCATGTCCTCCTTTATTAACATTTCCAATGTGATTTGCGTTCTTACGTACTCAATAGTTGAAATTGTGTGTTGCCTTTTTGTGAAGAAGTATTTAGAAAGGTACAGTGTATTACTCGCTTAAGATTTATAACTTGTATTATGATTGCAAGTCATTGTGCTCCATACTTTGAAACGGGATCTAATGTGCTTAAAGCCTTCATGTCTAATGAACTTAAAGTTGTGATTTCCGGAATATTCTATATGTTGATGTTTGATGGTGATCCTTGAAAGTAAAGAAAAGAAAGTGTGGAATATGAAATACGGCCGTTGTGCTACGAATAAAGAATGTTGTGAATGGCCAAAAGAGCCAAGGAAATATTGTTGTTGTGAGTGGTTGAAAATACTAATGAAGGTTTATGATATGTGAAAGATGATGAGATGAATACTTTTGTATTTATATTACCTCTATGTGCAAAAACAAAAATGTTATTGGGAGTATCGTTAGCAAACCGAGGAAGGGTGGGTCATAAGGCCCATTGCCGAAACTACACGTGCCGGTGTAGGGGTGGATTGTGATAGATTGTGATTATTCCCCTTATTTGGGATGAGATCGATATTAGCTGTGACTTGGAAAGTCAACCCACATGGCATATGTTGGAAGGCAGCCTAGCCGATCGAGTGGAGATCGGACGCCATGTTGCGCACATGGTGGTACTACTCTTGGTAACATCTTTTTTTCGCATCACATGTCAAACCACATTGTCCGTGGGGAGATGGCCTAGGCGATCGTGCGTGATCGGACTCCGTGCTAAAAACAGGGTGGTATATCGGTGCTAATGATATCCCAACCAAAAATATATATTATTTCATATTTTAAAAATTGCTATGTTTTAACTTGGCCTTTGGATATCATTGATTGTTACTTGTTGCTGCCATGGTGTTTCCTCTTCTGATATTAGTGTTCTATTTCAAAAGAGGACATTTAGCTTTACATACTAGTACTATTCCACATGTACCAACATCCCTTTTGCTGGGGGCGCTGCATCTTCAATGGATATAGGTGGTTCATCAGCAGGCAGCTTTGGTCCTCGTTAGCAGTCACTCTCTATTCAGCAAGTTTTCGTGAGCCCTACTCTACTCCGGGCCCGATGTCACTTGATGTTGTACTTTGTGTTTTGAGGTATAGTCGGGGCCTTCTCGCCGGCACTGTTATTACTCTTTTGTTGTACTTAGAGACTCCGTAGACATAGTGTGGGTGGTGTTTGATGTTTGGAATTGAACTAAAAGTGTTGGTATTTTGGCAAAAATATTTTTTATCATATCTATAAACTTGTAATATTTTGGAAATCGTAAATGAATCTCTTTTGAGTAATGGAATAAGAATATGTAACACTTGACTCTTCTCTTGTCTATCACTTATAATGAATCATTTATTGTTAATGGAAAAGGTTGGGTAGAAGGCATCAAGTAGGCTTGCTCGGCCGTCCCGATTGAGCAGCGGTCGCACTCCCCAAGGTTGGGGCGTGACAAGCTTGGTATCAGAACCTAAGGTTTTAAACTGTCCTAGGAGGTCTCGGAGTTGTGTCTAGGAGAATCCTTCTTATCAGTGTTGTTGACCACATCTTTAATTAGGAGGCTACTTGGGCATTTAGGAATGTCACCCTTCTTTGATACTCCAGATCGTGCGGTAGAGCTCAATATAGAGAGTTAATTTCCTTATAATGTCTCATTTTCCAGATGAGTAATACATAAGTTCGAAGCAGCAAGGAGGGAATGACCCCGCCATTAAATCTGGGGGAGATTGCACAAGAGTTCATTGGGAGAATGCGTCAAGCAATGGAGGGATTGGAAGAACTCGTTGCTTGGGAAGTATCCTTGTTCCTACCAATGTCACCACACCACTGGACCGTGTGGTGAGAGCATCTAAGAAACGAAAGAGGGTTTGTTGGTACTAATGAACCAGATTGTTTGATTTGCAAGAAGCGTCACTTAGGAACATGTTGGATGACTCTTGAAATATATTATGGTTGTGAAAAGAGGGGGCACAAGAAGAACAAATGCCCGAGGTTGGGTACACCCATCCCCGTCTACCCGATATGCGGGAAGGAACATTTGGCATCGTGTTGTAAGTATAGCATGTTAGGGGTGGCAGGTTTTGCAAATTCCAAAGGCCCGCACAGCAAGTCAGCAGAGAGATTTTTACTTTCTCCATGGAGGCTCGTAGGGAGGATAAGAGGGAATCTTATGGTGTATGCAAAAGGGGAGAATATCAGGTAAGTGGGGCGAGTCAGTTTAGCGAACCTCAACCCCGTTGTGGGAAGTGTGGGAGATGTTATTCGGGAGTATGTCACTATGGTACCAATTTATGCTACGAGTGTGGTATGAGGGGTCACATTCAGAGAGATTGTCGTTCGTCTAGCCAGAGCATGGGCAGGTTTTATGCTATGAGGAGGCATCAAAATTTGGAGGCTTCTCCAGATGTGGTTACAGGTATATTGACTGTCCAATCTCATGATGTGTATGCTCTTATTAATCCCTATTTCACTTTGTCATATGTCACTTCGTATGTTGCTATGGAATTTGGGATGCAACCGGAACAGCTTTATGAGTCGTTCTAAGTATCTACTCTTTGAACGAGACGTATCAGTCGTGAAGCCTCTTTATCACAATTATCTTACTTACAACCTCTTGAGGAGTTGAGTTTTATAATGATTTCTTTGAATTGAGCCACAACCCTAGGTTAATACTTCCCACTTTCTTCCCTAAATTCTCAAAAATGGACTAAACCTGGTGAATTTCTTACATAACATTTGATTCGAATGGATAACATATGCTTACTTGTGCTTATTGTAAGGCCCCCGTAAATATTTTACCTAAAACTCGGGGTTTCGTGGTGTCGAAGCAGGCTTATGTGTTGATCAATGTGGTATGGACCTTTTGGGTTGAACAGTGCGCTTGGAGTAAAGGAATATTTTTGGCAGAAAAAGACATTTCTGCAGCCCACTATGCAGCCACAGAATCACTCTGCGGGCCACAGAATGACCACAGAGTGAAGCAAAAAACTAGGCAAGTTTAAATGATATTGTGCAGTCAACTATACAATCGCAAAATCGTTTCGCGGGCCGTACATCGACCACGGAACCAGCATGGGATTTTCTTGAGGGAGTTTTTGCGGCGCATTATGCGATCGCAGAACAGGTCTGCGAACCGCAGACTGGTCGCGAAGTGAGCAAATTGCCCAGTTCCGGAGGGCCATTTTGCGGCCCATTTTGCAGACCGCAGAAGCATTATGCGGTTGCATATGCGACCGCAGAATGTATTTCGGAGCTTCATTTTTCTGGATTTATAAATCCGACCCCATTCTTATAAAACAATGTTAAGGGTTATCTTAGAAGGTTCAAACTTACATTTTAAAGAGAGAGGAAGGTGGTCTAGAGTGAGAGAGGAGTTCTAAGTCATTTGTTCATCAATCTTTGTTCAAACCTTGAATATTTCTCTAGGGTAACTCACAAGGTCTTCAACCAAAAGGTGAGATTCTACACTCTAACCCTTAATTTCGAAATTTAACTAAAAATAGGTAATTAGTAAAGCAATTCTTAGGTGTGGAAGTTGCTTATTTTACATGCATGTACCATCTAGGGAAGTGGGGAGATTGTTGAGCTCTTTTGGGTTAACTTTGGGTAGTGGGGTGAAATAATCCACCATAGGAGGACCTTGAAATGTTAATGCATGCCTAGTGTTTGGTAAAATGCTCAAGTGAGCTGGAACTATTAACTCCTTCCTAATTTGTGTTTAATTTTGCTATATCTCTAAATAGATCGAGTGGCTAGGATCTTCGGAACATTATAGTAAATTAAAAAAGCCAGAGGAAAGGTATGTTGGCTAAACTCCTCTCTTAGAATTGAATTCCCACGATGATTTTGTAAGTCCCGAGTTGTCCATTATGAATTGACTTTTCTGAATAAATTTTGCATCTAATGATCTCTCTCTCTCTCTCTCTCTCTATATATATATATATATATATATATATATATATTCAAAATTTGTTCCGGAATATTCTTATTATATTGTGCTATTCTTCGGGAGAGTATTTGAAGTATGAGTATGTATTAAAATGTTGTGACTTCAAGTCAAGTCCAAGTGAAAGTGATCACATCAAATTGTATAATAGATCATATGTGCCTAAGACCCTAATTTGCTCAAGTATGTGTTTAAAGTCTTAATTTGAAAGGCCTTGTTGTTGATTATCCATGAAAATCATTGAAAGTGGAATAGTGAGCTTGAATTATGAAGTACAGCCAATGTGCCAAGAATGATATTGCGTTATGGCCAATGATGCCAATAAAATGAATGACATGTAAAAGAATATGAATTGAGTTGTAAATAATTTTAATAATAAATTCTTTGGGAGTATCATTTAGGCACCAAGGAGGGGTAGGTCGGAACAACCTAACCTCGAAACTACACGTGTCGGTGTAGGAGTGATTGAGGGGTAAATCCCCGTGTTAATGTGATGAGACTGTTTCCCCTTATATGGGACGAGATTGGTGTGTTGAGATGTTTTCCACTTAAACAGGATGAGATTATTGCTAGCACGATGTGATGTGATGTCGATCCACACGGCATTGTGGTGAGACGGCTTAGCCGATCGGGCTGAGATCGGACGCCATGCCGTGTACATGGTGGTATTGTTAGTGTACGTCTCGGGGTGAGACGGCTTAGCCGATCGGGCTGAGATGGGACTCCATGCTAAACCACGGTGGGGTATCAATGCTATAGATCTCCCAACTTTAATTACCGAAACCTATTTGAAATTTACCTTTCCCTTAACTTGAAACCTTGATACTATTTGAGTCTTGTATTAATTTCATGTTTTGTTCTCTGTTTACTATTGCTCGTTCTATTGAGAGGGTGTTTAGTTTTACATACTAGGACTATTCCATATGTACTAACGTCCTTTTTGCCAGGGGCACTGCATCTTTAATGGATGTAGGTGGTTCCATAGCAGGTGGTATTATTCAGCGATAGTAGCACACCCTCTCCTCAGCTGATTTGGTGAGCCCCACTTTATTTCGGGTTCCTGTATCTTCTATCCTTTGTACATAGCATTTTGAGGTCTAGCTGGGGCCTTGTTTGCGGCACAGTCATAACACTCTTTTGTTCCTATTAGAGGCTCCGTAGACATAGTGTGGGTTGCATATATTTTCGGGAAAGTTAAACTAAAAAAGTTGTAATTGTATCATCTGTTCCACTTTAACTATGATTATACAATGTACTGTTAATGACGTAACTAATGGAAATGAACTGGTGATTTTCACATGACTTCTTACTGACTAATTAATGAAATGCATTTTTCTCTTTATTTGTGGGTGAGTTGGGCAAACGCCACTGTGCAGGCTTGCTCGACCGGGATAACTCTGTCGAGCGCCTGTCGCGCTCCCCGAGGTCAGGGCATAACACTTATGCATGCACCGTCATAAATTTTACCTATGAGGTATCAAATCTAATGTAAAGCAGCCTAGTGTTGAGATCTTTCTTGAACCACTCTTTTTCTCTCCGGTGTATGTGGCTCCTATTTGAATAGTGACTTTAGTCCTTTGTGAACATTATCATAAAACTTTTTCACTGTCTAGTAATATGACAGCATATCTCAGCACCTATCATATGTGTACATGTCAATTGAGAGGGGTCACTTGTTCGCGTAAAGTTCCTCTGAAACTTGGGATTCTTACAAATTCGTCATAGGAATATCTATTGTTCGCCCATCTTAGTATAACTTTCATGTCCACCCGGATCATGCCTCAGTGATTAAATCACTTTTTTCCTAGTATGTAGTTGCCCATGAAGTGGCCTGTTATTGTAGCTTGAGAGTTACTATGGCATAAACATGTTTAGCTCAAAGAGAATTGTTCCTTCTCTCTAACCAATACATGATTTTATCCCAATATTAAGATGTCCTAGCTATGCGGTTTCACTCGTGAAAGGTTGAAGTTAGATGATTTCAGATTTTGACACATATCATGAGCATATTGATTTGAAAGACCAGTTTTTTCGTACCTTAGTCCTCTCATATAGGATCAACTATCGGGAAGGGTTAAGCTGTCAGAATGATAATAATCTCACAAGTGCTCAACTTCTTTTTCAATCTCATGGCTTTGTGGAATAGATTCCTTGTGTCAGTTAATGTTAAGAGCGTAACGCCATTACATGTATTTTGAAACCCATATCACATTCACCGTGCCAAAGTATTCTCATTTCGAGTTAAACTGATTTTTCCTACACTCAAGCAGACAACTGGCGTCACGTACTTTGCTATTCCTCCTTGAGGCTTACTATTGCCGAACAAGGCATATATGGAATGAAAATATTATTATTGTCCCTTTCATAACTCATAGTCCTCCAAGGATAACCGATTCTAATATCTTTATCCTCCTGATCATGCCTCCCATATGTCACATGTCTAAAATGACTCATCTCTTTTGCATCTCAAGATCATGAACATGGTTCCCACGTTATCAATGTATACTAGTTAACTCTATGTCCCATTTGTCTAATCCATGATGTCATCACAATGATTAACCATGCCAGCGCTATTGGTAGTAACCCTCATGTCTCTTAGTATATAACCTCCTGAAATGCCCCTACTCAACACATTGATGGATTCTTAAATAATTCTAGCCCAATCTCAAACCTCGTTGTTCCTATTTATAGTAAATCTATGGGGGTTGAGGGTTCAAAGATATCAAAGAAGAAGTATCATCCCATGGTCAAACATATTGGGTAGGAACTCTATGGTAATATTTATTCTAGCACATCATAGAATAATGGTTGAAGGTTGCCAAGGGTTTAGTTTGGGAGTCCAACATAGAGATTTGGAGTTGAAGGAAGCGAGCAGGTTATTCTCAAGATTTTCTCCATGAAGACATTATGTGAATTGTTAATGAAGGTAAAGTAGGTGTAGTGCACACTGGACCTTGTGGAATCATGTAAGAAATAGGGTAAATTCTGAGTATAATGTTTCCCCATCGTTGTCTTCTATGCACTCGGTGCTTTATGTGTCTACGTCAAAGAGGGCATTCGAAAGACCTTTTGTCTATCGTTCAAGTGGAAGCTATTGAAGGTAAGGTTAATGGATATTTGACCTGTGAGAGGTACCAAATTGTCATCCTTGCTAGATAAGTTCGGAAGTTGGGATTGCCTCCGTCAAAGTGTTATGGCTAAGTCAGTGAGTCGAGGAGGTCGCCTCAAAGTCTGAGTATGTTGTGGAAAGAAAATATTCTCTCTTGTTTGTAGAGCCAAATGGTTGTAGTTCAAAAGGTACTTTCTATGTGTTATGATTTAAATGGGTGCAGTTCATGTCAAGGTACCACTTCTAATAACGTAATGCCTGTAATGTTGATATTAGTGTTGCTGATATATATTGTGATGCTTTATCGAGTTGTGAATGCGTTGTTAGGGTGGTTTTGGTGATTATCTGGTAGGTGGATAGGCCCAATTACAGGGAAAATGCTGCCAAAATTTCTGAAAATTTAGGGAGTTAGCCAAATTTAGGAGCTTTTGGTGTGTGGATAAGGATTTAAGTCACATTGGGTGTCTATAGAAGCCTCTAACCCACCCTCATTCAAGAACAAATAATCCTAAACGGGGGTGAATGTAAGGCCCCGATAAAATTTCCTAATGATTTAAGATTCTAAAGTGCGCCAGCGATACTTGAGGATAAGGAGACCTATGGGATAGAACCACATCATTTTTTAAATGAAAATATATGTTTATGGTGTGTTGGAACATACTAAGGAGTTTGCTGAATGGCAAGAATTTGTGTGGAACAAGTTGGATACATTAAATAGAAAGGATGTCTCAATTAGCACAAGACCCGACTTCAAATGAATTCCACTCCCAAATTATAAAGACTTAGGTGGTGATACACCTATCCAATTCAAGCCCTTTGGTTCTAGTTTCCAACGCATTAAACCGTTCGTCATTTGGATATTTCTACATAAAGTTATGGCCATTTTACCAAACTTGTGCAATATGCGCGCCAAGATACACGACCGTGCATATAAGGGGGGTTTCTGCCTCGTGTGCTTGACCAGATGCATAGTCACTTGCCCAAGTGCACGGCCGCACACGTAGGAGCCCAATTAATACCCCAAGACCGAGTAGTGAGAGTGGCTAAGTCATTTCTATGGGCTAGGGCTTGCTCTATCAAGGGGAATCCGTCCTATACTTCCCTCTCATGAACCAAGGTAATGTTTTTGGAGTATTTGAGTTGATTATTACTCCTAAACACTTATATTAACAAGGATTAATCTTTAAGATCCATAGATTTCCATTCAAACCCCCAAATTGGTTTAGAACACTACAAGTGGGATTTTCTAGAGTCTCATTACAAGAGGTATGTCTACCATCTTTAACTACTCTATGGTGATTATTTATATATGAAATATATGTTACGACGTATGAAATGATTATTGGAAGCCATAAGTGCCTAACCTAGATTGTGTTGGTGTTGTTGAGATTGTAAAATGGTTTAATTAATGAGATTGATGGTTTGGGTGTGAATTGATGGGCATGCATGTGCTAGTGGAAGTTGTTGATGGCCTAGAGACGATGGTAAGGTGAATCATTGGTATGGAAGGTGGTTGTTAGGTGAATAAATTCCATTTAAGGAGGTCGTAGCAAGATATGCACATTAGATGTTGATAAAAAGTCTAAATGACTTAAAAGTATAGAAATCTTACAAATATTGGTACAAATTTGTTGCATTGTTGAAGATTGTGGTGGACCATCGTAGTACTATTAAGGGGCGAATTTCAGGTATGTCGGCTAACCTTCTCTCTTTTTTTTTGTTGCTAAATATAAGATTTTATTAATAGAAGCAAAGTACAAAAATGGTGGGGGACATGAACCTTACCTCCAACAAAAGAGTAAATGTACACCTAGTTATCCTAAAGTGATAACTAAGTATACCTAAAATATGATAAGGTGTTCGACCTATGGTGATGTGGCGATTGTCTATTTTATAGTGATAGACAATCGCATTTACAAAAATAGAATGTGATTGATCTAGGTCAGTTATACGTAAAAGTATATGTGTCCCTGCTTCTATTATGTGATTTAGGGATGTGATCCCTTGTATGTACATCTGGTACCTAAAAGTGATTTCTAGAAATCTCAAAAGAGTAGCAAAAGAGTGCAAGTTATCTTCAATTTTGCTTTGTCCTTGAAAAGAAAAGCCAAGTTGAAGGTGGCTATTTGAGTTGGAGAACAGTGTTATTTTTGCTGACGGATGAGCAAAATGTTGATTACTTCTGTTGGCTATGTGCAGAGGCTGCTGCTGTAGAATGTATGTATATGTCCTGTGTCTTCTTTTGGGTAGTCTGCTTGGCTTAGAGGTCCTTTGGGAGCTGCTATATGCTCTTGTTTCAGCCTTTAGGTTGACTGCTTTTCTGTTGGCCCTGTGTGACAGCAGCTTCTAAAGAAGGTTTGTTGTTACTTCTATGTCCTGTGATGTATGTTGGCTTAGTATGTTGATGTTATGCTGCTGAGTCAGGTCTAGTATCCAGTGTTGCAATATAGCTAGGGATGTCCATGATGATTGTTGTAGTTGCAAGAGATTGAGCACCAAAGGTGCTAATATTACACCTTGCAACTGCACCAATGATCTGGACCTTTTCAAGCAGTTTACAGTGAGATGCGGAGTTCAGAGAGAGAGATGGTGCTTGTGTTGCTGCTATTTTGCTGCTTTATGATTCTGTCATCTTCTAAATTAGATTCAGAATGTTGCTTCTGTGGATTGACTATTGGCTGTGCATCTGTGGCATGTACTTGCTGTTGGCTCGAACTGTTCACATTGTTGTTCTTGTGTATTTGTGTGTTGTTTAAGTTCCAGTGGTGTATTGTAACAGGGAGGATCCATGGTGATTGCTGTAATTGCAAGAGATTGACCACCATTAGTGCTAATACCACCTTGCAATTGCAGCAATAACCTGGACCATATCGAGTTATCTGCAGTGATGTGGTAGTTGTTGAGTTTAGTGGTGTCTTGCTGCTGCTAATGTTGGTGTGTTCTTTGATTTTGTCTTGTCTGCTGTATTTGAGTAGTATGGTATTTGTTGCTGAGTTTTTTCTGATGTTGGCAGTGGTCTTGTTGAGATGATCCTCTATGTTCTTTTAATTTGAGGTGACTTGTTGGCTTGAAATGATGATGAGGTTGTAAAACTTTATTGGTGTTCAGACAAAATGCCTTAGCAGCAATGGAGATGCTGCACATGGCTTCTGCAGTGGTATACTGATTCCAGGAGTGTATCATGATGGATATAGACCTGTGTTGTTGATGCTGTTCTGTGTAACTGTTGTATCTTTGCTTCTGTTGCTGCTGTGTTGCTGCCCAAAAGTGTATCTTGGGAGTCCAGCAGGGTAGCAATGGGATACATTTTGCTTCTTTAGCAATAGACCAGCGCCAAGGATGTATCTGAGTGAGTAGAAAGATGAGTTGTGGATGCTGTCTCGGATGATTACTGTGTCTTTGGAGCATTCTCTTCTACTGCTGTGTTCTTGCTATGGCAATGCAAAGCCAGAGTTGAGTACTAGTAGTGAACTGCTCCCAGGAATGATACTGTGTCTTTGTGTGAATTTCTTCTGCTGCTACTGTGGTTGTGAGCTGCATCAGAGCTCTAGGGTTTAGTATGTTCTGCAGTTGAGCTATGTTGAGAGTGTTACTGGTTCTTTTGGGGTGTCCTTGTTAGTGCCTTTTGCTTCATGTTTGGTGCTTTGGGTATGTAGAGTGGTGTTGTTGTTGCTGTGGTCTAGTTGTTGTTTGTGTTTGCGCATTTGCTGACAGTGCTTGGAGTGATTGGGATCCAGTGTACTAGATAAAAAAGGGATGGAAAGAGTGTTTGCCCCCATTGCTTTTTCAACAGTAGGTTGGATCCACTCAGTTATTTGTATTTCATGTGGATGGCTGTTGATTGAAATCAAGGTACTGATGTTGATTTCCTGTTGATGACACCTCAGATCTTCAAAGTTTCCTGCAAGACAAGATATCTTATTAGCATGAATCCAGTGTTCCACTTTCTCCTCAGTATAGTGGCATCCCAGATACAACAATGTGCCTTCAAACAGCAGAGTATATCTAATATGAGTTCCTGCATCCTCATGATCTTCCCTAGGCTTCTTGTTGATCTTCTGCTTTTCCCACCATTGTACATGTAACATTAACAAACCTGTTAGGAGATTGTTGAGGTCATTGTTTGATCTCAAGATTAAAGTAAGGATCCATTGTGGTATTCTTGGGGTATGTAGTTGAGATCTTGCAGCCTTCTCTATAGAGTATTTTATTTTTCCACTCATCTCCTTTCCTTTTGGTTGGTATAATTCCCTCTGTTTCCTACCACCTTTATTCTCAGATAAGGGCATTGACTTTTATCACTATTAACCAACCTTCTACTTTGTGTGTCTAGTTCACCAAAGCACTGGCAATCAATAGGACCAACATCCAGGGCATAGTTTGCAATATGGACTGCCAATTTGTTGCCTTCCCTGAATGTGTGTGCGATTGTTGCATTACATCTTTTCATCAACTCCTTGATTTCTGCAACAGTTTCCTAGATGGACCAAGGTACTCTCCAATCTCCCTTTATGCTCTTCATTAGCATCATAGAGTCAGTATGGAGGTCAATTAGGAAGTGTTCATTATGGATATAGAATCTCAAGGCTTCCACCATTGCTTGTGCCTCAGCTTCAGTGTTTGTGCTTTCTTTGATCTCCTTACTGTAGGCATGTATTACATCTCCCTCCTCATTCCTCAATACAAAGCCAATGGAGTTTTTGCCTGGGTTACCCCTGGAGGTGCCATATGTGTTGACTTTGATCCTCCCTTGTTTGGGGAAATCCCAGATCACCTTAGTGTACTTCAAGGTGGGAGTGTATTGTTCCATCATACAGATTATATCTAGCCATTTTTGGGGGGATGTTTTGAATTCCTGGCGTTCTGACTTTAATAAGCATTTGGAGAGTAGAAGTAATTTGGTAGATTACTATGTTGATTATGACTGTGTCCCCATATTTGTAGCTATTTCTTCTCTTCCACAACTCCCATATGATCACTGAAGGAAGGGCTTGCATAATTGGTTTCAGCCTATTGACATCCTCTGCAGTCCAACATTTGGTCACTGCTTGGTGCAAGGTAATACCTTGTACATCAACTCCTGCATTGCCAATAAAGTATCTCCACACTTTACTTGCAGCATATGATGTGAAGAAAAGGTGTTGTCTTGTCTCTTCCTGTGGATCTGTACAGCACCAGCAGTTAGAAGCCATGTGATATCCTAATTATTTGAAATAATCATCCAGTGGTAGTCTGTTTCTCCAGACTTTCCACATGAAAAAGGAAATTTTGGATGGCAATCCTTGCACTCATATGTTTCTATAGGCATTAGCAGGATGTTGCCTCTTCCTCAGGTATTCCCAGGCTGTCTTGACAGTGAATTCACCTCTGGTTTCAAGCATCCATACTGGTTCATCAAGCACACCTGCCACATTTGGTAGTTTAATGTTGTTAAGTATGTGTGCAGCAAGATCATTTGGTAAGATCTCCTTGATCTTCTCCATTCCAGTGATCCTCTTCTATCACATCCTGTATGTTCTGTACACTCTCATCACGTATGAAATCAAGAGGGGTAACAAAGTATAAGGCTCCCAATCCTGTCCAGTTTTCGAACCAGAATAATGAAGATCCCATTTTAGTTTGCCAGAGTATTTGGTGCTCCATGATACTTCTCCATTCAATCATTTTCAAGGAACAATTATTGGATTGAGTTTTTTACAATACTTTTGGCTCATGAATGCACTCCATAAACTTGGTTTTGTTCTGAAGTTCCACCATAGTTTACAGAACAATGCTATAGACATGTCATGTAGGGATCTGAAACATGCACCCCCTTCCTCATTTGGCAAGCATAAAGTATTCCATGATGCCCAGTGCCTTCTTGGATTTTCAACAGAATTGCACCATAAGAATTTTGCAATTAACTTGTGAAGTTTGTTGATCACATTGACAGGAGGGTTTACTATAGAGAGGAGATGAATTGGCATGCTCTGTAAGACATGTGTGATAAGTACTGCCCTGCCCCCTGTGGATAATAGTTTCCCTTTCCAGTCTTGAAGCCTGTTCATCACTTTTTGTATAAGACCTTGGTAGCAGTCTATCTTCCTTCTCATGTAAAAAATTGGACATCCAAGATATATAGAAGGGAAATCTTGCTGTAGGATTCCTGTGATCCTTTGTACCTTGTTGATCATCTGTGTTGAGGTGGAGTGATGCATGTATACTGCTGATTTACTCTTGTTTATCAGCTGGCCAGAAGCATCTTCATATGGAGTCAGTACTTCCATTATCAACTGAAGTGATGTGGCATCTGATGAAGAGAAGATGACGGTGTCATCTGCATATGCTAGGTGATTAATCTTGGGACTCCATTTAGGTAAGCCAAAATCCACAGAAATGAGAGTTAGAGTGTAGAGCATTGAGTCCTCTGGACATGGCTTTTGCTGCTATTATGAACAGGGCAGGTGACAAAGGATCACCTTGTTTGACTCTCTTGTGGATTTGAAAAAGCCATGTGGTTCTCCATTGATCAGGACAAAGTACCAGTTGTTGGCCACTAGCCCAAGCCTATGAATCTTTCTTTAAATCTCATCTTCCTTAGTACTTTGGTCAGGAATAGCCATGATAGTCTGTCATATGCTTTTGTCATGTTCAGTTTAATTACAACATTTGGGCCTGCTTTGGTTCTGAGTCGAATATCTGTTATAATCTCTTGAGTTAAGAGCACATTTTCCACTATGCTTCTGCTTTTAACAAAACCAACCTGTTTATCTGAAATTAGCTTTGGTAGAATGATCACCAGTCTGTCATGAACTACTCAGGAGAATATGTTGTTGATGAAGTTACTCAGGCTGAATGGTCTCAAGTCTGAGAAGGTCTGTACTTCCTTCTTCTTGGGCAGCAACACCAGGTTTTTGTGTGTGACACACTTGGGAAGAGTATGGCCATTAAAGACTGCTTTTACCATATCAACTATATCATTCTCGACTATATCCCAACATGACTGGTAGAAATATCCAGTGAAGCCATCTGGTCCTCTTGCACTTGCTGCATTCAAACCAAAAACTGCATTTTTAACTTCCTCCCTTATTGGTTGATGCATTAGTAGATAGTTGTCTGCATTATCTATCAGTGTAGGAATGTGGTTCAGTATTTCAAATGTTGCAGGGGGTGTCTTCATGAAACTGTGCTTTGAAATTGACTGCTTCATCTGCTACTTCAGCATTGTCTTCTAGCCTTGTGCCCATGTTGTTTTGAATTCTTCTAAGTTGTAACCTCTTTCTTCTGCCATTCATTTGTGCATGAAAAAACTTTGGATTTCTATCACCATCTTTAAACCAAGTCATGCCTGATTTCTGCTTCCAGAATTCTTCTTCTAATGTTAAGTACTTGATCAGTTCAGTCTACACCTGTTGTAGTCTTATTCTGTTTTGAGCAGTAGGATGGAGCTCAAATTAGGCTTCATGTACTTTGACGACTTCCTCTAGACTTACTATCTTTTGGAAGATGTCTCCATATGTTGTTCTGCTCCAAGTTGATAATGCTTTTTTCAATTTCTTCAGCTTGTAATTGAATATTATGAAAGGATCCCCAGTGAAGTCTGCTTTCTAATGCTCTCTTACCACTGCTTTGAAATTGTGGTGCTTTATCCAGAAATTTAGAAATCTGAAGGCTTTCTTTGTTGATATAGCATTTGTGTTGCAAGTCAGTAGCAGTGGTTTGAACCTATTTTTGGCAAGTGAGTGACTTCCAGTTGTGGCAGCCATTGTTGAAGGAACAGTTGGCTAAGCATCTGTCCAGTCTTTTAAATATGCAGTCTTCTTCTGCTCTCCCATTCCACCATGTTTATATGCTTCCTTTAAAGCTTAGTTCATAAAGGTTGCAAGTGTTGATGCAGTGTCTGAAGTCTTCAATCTCCTTTAGTGTTACTGGAAGTCCCCCAAATTTCTCTTCCTTATCCCATATGACATTACAGTTACCTCCTACCAGCCAAGGCAGTGACATGTTTCTGGCAAGATTGTATAAGCTATCCCACAGTTCAATTCCTTCATTGGCATTACATTTTGCATATACAAAGGTGACAAAGAAATATGTTTGTGAATCCACCTCTGTTAGTTTCAAGGTTAACTGCTGCTCCAGGTCACATATTATGTGTACTTCATGATCCTCATCCACAAATACCCATATCTTGTTTGACACATTGGCAAAATATTGTGGTAGTCCAATCCTCATTCTGTATCTTTCTAATTTCCTGGCTTTTTGCTTAGGCTCCATGATTCCAATGAATTGAAAGTGCTACTGTCTGTGCATATTGATAAGCCTTTCAAAGGCTTTCATTGTATTGACTGTCCTTATATTCCAAATGATCCCATTCATGGTTAGGATTGAGATTTGGATAAGATCCTTCTTGTTTGGACTCCTGCCCCTACACTTTAAGTGTCTTTGCCCTGTTTCCTCCTGCCTTTTTTAGCTGATTTCACTGCATCCAACAATTTTGGTGAAAGATCTGCTTGTCTTGCCACATTTATTAGGTTTTGAGTAGTGGATTCCTCATCAAGATCATTCCCTATTTTAGCATTTGCTCCCCCTCTTCAGTTTCACTTCTGAAACCTATCACTTGTAATTTCAGGCCTGCTTGATACAGTTATGTGTTCATTGTGTTGTGGATCATCTGGCCTTTGTTGATATTAACCTCATGAGAGCAGTTAGTTATTCCAGTCTTGATCTGTTGCTAAGCTTTAGCAGTTGAAGTGTCCTATATCTCAGTGAGCTTTATATTCTTGATCAATCTATCTGTTGATTACTTGTTGTCTTCATACTCTCCAGTATTTTGGATATCAACTGCCATAGGCTTAAGAGGTGTCAGTATGCTGGGCAGCATTACTTCCACTGTGTGAGTGTGTTCTATTTTGTCCTGCTGTTTTGATTTACCATTTGTACTTTGTAGGTCATGATCCACTTCTTCATCAGTTGACTCCTCATCACTGCCTGTACCAGCTGGCACTTGTTCTTCCTCTGATCCTTCCTCTGCTTGTTCACTCCATAGTTTGCCTTCACTAAGTTGGATTATTTGAGCCTCATCCACATCTTTGCCTGCTATCATAAAGTTACTTGATTGGGGAAGGGTGTCCTGGCATGGTTGCTTATTTGTGACATTGTTTCCAAATGTTCTGTTAACCCATTGGCCTGTTGGTTCATTGCCTGCTGTATCTGCTACTATGTCTCTACTTCCATTCCTTTCCATTTATTTCATTGTATACTGTTGGAACTTGCTGCTGCCTGGTGGTGAAGTTATATTTGCTGCCATTGAGGCATGTACATTCTTCTCTTCTTCTGCTTTCTCAATTGCAAACTCCTGGTTGTGCTCATTGGTTTTGCTTTGTTCTATTTCCAGAACAGCAAACTCGTTATTTGTCTGCAATTTCTGGGTTTCTGATTTAGCTGGTATTACCTCCAGTTTCTCTTTGGGTTGATCTGCTAACTGTTTGTCTTTGCTCTATGCTCGATTAACCTCTTTCCACTGTAATCCAGTGTTTCCAACTACTTTACCACTTGATAAGATCATTACAGGTGCTGCTTCTTATCCTTTGTCTTTTGTTCTTGGTTTCTCAATAGCGTTTTCCTTTATCAATTCTGGGTGCAATTTCCAGCATTCTAACATGTCATATCCCTGCAACTTACATTGTTTACAGTACTTGAGAATAAAATCATATTGGATTTTAATCCATTCTGTTCTCACTGCACCAGTGGCCTCATTTTCAATGTCCATTCTAACTTCTTTGGTAGCTCCACCAGAAGATCAACCAACACTTTTACTCTAGCACAGCTAGGTCTCGTCTTGTTTATAGTTGCCATATCTAGATGTAGTGGTTTTCCAACAGCAGATGCAAGTGAGAATAAACATTCCTTCACAAAGAAAGTTGGCAGCAAGCTGGGAAATGAAATCCAAGCCATCGCTTTTGAGGTTTCTTCTCCTTCCTTGAACTTAGAATCATAGATTAATGTTCTCATCTGGTATTCGTATCCATCTCTTTCTTTCAAGTAATACACTTCTTTAGAAGTGAAATTGAGAAAATCTTGCCACAATGTCAAACGAATTAGCACATGCATATCTCTTAGTTATCCAATGTTGCAATCGCCCTTAATCCCGCAGTGCGTAGGAATTAATCGAAGAAGTTCTTGGATGTTAGGCCAACCATATGAAAACTTACCAATGACTGCATATTGAAGGCCTTCAATTTGATTCATTCGTTCAACCTCTGTTTCTGTAAATTTGACGAAAGGTTGTCCTTGTAGGAAAGTAGCTCTCTTGAACGAAATGGGTTTGATTGCCACTGACGATCTAGGGTTCACTGTCGAATTCGAGTTCAGTTTTGATGGTTTGAGAAGTTTACTATAGTCGAGGGGTTTTGGGTAGGTGGAAGATGCAGCGAGAGGTTGGGAGGTGGAGGGGGAAGGGTCGCCAGCCTGCGTATTACCAGTCGGCGTCGCCAGCACCGCTCGTGAGAGCTTTCTCTCTCTAATCGTACTTTTCTCTCTCTAATCGCCTCCCTCGTGCTCTCTTAACCTTCTCTCTTGGAATCAAATTCCATGATGTTCCCGTGATTTTCAAGTATGGTTGACCCAAGTTCCTAATTCATGTATTCCGAGTTATTTTTTATTTGACTATTCCGAATAAGCTTGTGTTGACAGATGTATATACTAAAAATGTGCACCAAATTCTCTTATCGCCTTGTGTTCTCCATCGGGAATGTATCCTAGTCTGACCAATATGTAAAGATAGTATGATTTCAAATAATGTTTAAATTGCAAGTTGTTATGCCAATTTGTGAAAGAAAACTCAATGAGCCTAAGACCCCTATTGTTCATATTTATGTTTAAGGCCTTAATCCCAAATACTCTTATTAATGATGATCCATAAAATATAAAATGTGGCCATGGTTGTTATAGCTATTGCATTTGATCTGAAGTCATGTTTAAATCGTAAATCAACATACCCTCCTTTATAAATATTTCCAATGTGATTTGAGTTCTTACGTACTCAAGAGTTGAAATCGTGTGTTTCCCTTTTGTGAAGAAATATTTAGAAATTACGGTGTATTACTCGCTTATGATTTATAACTTGTGTTATGATTACAAGTCCTTGTGCTCCATACTTTGAAACAAGATCTAATGTGTTTAAAGCCTTCATGACTAATAAACTTAAAGTTGTGATTTTCAGAATATTCTATATGTTGATGTTTGATGGTGATCCTTGAAAGTAAAAAAAAAAGTGTGAAATATGAAATACGGCCGTCGTTCCATGAATAAAGAGTCTTGTGAAAGGCCAAAAGAGCCAAAAAAATATTGTAGTTGTGAGTTGTTGAAAATACTAATGAAGGTTTATACAATGTGAAAGATGATGAGTTGAATACATTTGTATATATATTACCTTTGTGTACAAAAACAAAAATGTTTTTGGGAGTATCATTAGCAAACCGAGGAAGCGTGGGTCATAAGGCCCACACCCGAAACTACATGTGCCGGTGTAGGGGTGGATTGTGATGGATTGTGATTTTTCCCTTTATTTGGGATGAAATTGATATTAGCTGTAAATTGGAAAGTCAACCCACACGGCATATGTGGGAAGGCGGCCTAGGCGATCGGGTGGAGATCGGACGCCATGTTGCGCACATGGTGGTACTACTCTTGGTAACTCTTTTTTTTTTGCATCACAGGTCAAATCACATTGTCCGTGGGGAGATGGCCCAGCCGATCGGGCGTGATCGGACTCCGTGTAGAAAACACGGTGGTATATCGGTCCTAATGATCTCCAACCAAAAATATATATTATTTTCGTATTTTGAATATTGATATGTTTTAACTTAGCCTTTGGATATCATTGATTGTTACTTGTTTCTGTCATGGTGTTTCCCCTTCTGATATTGGCATTCTATTCAAAGGAGGACATTTAGCTTTACATATTAGTACTAGTCCACTATGTACTAACATCCCTTTTGCCGGGGGCGCTGCATCTTCAATGGATGCAAGTGGTTCATCAGCGGGCAGCTTTGGCCCTCGTTAGCAATCACTCTCTATTCAGCAGGTTTTGATGAGTCCTACTCTACTCCGGGCTAGATTTCACTTGATGTTGTACTTTAAGTTTTGAGGTATATCCGGGGCCTTATCGTCGGTACTTCCATATTACTCTTTTGTTGTACTTAGAGGCTCCGTAGACATAGTATGGGTGGTGTTTGATGTTGGGAATTGAACTAGATGTGTTGGTATTTTGGAAAACATGTTTTTCATCATATCTATAAACTTGTAATATTTTGGAAATCGTAAATGAATCTCATTTGAGTAATGGAAAAAGAATATGGAAAACTTGACTCTTCTCTTGTCTATCACTTGTATAGAGTCATATATTGTTAATGGGCAAGATTGGGTAGAAGACATCAAGTAGGCTTGCTCGGCCGGATGGGCAAGGTTGAGTAGAAGGCATTAAGCCAGGTTATCTCGGTTGAGCGTCAGTTGCCCTCCCCGAGGTTGGTGTGTGACAATACCGACTTGGTGGAACAGGTAAAGATTTTCAAAGTTAGCAATGACAACTTAGCCATGGCGACTAATGGCCAAACCTCGCAGGTCCAGCAGAAGATTGATCGGATCAACCAGCTCCACGCTAAAATGAACGGTGTTCAAGCCTTGACCGATGTTTGGAAGGGAAAAATGGACTGACTGGATTCAGAGAAAGAGACCGCTTGGGAGCAGCTGGCATCAGCAAAGGTCCAACTCCGAGTGGCGAAAGAGAAGGCTGATACACGGGCTCAGCGAACCAAGGACCTCCAAGCTCAACTGGGCTCCGCCATTGCTGAACAGGATGCCCTTGGCAAGGAACTCGAAATAACGAGGTTAAAGTCGGAAATATCCAAGGTTGATGTTGAAGAAATGGTGGCCCAATACAGGGCTGATGTTGAGGGGGTCGAGGCCCGCCGGAAAGTTACCATTGAGTACGTGAAGCGGATGTCTTGAAAGGAGAACCTCGAGGAGATATATGCTCGAGGTTTCGACCTATCGGCCGAGATCGAAAAGGCGAAGAGGCAAAGAGGTAGAGGCCAAGAAGCTGTCCGAGCTTGAGGGTGAAGAAGGCCCTGAAGGCTCCGGTGAACCCGAAGATGAAGAAGACCCTAACGACTCTGATGATGAGGCGGGTTCCAGTTGAGATCAGGCATATGTGCTTTAGGAATTTATGCCTTTGTTTTGCATTTTGTATTTTTATTTTATTGAGGCCATTTTCATTGGCCTTTGTAAAGATATTTGGGATGTGTGTATACAAGGTTCTTTTTCCTTTTGGCAATTTCCAAGTCTATTACCTTCAGCATTCTTTTTACAATTGTAAAGATTTCAAATGTCGTAGCAGGGGATAAAATGAGGTAATAAGTTATTTGTTCGGAGGTCCAAACAAGACTTATTTTTTATGTAAGTTACGTTTGAAACTTGTGGGAACTTGATATGACCGGAAGCTTTCCCCAAAAGTGTTTTTTTAGATTTTTAGACTTTAATTTTGTCGAGGGTAATCTTTGAGTCAGTTTGGAATTTTAAAGGCCTTATGTTTTGATTACGGGCTTTGGACGTCTCTGAGCCATTTCTAGAGTGGTCGTAGCCTTTTAAGTTCAGGTACTGCCTAATAGGCTTTGTACCTCCGGGCTTTGATAATCTGAGCCGCCCAAGCCTGCCTTGGATGATAGTTCCTCAGTGGAGGTGGTTGTGGCCTTTTAAGTTTAGGCACTACCTAATAGGCTTTTATGCCTCCGGGCTTCGATAGCCCAAGCCATCCGAGCTTGCCTTGGTTGGCAGTCCCCGAGTGGTGGTGGTCTATAGAGGTGGCCTTTGGGCTCGATATCCTTAAGGAACAAAATGTAATAGTCTTAAGGGACAAAATATGTATTTGCAAGGTAGAAACTTTCTTTCATTCCTATGCGTAATATACACAAGCTCCGTATTATGGCTTAGGTGATCTACGCAGGCATGATTCATTTGACCGTTTGGCCCTTAAAATAAATCTATCCACCGAGCCCAGACTGTTTAAGCACAAAGTTTCCTTCCTTGCTAGAATCATTACCCGAGGGTGATGGCCCCCAGTATTCAAGGTCGATCGTTGAGAGGGCTCGGATACTGTTGATGTGACCATCGACTCCGGTTCATAACCGACCTTTGATTCTAAGTTAGCACAACCCACTGGTGCCTCGTTAAAAACCTTGCCGGAAAACCTATTTGGGACATAACTGATTCAAGGAAAAAAGAGTGCAACGCGTGCTTTCAGGCCTAACAACTACACCTTCCTTTGGATATCACCTGCAAGTGTTAGTTCAATTCATAATATATGTAATAATAAATAAAAAAGAATGAATGGGGTCGTACCTTAGAAGTAGTAGCATTTTAGGTGGGTTATGCTCCAGTTGTTCGGTAGCTGCTCACCGTTCCCCGCTTCGAGTCTGTATGAACCTTTACCAGTAATCTCGATAATTCGATATGGAACCTTCCCAATTCGGTCACAGCTTCCTTTCGTTCGGGTTCCGGGTGTTCAATGTCACCTTTCTTAACACTAAGTCCTCGATATTGAAGTGTCGGAGATTGGCTCTCCAGTTGTAATACCTTTCTATCCGTTGTTTCAAGGCAGCCAACCGGACGAGGGAAGCCTCACGCCATTCATCCTATAGTTCCAGACTCGTGCTCATGGCCTCACCGTTTGATTCTTTGGTCGTATATCGAAACCTGTAACTTGGTTCACCTACCTCAACCGTATTAGTGCTTTGGCACCGTAGACCAACGAAAATGGGGTGGCCCCAGTACTAGACTTTGAAGTTGTACGGTATGCCCACAGGACTTCAGGTAAAATTTCCTTCCATTTCCCTTTGGCGTCGGTCAATCTCTTCTTAAGCTTGTGCAGTATGGTCTTTTTTGTAGACTCCGCCTGCCCGTTTCCACTAGGGTGATAGGGTGTTGACAGGATACTTTTGATCTTATGGTCCTCGAAAAACTACTTACCTTACTACCGATGAACTGCTTCCCTTTGTCACATACGATCTCAACCAGTATTCTGAACCACATATTATGAGCCAAGACCGAATGCAGTAGCTCCCCGAGCTGATGGATCATCGCTGCGTTAGTGCTATGTGATCGCAGCCGAATGGCATTATGTTATAACAATAGGTGCCATATTTAGTAATGAAGGAAGTCTGTTCCTGGTCGCCCGAATCCATCTGCATCTGGTTGTACCCGAAATAGGCATCAAGAAAGCAGAGTATCTCGTGGCCAGCCGTCTCATCGATCATGCGATCGATGTTAGGCAAAGGAAAAGATTCCTTAGGGAATGCCTCGTTCAAGTCTTTATATTCTACACACATTCTTAATTTATTTCCTTTTTTAGGCACTACCACTACATTTGCTAACCAGTCCGGGTACTTAACTTCCCGAATGGAACCTATTTTAAGGAGTTTGGATACCTCGTCTTTGATGAATAAGTGCTTGACTTCGGATTAAGACCTCCTCTTCTGTTTAACCGGGTGAAACTTCGGATTCAAGCTCAACTTGTGAGTAGTTATTTCCGGCGGGATCCCTATCATGTCAAGATGGGACCAAGCGAAACAATCCATGTTAGCTACAAGAAATTCAATGAGTTTTTTCCTGAGCACGGGAGTAAGTCCCATGCCCAGGCATAACTTTCAATTGGGCAGATGCCCGATCAATATGATTTGCTCCAGCTCCTCAACAGATGACTTGGTGGCATCAGGGTCTATGAAAGACCGGGGGACTCCGTAATCGTCCTCCTCGCCTGCCCCCTGCTTTTCTGGTTCGGTCGGGGCTAGTGTTGGTGATTGCTATTTGGTTTCTTCCTTGGTGATCGAACTCGGGTTCTTCGATGTTGAGAGTGTAGATATCGGGACCACCTCATCGACCGCGAATATCTTTTTGCGGCCGGTTGCTCTCCATAAACTATTTTGATCCCTCCCGGTGTGGGGAATTTCAACAGTTGATGTAGCGTGTACTGCCCTCATGTTGTGAATCCAAGGCCTCTCGAACAGAGCATTGTATCTCATATCTCCTTCGATCACATAGAACTTTGCTTCCTTAGTGGTTCCGGCAGTGTTTACCGGCAGGGTTATCTCCCCTTTAGTGGTCTCACATGCCATGTTAAACTTGTTTAAAACTCGGACTACAGGCACAATTTGGTCTTGTAGACCCATTTGTTCCACGACCCTCGATCTGATGATATTGGATGAGCTACCTGGATCAATTAGCACACGCTTAACTCAGGATTTTTTATGAGTACAGATATTACCAGTGCATCATTGTGTGGTTGCACGATGCCTTCGGCATCTTTATCGTTGAATGATTCCCTCCGGTACATAATCTCGAGCCCATTTTTCTCTTGTAATGGACACTTTAGTGCGCTTTAAACTCGGCCCCTAGGGGACGTCAACCCCACTAATGATCATGTTAATGACATGCTGAGGTTCCTCTTGCTCGATCTGCTTGTTGGAGTCCCTATTCTTGAAGTGATTGTTGGCTCGATCACATAGAAACTCTCAGAGGTGTCCATTCTTGAATAACCGGGCTACTTCCTCTCTCAGTGGTCGGCAGTCTTCGGTCCTGCGGCCGTGAGTGCCATGACATTTACACATTAGGTTGGGGTCCCTTTAGGCAGGGTCGGATTGCAATGGTCGAGGCCACTTAGTATCTTTGATGCGTCTGATGGCTGATATGATGGTGGCAGCATCGATGGTGAAGTTTTTCTCCAATAACCTTGGTGCTTCCTTAGACTCGATGGGCCTGTCAAAACCACTTTTGCTCATGAGTCCCCGGTTATTCTGACCTCGATCACTCCTTCTTTCACTTCTCATAGTATTGCATCCGGACCCATTACCCCTTAGATCTCCAATGTATGGTTGATACCGGCCTCTATTAGATCTTGGTTCATGATCAATGTCTCTTTTGGATCTGTCACTAGCTCTAACGAGATAAACGGACGGAGAAGGAGCCCGAGCTGATCATCTTCGACCCTGAATTTTGATTGGTACCGGTTATGGACGTCTGCCCAAGTTACTGCTGGGTATTCTATCAGATTTTTCTTCAACTAATGTGAAGCCAATGAGCTTCGGGGATTGAGTCCTTGGGTGAAGGCCTGAACAGCCCAATCATCTACGACCAGAGGCAGGTCCATCCGTTCCATTTGAAACCTTGATACGAATTTTCTGAGCATTTCGTTATCTCTTTGCTTTACCTTGAAAAGGTCTAATTTCTTGGTCTCGACCTTGATGGCCTCGACGTGTGCTTTGACAAAGGCGTCGGCAAGCATAGAAAACGAGTCAATAGAATTAGGGGATACGTTGTGATACCATATCATAGCTCCTTTCGACAAGGTCTCTCCAAACTTTTTCAGCAGAACGGATTCGATTTCATCATCTTCCAAGTCATTTTCTTTGATGGCGCACGTATAAGAGGTCACATGTTCTTTGGGATCGGTTGTCCCATTATACATCGAAATTTGGGGCATACGCAACTTCTTTGGGATTGGCTTCGGACCTGCGCTCGAAGGGAAAGGCCTTTGGACAAATTTCTTGGAATCCAGGCCCTTCGGTATCGGTGGTGCTCCCGGCATTCGGTCGACCCTAGAGTTATAGGTCTCCACTTTTTTGTCGTTGGCTTCGATTTTCTTTTCTCCTAATTCCACCCATTTTTTCAGTTCCTGAAGCTTCTTTATGATCTCGGGGTCGGTCCCGAGTTCTGCTTCACCCGGCCTTTCTGTGGCCGATTTATTTCCGCGAGCATTTTCCCAAGATGGTTCGGGCTCAACTCTACTAGGAGCTCGGCTTTGTTTCTGCAACTAAGCTATCGCTGCCTGTTGATCCTGTAACATTTCGAAGATCACGTACAAGTTGATCCCGTCACCTTCGCCATCATGTGTACTCCGGGCTATCGACCGAGCTCCCCCGCGAATGCTGTTTTCGGGGTTAGTAGGCAAGTTTGCTTCGATAGCCACGTTTGAGGTAGCATCGATCGGATCAGCGACTGGGACTCCATTGGGGTCAGCAGGGGGCACCTCGTTACTGGGTACTACGTTGTTGTTTTCGCCATGGTGGCCGAACTCAGCATCCACGTTCAAATGGGCAGATTGGTAATTTGATATTTTTAATCTAGCCTGAAATTAAAAGCTCAAAGAACAAGTGTAAAATAGAGTGTGTTATGGAAATATGTATCAAATTGCCACTATTACCTTAGCCCCATGGTGCACGCCAAACTATTTACCCTAAAAAACGGATAACAATTAAATTTGTAAGTGGTTTTAAGTGTATGTGAGTTAATTCAATAAAAATGATAAATTATGTTAGATTAAACAGATAAAGAATATAATAAATTGTCAAACCAATCAAGAGGATTAGTCCCGGACTTAGTAACAACTTAATGAAATGCCTGCCTTCAATCCTGGGCTCATATTACTGGTGATTTGATAAACAAAAATAAGAACTTTGAATAACGGAGAAAATAAGAATATGTTACTAATGAATAATCAGACCCCATTTATATAGTAGGGGAGTTTTACCCTACTACAATTCAATAAAAGGTAAAAATCTTCTGTTTAACTAATCACCGGTTCTCTGCCGATACGTGTCAAGATTCACGCTATGACATCCGGCTGGTCACGGATATCATGGTCTTTTATTGGTCGTGCTCGATTATCTGGTAATGCTCTCCGAGGACTTTGGGATTCGAACATGTGGGTCATGGTCCTGATACTCCTGAGGTCAGGCGTTTTGCCCGGACCCAGGCTCGAGGGGCTCTTTGCTTCGACTCAGGTTCCTTACCGTCACGTCTCTCGCTCCGTTTACTTCATCGAAAACCGAAACGTCCTATGAATTCTATTTCATCCGTATACAATAAAAAAAAATATATGGTAAGAAAATTAAGACAAATATCTCACAATGGATACCATCCGGAACTCTTCTTCCAACTCTGCTTACTCCGTTGTACGTCTAGTGTTCACCTGTTAAAATATCATCTCTCATACTTTACTTTATCTTAATTTTAAAGTAAAGTTCTTGTTTTAAGTTCAACACACTCTTATTTTGATCCCAGCATTAACAAAAACATACCTTATCATCCAAAAACACCTTACTACATTAAATTTAACGAACATTCTAACTACCACACACGTGTTCATAGTCAAAGAGAAAGGACGAGGCATTACAAACATAGAGCTGATCAAACTCATTTACCCGGATGAGTAGATACCATCTCGATCAATTAGTAAAGTCACATGCATTCAATTAATCACACCAATATCAATTCAACTAGCACCATAGCATTAGGTGTGCGGAATCACGCCCATAAATATATATATGAAATGTACTTGCATCATATTTTTCGCGAGAATGTCCCATTGACAACTTAATGTTATATGTATTAATCATTAGAGATTCTCAATTTAATATAATGGGATCAAATATTTTATATGCATTACATATAAGTATTGGTCTAACTGAATTATCATATAATTAATACTCATACAAACAAGAAATAATTACATTAATTATTAAACACTTTACTCTCATTATCGTCTAGATGATACGTCTCACAAATTTATCCAAGGACGTTATCAAAATTGATCAAGTAGAAAAATGAATATGATAACAAAGAAATTAATGGTCGTTAATGAATAAAACAATAATTGTCAACAATGTATTCAAAATATTACCTGACATATATAACTTTTTAACAGTTCTGTTGAGCCATATTCACTGTTTAACCGTAAAACGGCACAGTTGAATTTATAGCGTGGTTTATAGATAAGAGAATTGGTTTGATCGAAAAAATGATAAATAAATTAAAATGCAAGACTTAGCGTTGAGATTGAGATAAAATGGCAGACAGCTTGGTTCCGGGAGCATGGCTTCCGAAGCCAGCAATAAGAATAACGTTAGAAAGAAAATAAAGTATTATTTAGCATGGAATAATGTGTAACATAAGTTTGTCAGAATTTTCTTGTCTTACTATGGTTGTTGAAGTCACTATTTATAGTTTACCTAGGGAACAAGGTCCTAGGATCAAGCCCCTCTTAAATGACAATAATGGGGGGCCATTGATGAATATGTAACGGCAGGTCATAATACCAAAATTCTCTTTAACAGATGTATATTTAATACTGAAAAATATTTTTCATTGAATGTCATCTGGTGACAAGTATTTATTTGCCCTGGTTGATAATGCTCCCTTCGGGGTTTACCCGATGCCAACCAAAGCTATTGTCCTCGGTCTTGGTTTCAACCCGCTTCATCTTTCATTTGTTCCCGGTTTCACATGTCACTCTGTCATTCGAGTATTTAATGTGAATCAATTTTATCCTATATAGATAGACCCTCTTCTTTCTGGTGGCACATCTTTGTGCCACTGGGAAGTTGGTGAAGATTTCTTTTTTTGCGGGAAATTTTCTGAACCCTTGTGAAAATTTTCTGACGCTTGATAAGATGCATGTCTCTTCGCATTTAATACCTCGAACACGTGTTACTCCACGATTTAGCAATATTTTTGCCGGTTCTCGAGGTAATCATGGCCACGATTTTAATCGTATAATCCTTTAATTATACACCTCATTCTTCTTCTTTTACACTTAACAGTTTTACAAACTCCCTCAACTTCTTTGCATACAAATCTTTTCTGCTTTCATCCTTCCTTAATCTTCTTCAACGAACTCTTATCATCTTCTGCTGATCATGGCTTCTTTCACTAACTCGTCCAAGAACTCCGGTCTTCTCTTCAGTAGGGGTTCGAAGGAGAGCAAAGACAAAAAAAATCGATGTTGATGTTGACCCCCTCTACGGTGAGCACCATCATTCCCAAACGTCTGAACATAGCCAAGGACTTCGAAGAGAAGTTCCCTTCTTCAAATTCCCGCACTTGGTCTGTTGGCAAATACCCTTCTTCTATCCGTTGTTCTAGCATTCCTGCTGTGAAGGAAGACTATGATTACCATGACCTAAACATTATTGCTCCCAACCTAACGAAGAAGGGCTTTATGTACGTTTACATGTACCCATTCACTTTGGGTGTGCTTTCTCTGAGCGGGGGAGTTAACCCCGTGATTTTGGAGTTGTTCCACCGATACCAAGTTTGTTTGGAATAGGTGGACCCTTAGGTGTGGCAAACGGTGTCCTGTCTGCTGCGTTTGTTCCAAGAAACGCAAAAGGAGCTCACCTTGGTATGATGAATTTCTACTCCCCCAAGATCTTCCGTGGGGGAGTAATAAATTTCAACAAACGTGGCCAGCATGCTTAGCTCACCAGCATGGATGACGACAAAGACCGTGGGTGGATGGAGCGCTTTGTCGTTATTGCCACCAGGGATATCATCCCGGCCACTGCTCAACCCTTCCCTGAGTCCTGGACTCGTACACGTAAGTTTAAAGTCTATCTCTTTTTTCTGAAAAACATTTGTCTCATGTCGTTACTAACCCTTCTCCTTTCATTATTTCAGCAACTCGGTGGACATCTCCAAGGGTTGAATGCATGGACCGGTGGGTTCAGAAGATTCTGGACCTCATCACGCCTGAGACCCACCGGTGGAGAGAACTGGCCCCCAAATATGGATGGAGGGCCAGGAATCATGGTCAGCTGACTCGTAAAATCGATTCTTCCTTCATCTAATCTTTGTACGTAAGGAATTCTCAATCTAAAGAGCTTATAACCCCAACCAAGGACAATGCCCAAGCTCTCTGGGGTAGTTTGAGTTGGTAGAAAATGCCAATTCTCCCATTCCGGTCCCAGTTGCTGCTCCCAGTACTATGAGGCTGAGTACCGGGCCTCTTCCGTCTTCGGTTGATAGCTATCAACAAATAGCATTGCCTCATGCTCAGAGTAGGGGATGAAAGGCTGGTCTTCAAAATGGAAGGAGAAAGGAGGGCCCTGAAAGAGCAAATTGGAAAGAGTAAAACTGATAAGTACGGGGTGTACCCAAAGAAGGCGGAAAAGAAGCTCTCAGCATAGATGTGTGCACTCGGTCGGGTGTGCAAAGGAGATCCCGACTTCGATTCAGACCTCGACTAGATGAATTAGAGAAGTTTCTTTACCTCTTGCTTTTCATTTATGTGTCATAGGACATGCCACAATTTAAAGTGTCTGGGGGAGGGGGGGATGATAAAAATATGTACATGTGTGTTTTTTATTTCGGTTGAAAAAAAAATTGACTTTTCCTGACGATGGATTTCCTCAACTGTCTTCTTGAGGGATCAAAGTCAAAGAACAAAATAGTTTGTTTTCCTTAGGTAGTGTAATAATTCACCCTTGATTTTTCTTTGTGTCGCGGTTCTTTTCCAAGGGTTTTATTTGAACCGAGTGTAGTTAGTTTTAGTTAGTTTTTCTTTTATCAGGAATAGTGAAGTCTTGTACTATGATATTAAAGGGAGATGACTTTTCTTGACGTTGTTGTGCCTTGAGAGTAGTGAGTGCCCTAGTTGCGACGCCTAGGCTCAGTTTTTGACTCATGTATAAGTGCCTTAAATTATTTGATTTTAACTTTGTCAAACTGTGTTGACTAGAGAGTCGGGATGGATCCAATCCTAAGTGAGTTTTGTGCCAATGTGTGTGTGAGATTTTGTTGATATTATGTGCATGTTGATTGATGCCTAGAACATGCCTCGTGTGTTTGCAAAGCGAAATAGTAGTCTTGTTCAGTCTAGGAAGTGATACAGATATTTCTTTGTTGAGCCAATTATATGCTTTACCTACCAAATTGTGAAGTATCTTAGTTAGACCCGTTGAGCCTGAATTCCCATTTCTTTGGCAACCACACTACAAGCTTGACCCTTTTATTTGAATTGTCTATCTATTTGAAACTTTTACCTCTTACGAGCACTTGAATTTGTATGAGCTTGTAAAAGCTAAATAAGGTATGGTCGGGTTTTGAGTGAAACTATAGAAAAAGGAGAAAGGTGCACTACTTGAAAAATTGTGAGAGCCACTTGTAGAGAATTGAAAAAAAAAAAGAGTTTGATTAAAAAGAAAAAGAAAAAAAGTAGAACTTAGAAAAGAAAAATGGATTCCATGCTAGTGGTAGGTCTCATCTTGTTTATGCTTAAAGATATGGGGAGCTGATGCTATTATGTATGATGGTTGGGGTTTGGTTCAACACAAGTGTAGGGTTTGAATGGTTGATTTATATTATTAAAGTACTCAGGGAGGTGTAGTCACTATATCCAAATGCATCCTACCCGTCCCGCAGCCTACATTACAACAGAAATAAAGTTCTACTTGATCCTTGACTGAATGAGCTAAATTAGTAGAGTATTACACTACGGGCAAGCCTATGGAACGCCTTTTGTGGCACATGAATTCTATTTCGGAGAGTGAGTTAATTCTTTCTATCGTGAGTTCTTATTTGTTCTTGAATTTATCGTGTGTGGAACTAATCTCTATTGTTTGTGTGAGGACACATGATTTGCGAGAAAAGGTGAATTTGTTGACCTCTGTGTTAGAGTAAGTGAGCATGTTGTGAAAAATGCGGGGTGCTCGTGAGTCAAGTCTTGAGGAGAGGATGTTATGATATGGTTCTTAGTTTGTTTTAAATATTCGTGGCATGATGCGTCAGGGAAGTTGTCTGATAAGAAGGTCATTTCTATGTGAAGTGTAGTTTGATTGCTCGAGGATAAGCAATGGTTTAAGTGTGGGGTGTTGATGGTAGGCGAACTAAGTGTTTTAATCATAGTTTGCACTCTAATTACTGTATTTTTACTTGTGTTTGAGCTTGAAAGTTAGTGTATTGCACTTATTATGTGTTTCATGCCTTGCATGAAGTGATTTCGAGTTAAAAAGACATTCGGGAGGTAAATTGAACAAATTAGAGCTTTGAAGTCTGAGTAAAAGCCAAAGGGATTAAACTGGGATCGCGTTCGGGGGTCGAGAGCTAAGTCTGGATGACAAAATGCGAAGAAAATGAAACTTACTGTAAGAACTTCATTGCCACGCCGCATGGGGCGGCGCATGGGGCAGAGCGGTAGTGTATTTCTGCTACTTCCCGTTAGAACCTGCTCTCTGAACTTTCCCACTAATTCTCCCCATGGGGCGGCGCAAGGCGCGGCACGCCTATGTAATTTTCTCAGAGTAGTGTCCTGTTTCGGCTTGGAAAAGGTAATTTCACCTGGGCCCACTCCTACAGGGTATAAATACACCAAAATATTTTTGAAGGGACTTTTGACATTGTAAGAGTAGGCCCAGGCGAATTACCTTTTTCAAGCCAAAACAGGACAACTACTCTAAGAAAATTACACAGGCACATCACGCCTTGCGCCGCCCCATGCGAGGCATTAGTGGGAAAGTTTAGAGAGCCGTTTCTGACGGGTGCCGCCCTAGTCCGGTTGCTGTTAGTCCCGTGATACTCGTACCATAGATTAGGATCCCTCTGGCTGGGTCACATCTCATCAGCCTGGGGAACCACACTTCCTTGAAGTTCCTCATTATCGATATCAGCTCCACTACACTGACATTGAAATTGTACTCGGACAGCCTGAGATAAGTGCAATTCCAGGAACCCGATACCTTTTGGTCTTGTAATGACCTGTTATTTCAACCACGGCCAGTCCTTCTATCGGAAGCGAACCTATCCGCCGACCGGAACCCTCTGCCACGTCCTTCGAACCTTTTGTAGGGCAAAAACAGACCCTTAGAAGATTGTCAATCTGCATCAAAATCATCCTTCGACTTATCCCTGTTCTTTTCTTGATCCCGACCCTTAGTTGATGCTGGGAACTCGAGCTGATCATCTTCTATTCTTATCTTTGATTTGTAATGGTTATGGACATCTCCCCATGTAGTTTCCTGGAACTCGAGCAGGCTTTCTTACAGTTTTCAGGAGGCGTTGGAGCTCCCCCGGTTCAACCCTTTAGTAAACGCCTCAGCTGCCCATTCATCTGGAACGGCCGGTAGCAGCATCCTTTCTTTCTGGAACCTGGTCACGAACTCAAGCAGCAACTCGGATTCTCCTTGCGAAATCTTGAATATGTCCGCCTTCCGGGCCTGGACCTTCTTGGCCCCGGTGTGGGCCTTGATGAAAGAGTCCGCGAGCATCTCAAAGGAATCTATCAAGTGTTCGAGTAAGAGTGAGTACCATGTCAGGGCCCCCTTCGTGAGGGTTTCTCCGAACATCTTTAGCAGGACCAACTCAATCTCGTGTAGAGCCAAGTGATTTCCTTTCACCACCGTTGTATAGGTGGTGATGTGTTCCTGAGGCTCCAAAGTCCCATCATATTTTGGTACATCTGGCTTTTTGAACCGCTTCAGAATTTAACTTTGGTGCTGCGCTCGGTTTGAACGATAACTGGCTATATTTCTTTGAGTCCGGACCCTTCAGCACTAGTGGTGCGCCTCGAATTTGGTCCTCGAGCGTTTATTTCCTTCATAAACTGCATGAGCTCGGTTTTGAAGGGATCATTACTATTGTTGTTACCAGATTCGCTGTCGATCCCCCTGGCCCTGTCGAAGCCGACCTCACCCCTCGGGGTGTTGTTATCAACCCTTTGCATTATTTGGTTTGCGGGAGCACCGGGAGAAACGTGGCCTCTTCCATTCGCGTTGTTGGAAGCACCCAACAACGCTTGCTTAATTATGTCATGGCCTGGTCTTGTCGTGTGAGATGGCCCATGATGGCCTTGTGTTGTTCTCTCAAGATCCTCACCGTTTCCACAACGTGCTCGTCCTCCGCATCATCAAAAGTCGGCTCCCCTATGTGTCGGGGATATCGCCCACCATGAACCGCCGTTGCTACGTCCGCCTCGTTGCGGGTGTCACTAATCTGGGGCAGGTTCTCTTGTGCACCAAAGTTGTGTGTAATGTTGACATCGTTAGCTGCCATTTTTTACGATTTTTGCTAAGGAACAAAGAATCAAATAGATTAGTAATAGATGCAAAGATCAACTTTATTACGCAATTGTCTAAGTCCCACAGTGGGCGCCAAACTGTTTACCCGTAAAACGGTACAATTGTATTAATAGTGTGGTTTATAGACAAGAAAATCGGTTTGATCCCAAAAATAATAAATAAATGAAATAAAATACAAGACTTAGTGTTGAAATTGAGATAAAATGGCTGACAGCTTAGTTCCGAGAGCAGGCTTCCGAAGACAGCAATAAGAATAACATTAGACAGAAAATAAAGTATTATTTAGCTTGGAATAATGTAGCATAAGTTTGTCAGAATTTTCGTGTCTTACAATGGTTATCGACGCCACTATTTATAGCTATACCTAGGGAACAAGGTCCTAGGATCAAGCCCCTCTTAAATGGCAATAATGGGGCCCATTGATAAATATCTAACGGCAGGTCATGAATGCCAAAACTCTCTGTAACGGATGTGTATTTAATACTAAAAAATATTTTTCGTTGAATGTCATTTGGTGACAAGTATTTGTTTTCCCTTGTTGATAATGTTCCCTTCGGGGTTTACCCGATGCCAATCGAAGTTGTTGTCCTCGATCTTGGTTTTCACTCACTTCATCTTCCGTCTGTCTCCGGTTCTACGTGTCACTCTGTCATTTGATTATTTAATGTGAACCGATTTTATCCTTTACATGCACATTGATATATCATTTTAAATCGCATTTTTTTTCATATAAAAAATTTAAAAAATTAAATAAACAAATAAGGTAGGATTCAAATACACCTCATACATGTACAGCACTATATATAGATACTATACTTGGTTAAGTCCATTAATTAGGGAGACATGGATCGGTTGAAGCAGTCGCTCCATCACCCTGTTTAATTTGTCCCATTTGGCAGCACTGAATAGTGTATAGAAATGGGAGAAGATTAAGGCAGGAAGGAGGTGTCTGTTATTTGTCAGTCCGAGAGGATTCTATCTTTTGATGTTGAAGTTCCCGAAACTCTTCATCAGATTGGCCAAGGTTTCTCTGTCTCTATCCCAAACTTTAATTTCGTCTTCAGCTCTTTTTCCTTTTAGCTAGTACGTATTGTCAGAAACAGACTAAAAAAAAGTGTGGTATATATGATAAACTGTAGTAGATGGTTTCAGGTGGGACTTGTTCTTACCACTGGTGTTAACTGTGCCTATGCACAAGGATATGCTGGCACAATCATGGTTCTCTAGGTTGGATTGGTGGTGTCACTCCTCTGCTTTTTGCCACATCACTCTTATGGCAAAGTTCCACCAATACGGCGAGAAGAGGCATATCAGATACAGAGACCTTGGCAGGATTTATGTATGGTATGACGAAAGTAAGAAAACATATATATACTGACCAGAGAAGCTAGCCAAGCCCCCTTTTTTGCGTCTCAACTCAATTTCATTATTTGTTACTTGTTCATGTGTTCTTTTAAATCCTTTCACTAGTTATAACTTAAGTTGGCTGATGCAGGTCACAAGGCTTATGTTATTATTTGGGGATTACAATATGCAAACCTTGATTGGATTCATCATATTGGCCAGGCCTTAAAGGTAGGATAAAATATTCCTACTATCATTTCCTACTTCTACCTTTATTTATTCGAGTTAGCTAGTTTCCCCGTGGTTATTAAATTTTATTCATTATAATAGTAAAATCATAAAATTATATTTTTATCAAATTGAAGTAATTGAGCTGCATGTAAATTTCTCAGAGAATATGAATGATCAGAAAAGTCAAATTTACGTCAGAAAATTAAAACTTTATTGTGCAAAAATTATGGCTACCTACTTTTTGACTTGGGTATTATCATTTTTAGCTCGCGTCAAAAACTATTTACATGTGGTTGCCGAAAAAGTATATAAAATTTATATAATTTTTGTATATGACATTTCGAATGTATATAAGTAGAAAAATTATACAAAAAATATATATTTTTCCAGCTATTATTTTGAGGGCAGCTAAATTCAACGTGACATAATTGGGCCCTAGAAATTTGATCTTTCAGTCATTTGTATATTTGAGTAATTCACACATGATTCAATTATTTTAATGCTACAAAAATGGTCCTTCCTTTCATTCCAAAACTTGGTGAAGATGAAAATAGAAAAGAAGATGCAATATGTGGTGTCTGTAGGGTAGGTTCTTTTTATGCCTAACATCCAATATCCAGTATACACTGGCTTGATCACTAATTCGGGTTCGCACCATTGTTGGCCTAACCATCTGGTGTATACCACTTTGACTAATTTTAATTAGCGTCATAGTTCATTTCTAAGGCTCAAGCCTGAAACCTTTAGTTAAGTAGAGGAATTGAACGCCACCACATGCCTTCGTGGTTGGGATAGGTTTTTAAAAAACTATAGAGCACTGAATTACATGCTCAGATATAAGATTAAATAATTGATCTTGAGACGGTCGTTAATTCCTCTAACAGATTTTATGATTAGCAGGCTTTCCATCTTCTCTTTAGGGACGATGACGAGATGAAGCTGCCATACTTGATCGTAATAGTTGGATTGGCATGTGTGTTATTCGCCATTGCAGTACCCCATTTGTCAGCGCTTAGAGTTTGACTGGCAGTTTCGACATTCTTAAGTCTAGTTTATTTCGCAATAGCCTTTGCTTTGTCTCCTAAAGATGGTATGTCCTACATTATTTTTAACTTTTTTGGTTGAGGAACTAGTGCATGCGTTTATTACATTCTTCTCGTTAATTACAGGCATTAATGCTCCTCCTAGGGACTACAGCATTCCAGGAACCAGAACAAGCAGAACTTTCTCAACTATTGCGAGTCTTGTTTTTGTATATAACACAGGAACGATCCCAGAGATCCAGGTAATAGCGCGTTGGACAGTTTGATCGATGCGGTACATCTTTTTAAAGAGCAATAAGTAATATATATTCTTATAACGAAACGAAGATTCTCCACCTGCACTTATATATATATATATATATATATATATATATATATGTTGTTCAGTTTCATTTGATCCTCATAATCCATTGCGTGACGGGCTACTGTAAGTGCACCTGTTGTTTAAAGCCCTATATTTTCAGTTTACTATAGGAGTTGGGCCACTGCACGCTGTTACTTACATGGGGTATTGGGCATATGGATCCAAATCATCATCCTATTTGCTCAACAATGTTAGTGGCCCTGTAAGTTTCGCTGAGGGGATTAGCCAACCTCGCTGCTTTCCTGCAATCCATTATTGCTTTGCATGTAAGTAACACTCTACTTAATTTCATGAAGTAGGTAATATTTATTTCGCAGTCTTCTATTACCACAAGCGTAGAATCTCTCCATCCTTAATCAAAGACCTCAAACCCCTGGGATTAGAGAAAGCTTCTTCCTTTTAGTGGGCCCTACACAATGTGACCCAAATTACTGGGTTTCAGATACTAGAGATTTTCTGGCTAAAGATAAAAGATTGGCACTCTTGCTCTGATTTGATGAATGCATATATTCATGTCCAATCTTTTCATATACTCTAAACTTAGCATTATCGCTTACTGCAGGTATTTGCAAGTCCAACATAAGAGTACTTAGATACCAAATATGAAATCAAAGGAAGTGCAGTGGCTTTTCGAAACCTGGCATTCAGAACTGTAGTAAGAGTTGGTTATCTAGCAATTACCATTTTCCTGTCTGCTTTGTTACCTTTCCTTGGAGATTTCATGAGCTTCACTGGTGCTATCAGCACATTCCCCTTCACATTTATTCTTCCAGATCACATGTACATTGTTGCAATGAGAAACCAGCTTTCCTCATTTCAAAAAACCTGGCATTCATTCAATGTTGCCTTCTCTAGTTGCATTGCTGTTGCTGCACTAGTAGCTGCTGTAAGACTTATTGCCATGCATTCGCGGGTCTATAATTCATCCCATGTTATTTGAATTGAATATTCAGGGTGTTAGTTGTATTCAAACTCTGCAGCTTCTCCATTAGAATAAGATTGTTATGATTTTTCCTAGTTAAAGAGGTAAATATTTGTCCAAGTAGTGGGATGAATGATGTTCTAATAAATTTACAGACAGACAGACATGTTGAAATATGAATTAGGAACTCTTAAGTACATTGTATCTTGAGTTTTGGACCCAACTCAGTGTTGAATGAGGAAAGCTGCTAGAAGTGGGGGGTGGTGCCACCTCTTGCTTCAGTAGCATATCAGAACTCTAATCAAGAGGATAGTTACAAATGATCAACGAAACCCAGAACCAACTGCTTAGCATGCGCGGAAATGCAAGATGACCGCTGTTGGTGGAGCTACTTCTTCTTATTGGATGCCCGGTGCCCACCAAAGCACAGACTCTACTCACCCACTACTGGAGTAGTCTACGGGCTGGTGAGACATTGCAGTAAATGCTGATGCTTCTCCGAGGTACTCCATCTTGAATTTTCCAGGAAAGATGAACTCTACGCCTAGAAGAGTTCTCACGAGCAGCAAGGCATATAATAAACCCCACATTTTTGCAACTTATTATTAGAAAAAAATTCTAAAACCTGGCCTTAAGGTTGTGTGCCCGACGCAAATGCTCCATATTATTACAACTATGCTAGAAAGATCAAAATTAATAGTCAAGATAGAATAAAGTCTAATTCCGTGTCCTGTTTGATTCCTTAGCAACTCTCCTAGAAGTATCCTGTCACGACCCAAAATCCCAACCTGGTCGTGATGGCGCCTCTTGTGGGGACAAGGCAAGCCAAACCAATCCCATTTGCGTTCAATCAATTAAATGACGCAATTTGAAAACAAGAACATGTTAATAATAAAATGAGTCGGGAATATATATATATACATATAAAGTACCATCCCAACTACCGCCCTCAGATCGGGGTGTCGCAAAGTCATGAGCCACTAGAAAAGACCTACTGATAATATCTCTATTACAATGTCTTAAGTACAATGTTTGAGGGAAGCAAAATCGACAAAAGAAAAGAGTTACGAGGCTGCGGACGCAAGCAGCTACCTCGTAATCTCTGAAGCTCCGGTCCAGTAGTAGTAATCAGTACCTCTGAGTGGGACCGCTAACGCCTGAATCTGCACACAAGGTGCAGGGAGTAAAGTGAGTACTTCCAACTCAGTAAGTAATAAAAGTAAATAAGAACTGAAGATAGGAAACATTTAAATCATTACACAATCCACAACGGAACAATAACACATTTTACCTTTCACAGAATACCTGAAGTAAACAGAACAACCACAACCAAATATGCGATGCAATGCAATGCAATGCGATGCTATGCCATGCAATGCAATGCAATGCTAGTCATACTAGTCAACACAAGTCATGACCTGTGACGGCGTGCCACACGATCCCCTGGGTACCCGCACTCGGTGGGTGGTTCCGACGCAATATATATATAAACTAGTCATACTAGTCAACACTAGTCATGACCTGTGACGGCGT